>BMAV01015228.1:463045-557662 GCA_019973955.1 Trichonephila inaurata madagascariensis
CATTATATGTATGCGGCCCGCGTGAAATAGCTATTATATGTATTCGGCCCGACAGAAAAAAAGTTTGAGATCCCCTGATTTAGAAGGTTTCATAATATCTAACAAGGTAGTCCGTCGGCTTATTGATTTTTTCTCCTATTAAAGTTCGAAGTTTAGCAAGAAGTAACTTCCTTGATTTATTGAAAAAACATGCTCTTCGTTGGAGTCTATATTTTCTAAAATTTGGCATCCTTTGTCAACTAAACTGGAGTCTTCTACCAAATTTCCATCTGGAATTCGATATTCTGGCTGAACTGGGTCTAAAGACTCCAGTTCTTTAATGTTTTGCTTTTGACCCTGTATTTCTATGAGCTTCTCAATTGTTAGCTCCTGATCGTAGGAGAATCCAGCAGTTCTTGAACGTCATCACTATCCCCTTCTGAATTTATTTGCCTGGCAAGATCGACAACTTCTTCCTCCACATCACCAATTTCATCAGGCTCTGGTACTGTTTCCGGCTCATTTTAAGCGGGGGAACCCCCTTACCCCCCCCCCCAAAAATGATCGACGAGTTTTTTACCCTTACATATATACAATACACAGAAAGCGAGATACACTCTATAACAAACAAAAAAACGACGCACCAAGAAGGAGTGGGCCGATTGTAATGAAATTTCGTATGCAAAGACATTTGTACCGAACATACAAATGATTAAAATTTGGTGTCCAATGAATGAATAGTGGGAGCTACAACGCATCAAAACTGCGCACTCAGCAGGTGTCTATAAGAAGCGATTTTCAGTCTGATGGTCAAAATTTCCGTTGCATTGCAATTTAAAATACCTTTCAATAACTGAAAAAATGTCTCGAGGAGGGATTCGAGCTCATTACGAGCAACTGTCAGAGTTTGAAAGAGGTCGTATCATTGAACTGAAAGAGGCAGGGTAAGCAAATAGGAGAATCGCTCGTCATTCGGATCGAAGCGATGTGGTCATTAGAAGATGCTGGCAAAAATGGGTGGAAAATGGTAGATTTTGGCGTCATTATGGTAGTGGTCAACCTAGGGCTACAGCAGATCGGGAGGTCAGAGTGACTGTCAGATCAGCTGTCACATTGCCTGATTCATCGTAAGCAACCATCAGACGTGTGACCCGCACACGAGTGTCCACCATGACCATTCACAGTCGGCTGATAAAGCGAAATTTAAGCTTGTAACTACCATTACATTAAGTGTCAATCACGCCTACATACTGTCGAGCCAGATTACAGCGATGCTTAGCTCGATCAGGTTTGAATCATGCTGACTGGGGGCATATAGTGTTTAGTGACAAAGCCCACTTCCGTGTCCTGACGATCATCGAGGACGTGTCTGGAGAAGCCCAGGGTAGCGTGTCGATCCTGCTTTCACTATTGCACGCCTCACAGGCCTTCAACCAGGAATTATTGTTGGGGGGAGCCATTTATTTTGACAGCCGGATTCCTTTGGTTGTCATTAGAGCACACTTACATCACAGGGGTACGTCGACGACATTCTGAGAACTGTTTTGCTACCGTTCCTTTAGCAGCACCCTGGCCTTATTTTTCAGCAAGTTAATGCCAGACCACATACGGTAAGTGTTGCTATGAACTGTCTTATAGCTTGCCAAACACTTCCTTGGTCAGCCAGAGCGCCAGATCTCTCTCCAATCGAGCATGTCTAGGATATGATGGGAAGGCGACTGCATCTAACAGGGAATGTTCATGACCTGGCCCGACAACTGGAGAAAATTTGTCAAGAAATACCACAGGAGTCAGCCAGGGTGTTTTATCATTCTATTGCACTGCGTGTGGCAGCTTGTATCCAAGCTAGATGTGAGTCAACACCTTATTGAGCTCGTTACTTTGTAATTATGAACTCTGAAATAAACCATTCAATTTTTCTGAAATTGTAATCATTTTCTATTCTGTTCATAACCTTTTTACCCACCAATTTCTGTGTCAATCGGACAACTCGTTCTTGGTGCGTCGTTTTTGTCCCTTTTTTTTGTTATAGAGTGTGTAGATATTGATAGTGAAAATATTCATATTATACCCTCTCATAGATTTATCACAAATATAAAATTAAAGCAACATTGTTACAGGTAAAAGCTATAATCGTTTTATAATCAACTGTTAGTTATTTAAACTTTTTCAGTTTTAAGGTGTAAAACTTACATATAAATAATCGTAATATAACTTCAGTGAAAAGACAGAATTAAAACTTTAAAACAAGTATTGTAATTTAAATAATAATCTGATGTAAGAGGTAATTTCAAGTAATTACAAATGTTTTGTGTTCTATTAAAGATATATAGATTAATTAATAGATATATAAAAATGTGTTTGAATGTAAACACAAATGATTTAATCTAAGTATCAATTCCACATTGCATAGAAAGAATCCTTCTTAAAAAATAATTTTTAACAAATTCTTTGTTTGGGAATGAGCCTTTATTTTAATTATACAGTGTATCATTTGTAGCTCTAGCCGCTTTTAATTGATTCTCATTGAACTGATACTAGAACTGCAATTTTTATTTTGCAGCATCTGCTTGTTTATGTGTCACGCTTTTGAACGAAATGAAACTAGTCTTTCATTTTGAAGTATTTTGCAAGTAAATATTTATCAGTTTAAGACGAATCTCAATGTACTGCTTGTGATATTTTGTCAGTTAATATTCATTCGTCTCTTTAGAAAATGAATTAATGAAACAAAAATAACAAGAATATGCAGATTATTAAACTTAATACGTAGATAAGTATAAAATCTAAATGTAAAAAAATTATAATTGTTTTTGTATTTACAAGAGGGGAGCAATGAGGCTTAAATGTACTTTAAAATATAGTTTTGGCCTTGAAGATAATCTTTGAATAAAGTAGTTTTATCAGAAGTAATAAATAAATAAGGACATTGAGCATTTTGGCTTGCAAAAAAAAAGAAGTCAAATTGGGAATGAGAAGAGAATGAAAACAGAAATTTTTACAGAATGTTAAAAACCTTTCATATTTAATCAAAATTTTGCATTTTCATATATTTTCGATGAAATTCGTACATTTTTATATTAATTTTTTTAAGAAGGGAAGAAAAAACTTATCTATACCAGTGATAGTAAAACTATTTTAATGAATAGCCCTTCCCCAAATTGTTTATCGGGTCAATATAATTTATTGCACCGAATATTTAATTATTTTAATTAATTTAAAGCACAATTTATTGTAAAAATCATAAAAATAGTACATTTTGAAAATTATTTAAAGCTAAGGCGATGAATGAGGTAATGATTTTTTCTTCAATTTATATTTATTTTATGGAAAGAAAGTTTTTTAATAAGTTAAAAATTTATTATTTATAAGTAAAATAAAAATTAAAAAAAGTATATTTCAATAATTCAATGGATATTAAATAAGGAATGTTATATTTCCTATATGTGGAAATGCCTTTTAATTAATTTTTTCAATTCTGTTCAATATGTTTGGCATATATTCAAATTTCTGAAGAGATTTTTTCATTTAAATATTGAAACAGGCTCATATATATTTTTTTAAATATCGATATGAAAAATATCTTTATTATTATTTTGAATTCTACTTTTGTTAAATAGTTATAATCTCTATTAAACCCGTATTAAGACAGGGGCTCGTAGATCGAGATGTTAGCGAATAGGTCTCAAAAAGAAGTTTACATAAATACATTTTCCTCATTAAATAACTTTACTTTAATGTTCTTTAATAGATTTTTGTAACTTTTTTAGGGTCCACCAGGCCCACCTGGTCCAGCTGGTGAACCAGGAATTGATGGCTCGAAAGTAAGTTATGATATTATTTAAATGATTTTTACTGACTTTCCCTTTGGAACAAATTACCTGAAAATTAAAAACAATACCGTACAAATATTTTTAAAATTACCTTTTTGCACAAAATTGCAGAACATACCTTTTTCCCATATACAAATTTAAATAATTGTATGCTCTTTTCTAAAAATATAGCTTAAAAAAATACTAAAAAATACGCTTTTATAGTGAATCAAACTAAAAAGTAAAAAAATAATTCTTAATATAAGAATGAAATGATTAACGAGAAAATTAATGTCATTCGGATAAAAGCGTGGGGTGCTCTATATTAATTATAATTTCTTACTAGTTCTATTTCGAAATGCTGAGTTGGTGTAAAAATGTAGTACAAAGCACACCCCACGCTTTTACCACAATGACATTAATTTTTTCGTTAATTATTTTATTTTTATATTAAGAATTATTTTTTTATTTTTTAGTTCGATTCCCTATAAAAGCGTCTGTTTTAGTTTTTTTTAAAGCTATAATTTATTTTTCATTTTTTACTTCAATTCACTCTAAGAACGTATTTTTTAGTTTTTTTAAAACTATAATTTATTTTTCATTTTTTAGTTCGATCTACAATTAAAACCTGTTTTTTAGTTTTTAAAACTATCTTTTATTCTTTGTTGAATTTTATATTTGGAGCCAGAATTATGTGGCTTCTGGAATTAGTCTTGCTCTTCAATGGATTTTAATTAATGGGTCTGAAAGGTATTTATTCTCTCCCTTTACGGGCCTCGGATGAGTCTGATATGGTTATATTTCAAAGATTCCGTCTCTATAGATAACTAATAAAAATGTGTAAAGAAGAAATATTAAATTTCAATCGTATTATCACCTTTTAAACGTATGGTTTTAATGTTAATTCGCATCTTCACTTCTAAACATATTGCTTTATCAAAATAAAAAAATAAGTTAGAACATAAATTTATCACCTTTTAAACGTATTGCTATAATGCTAATTCGTACCATCATTTCTTAACTTCTAAACGCAAGAATATTTTTTATAAAAATAAAAAATATTTTGCAGTAAGAACATAAATTATTTTTATTCCTATGCACGAGTCTTTTTTTTTTATTTCCGCCCCACCTTTTTTCCCATAAAGAAACTTTTTTTTTTGTAACCGAGTTTTATTTGTATTAACCGAGCTGTAAAAGGGTAATATTTTTCTTTTGTGAATTTAATATTGATAGCTTGTTTTACTGTTTGGTCTTATAATATTCATATTTTTAACCTGTTAACTGTGATTAATGAGTATACTTGTCATAGAGAAATTGTAGGATCCTGTGTATTGACTAATATACTTGTCACACACATACGAAAAGTATTGACCATTGGCTATATAAATTGCACTTTTTGAGAAAAACGAAACACATTCTCAAATTTCAAGATGTTTGGAATATTTTTAGGCCAGGCGGAAGTAAAACAAATTAATAAATAATATGAAAAATTTCAGATGAACTCGTGTGTCTCCGTATGTACCGGTGGAAACAGTGTGTAAGAATTTATTTATGTGCGATGATAATGTTTTTTAGATATTAGCCTAAAAGAGGAAATAAAAAAAAGTCGGGAATTTGGTTTATGGAATATTTTGAGGCCAGGCCGAAGTAAAACAAATAAATAAAAAATATGAAAAATTTCAGATGAATTCATGTGTCTTCGTATGAACCGGCGGAAACAGCGTGTAAGAATTTATTTATGTGCGATGATAAAGTTTTTTAGATATTAGTCTAAAAGGGGAAATAGAAAAAAGTCGGGAATTTGGTCTATAATAGGGTTCCTTCAGGTATGGTTAAATATGGAACCAATGTGTGACGCTGACCAGGCACTAAGTTCATTGATAGCAGATGGCCCGAAGTTACCCAGCTATCGTTAGATTGTTGGATGTTAAACCATGTGCTGACATTAAAACAATGGCCCACAACAATGGTTGTGCCTAAAGAATAATTATTTTATTTATTTATTTTTTGGAAAGGCAAGGACGTTTTCTGGTAAGTAACTGGGATCAATCCTACTGCACCTACTCCAGATCTTCCTTAGTGTCAATACAAACTGAAAATATTTTGTTTGTAAAGAAGGATGTAAATCAGTGTGTATTTAGGTCTCAGTCCAGGAATTTTGACGGTCATTAAACTCTTACTTGTTTATGTAATTTTTCTTGAGTTTTTCGAGTAATATATAAATGTAATATATGCTTATGTTAACCAAATAAATAAATATTAGTAATAAAATTAGCAATTTTATAAAATAAACCCATATTTTTGATCCAATATTTTAACAACGACGCTTACTCTGTGATTAACAAATATACTCGCCATTTCTCAGTTCTCGTGACACAAGTAGTTGCGTGATCTCACACGGGGCACCACAGTTAACTGGTTAAATAGTACTTTTGTGAAAGGCAACTAAAGGAAGAGAGATATTTAAAAATTAATAAAGTTTATATTGGTGTATTCAAAATCAAATATGGCTACAAATAGTTAAAGGAAGATATATAGTCTTAATTTTTTTTTATTCATATTAAACTATTTATCTTGAATATATGAATAAAAGTAGGCTTACGGGTTATCAGATCTTGACATTGATAATAAGGCTTTCAGTTCTATGCCAAGACAACCCGTTCGGGACCAAGTGATTTTTCCTGTTAAGCATAAATTCACTTAAAAATTCATATAAAATCATAACTGTAATAAAATACGCCGAAATTTATAGTTTATAATCATTCCATAAGTTCTAAATTAAGATTACATCAGTGGTGCCTCAGATCTGGCTAAACGCAATCTCACTTATGTAACCATGTTCCCTGAAACGATCACATATATGTGATTATGGTTCTGAACGGGATAAACCAAAAAGAATGTAACTCAAACAAATATATAATGTTGTAACTCAAATTAACATGTGACTTAAATTAAACAGAAATTAATGCAACACAACATGTAACTCAAATTAACACAATACATTTTACAACTAACTTTCTCTACGATTCGATTCATTTAGCTTTTGCATGGTTCACGGTTCCTTTTCAGAAAGTTTATAAACCAAACAATTCATTAAAAGGATTAGTAGAGAAAGACACGAAGTGAACCCGTTATGGATAGTACTAAGAAATAAATAAAAAGTAATATGTATCCAAATCTATTAGGCTTTGCTTCGGCGAAGTTAATACGATTTCCTAAATTAAATAAAATGACTGATTTAAAAGTCAATAAAGCGTAAATGCAAAGAAGAGCCCTTTCATGTAAAAGTTATCGAGACCATTATTGAAAAGGATTTCCAAGTTTCCAAAATTAATGAAACTCATGATCAATATGAATTTAGAGGCTTTCTTTAAATGAGTTTCGCTTTAAAAAAAAGCATTATTTCACTGACTATCTACATTCGCATTTTAGTAATGATTAAGTTATTTAATACCAGAGCACAAGAAAAATCCATTTACAATCTTTAAAAACATTTTAATACCACTTCCGCTCGTATTATTTAGTTCCCGAGATCATTTTAAAAACAGAAAAAGGGAAGGAAAAAAAGACTTTTTGAGTAACGATCTTTTGACCAACTTGAGCTCGAAAACACATTTAATTTCTATACCTCGTTCATCTTTTTTCTTAAATATTGATTTTTCATAACAAATGATGACCTTTGATGTCTGAAGTTGCTTACTCAGAGATAATGGAAACACGTTAAACCGAAAGATATCACGGAAATTGCATTAAGTGTAGTAAATCGATTTCCCAGTCGATTAAAGCACTTGCTTTTTTTTCGTAACGTTTTTAACTAATTTAGAATTTTGAATAAGCCTTTAAAAATACGCTTGAGGTAAAAATATGCTGCTTATTATGATTTCTTTAATAAATGTGCGTTGCTTCTGATTTGTTCAGCTAATAAAATTTAATAATTGTGTAATGTACTGAAAAAAGAAGAGAGTATTTTTGAATACCTCGAAAGGCTGTCTGTGCAAACACCTGTCAAGTTTTTAGTTAAAGAAAATCGTTTGGTCTTGTATTTATTAATTACTTTTAACTATGAAAATAATTATTTTACAAAGTTTATTTTTCTAAATAATAACTAAAGGAATAGCTAAGGATATACAAATTGAAATGGGGTAAATATTTTTTTTTTTAGAAAAGGTATTTGAAAATCATGCTTTGCAGTATTCGAAAAAACAGCCAATATAATAAGTAATATAATTAAAAAACTTTATCAATGAATTTTTCGTAGTCATAGTGCCAATGTTAGCCTTGCACTCAATATTTGTTATAATAATTTTAAAACATGCATGTGAAAAAGACAAAATTCGTCTTGATTTTGAAATGTAATTTTATAAAACTAAATAAATTCTACACGAAAGCGCGATTGTGTTTCTGTGTTTAATACTATATCAAGCGCAAGTATTATCGAGGATTAAATATATATTACTAAATGATTAATTTTATATCTTAGACAATAATAGTTTATTGGGTTTTATTCATATCATAAATTTTTGCTTTTTATTTGCTCATTCAGAAAAAATTTTGAATCCATATTTAAATCTCAATGGTCCTTTAAGTCCCATCGTTACGTTTTCGGTTTAGGTGTAATTGAAAAACAATGACTATATACGATTAAAATAAAAATTCCCATTTAAATAATGCAAATTATAATACGTCATTTTGCTACTCTAAAAGAAACGAGAAATTAGTTCTAATATGTTTCATTAAAAATGGAAGACCCTGCTTCGAGCTTTTTAACGTATTTGTCATTTAACTAAGTAATACATCATACTAAAAATGTTGAAAATTTTTCAATTCTTGTTTGTTTTAATATAATATTGTTTTATTTATTTTTTTTTGTAGCTACTACACAATAAAAGAATAAAAAATGCGCACCATATCCAAAGAAATAAACTTCAAAATTAAAAAAAAGAGAAGGGGAATAATTATCTTTTTTCTGTTTCACATTTTTCGTTATTAATTAGTACATGTAATGAATTTTTGATGTCTTTCAAATTAGAGGACAATCCAGTTTTAATGAGATGGTAAATTTATTCTAAAGAATATTTAAAAAAAAAATATTAAATTGTCATCATTGGATTTTTAATTAGGTTTTTTTATTGAAAAGTACTAATTAAGAAAAATTTTGTATTTAAAAAATGTAAAAAATTAAATTAAAACAAATGCACAATTTCAAATTATGTGCGAAGCAAAATTAAACCATATAACAAAAAAGGGAGACGAAAATGAGATAAGGTTATAATTCAATTTGAAAACAGAGAAAGATGAAAGTTTAATTATCTTTTTATGAAAGATTACGAAATATAAGATTAAAATAATTTCAATTACAAACATAAACATTTTTTAAACGAAGAGGGAAAAATATGGTAATGCAGACTGTTTTTGTATAGAATTGTTTGGTAAGTCGAAGACTTCAACTTTTCTATTAAATATATCCAGAATATAATTTTAAGGATACTGAATTTACTTTTAATCACTCGCTTTAATTTCATCAATCTATTAATCAATTTCAAAAAGCCATATGCATAAAATTTGTACTCTTTGTTAAGTTCTCTTGATATAATGATAAAATGTAATATATATCTAATAACCAACGATATTTTTTTAAAAAAATAGATTGTTTTAGATGTAAAAGAAATATTTTGAATAATTTTGAAATCAAAATACACACACACAAAATAATTATGGAAGGTATCGTATTAATGCTTAAGTTTTTTTTAGCTTAAGAAGGATAAAAACATTTAGGTTCATATTTAATCCAGAACCTTTTAATGTTGAAATTTTTATTTGTAAAAGAACGTTAAGTTCTGTATATTATTGGAATGAACAAATCAAATATTTTTTTATAAATATATACTAAAAATCATGTAAAATAATCTTTATACTACACATCGTCATATTAAATATTAATAAAACAGATTATATATACAATGGGTAAATTGAACTTTTCCATGATATGCTGTTGATTTTTGTTTTCATTGTCTCAGCTTTTATTCTATTTCAAAATTATGTATCAATTGCATTTTTTAAAAAAAATCAATATTTTTTAAAATGAATTTCTTATTTCCAAGGGAATACCAGGATTACCCGGTCCTCCAGGTGCAATAGGATCCCAAGGATTACCAGTAAGTTTCCAGTATTCATATTTACGAATATAACTCGTATTTAATTTAATAATATTTAATAAAAAATTTTTCTACAAATAGGATTATTTGAATTAGTTTTTGGATTCTAGGTTTAAATGTGTTTTAACATTCTTTTCAGTCCCAAATTAAAACAAGCTTTATATCTATTAAAATTCTAAGAAATCATTGCATTGAAGTTAGCGTATAATGTTTTTATGATCTGTTATTATAAATTTTTACCAGTAGTTTGAATATGAGTCATATGTATTTAATTAAAATTTTACGTCTAAATTTTTTAACTAACAAAACAAACAAAAGGCGAAAAGTTCGTATTTTATGAAAAAGAAAAAGTTATTGTAAGTCATTATATTTAAAAAACAATTTGAAAAATATTTCAAAATTTGCTATTTTATTTTCTTAATTTTTTAAAAAAGTTTGAAGTGTGATATATAATTTAGTATACATACATATTTGTTTATTTTAGCTATTATAGTCAAGATTAAAAGAGAGAAGTTTGTAATTTCTACAATTGCATTAAATCTTAAAATTTCAGCATAAAATGTTCAAAATGTTATGAAATATAATATGTTTTATACATTAATCTCTTCTGCTAAGTCTTAAAATTAATTGTTGTTTTTACGCTTTAAAATTATTCCTTTTCCTAAAATATTATAATAAACGTTTATTATAGACTTGAAAAATTATGGAAATTGTTTCGTCGTCAACAAAGATATGTACTTTAAATCACTTGTTGAAGGTCACACCACTAAAAAATGTATTTTATAATCATATTAATTTCTACGCAAAAATAACTCCTCCTTATGCAGTAGAGTCTCAAAAACTCGGATCTCGAAAACCAAGCAGCCCGAATAACTCGGCCACATACTTGCAGTTCAAAAAGTCCTCTCGTGTAGACACAGAGAAAGACATAATGCGTTTCATAAAATAAAGTAGCTAGTTTTTGCAAAGTCAGGGACTTCATTTTTACTATAGACAATTTTATGCCTTCAAAAAGTATTTTTCTGAGGTGTGTCTGAGGATGTCTAACTTACTTAATACTACGTATTCATTAATTTCATTTTCATCTAATAAATGCTCTGTGCTTTCATAAAATGAATACTTTTCCTTTGTTTAAATGTATTTGGCTAGTTCATTTTCTGACGTATTCTCAAGAAAACAATACATACAAGGGCAGTACGATGTTTTCTGAGGAAAGAATAAGTACGAGTGATCGTACTTATTCTTTTTTAACTCCCTTCTCTATAACCCTGCATTTTCATAAACTTGTCCAAACTTCGTTCCACATTTTCGAGACTCTGCTGCACCTCAAAACTTTCAAAAACCGATTCAAGATATTTAAATCCTATTTCCTTCCTAAGGCCCCGTGACGAATCTTTTCCTTGAAAAACTAAAAATTTTATTCCTATAAACTTTTTTCTGAGTAAAACACAGTTCTGAATACGATCAAATGTCAAGGCAAAGAAAAATATACATTCCAACTTCAGGACCTAATTAAATTAGACCTCGACTTGCTTTCAAATTACATTTTATCTCCTGTAAGCTACACTTCCCAACAAAAGAAGTATCGGAGGATTCCTGCTTAAGCCTTTAAAGCCAATAAGCTTCATTTAATTGATTTGAAAGGGGACAAAATTGCTTAACTAAGCAAAAAACGAACTGTACTAACCAATTACGAAGCAGTAAAGAAATTCCTTCCTTTTCAGGGCCCACCCGGACCTCAAGGACCGCAAGGAATAGAAGGAGCTGAAGTAAGAGATATTTCTTTTTGATTATATATTAAAGTTTTATGCAAATTAAATTTTTCTGTGTGTGCTAAAGTGTTTTTTGCGTAGGATGTAATAGTATAATGAACCTTGGAAATGAATCTTTATCTTTAGTTTTCTGTTGTTTGATTAAATGAATACTTTTAAGTATTTAGAAGTCTTTGGTACGTTTTTGTGCAGTGTATTCAATTACGTATATATATGAATAACTTACAGATACTTAAAGTTGTACCATGTTGTTTAAGGGGGCTTAGGATTTTCACAATGTCAAATTTTGGTCAAAATTGTGATTTGGATTTTTTATACTAATAATATATTCCTTATATTTCATAGAATAATTCTGCCAAAGAATTTTGTCATTTTGGTTAATAATAACTGAATTATCTTTATTTTACGCAAATAAATGTGTAATATATACTTTTCTTAGTTCGTAAATTTTCCCTTTTCATTGTTACGTAAATTGCTCCTTGTGTTTCATATTACGTCAGATCTCTTTGAAATTTTTACAACTTAAGATAGGTGATATAATTCATAAGTTTGTGCTTTAGTTTTCAAAAAAATTTACAGGATTATATTTTGTGTGGTTTTTTGAATACCTTGAATACGTAATAATTGGTGAAATATTTCATAAGGTATAGAACATTTATCGTTTTATCTTCAAATTTTATTCTGAATTTAAAATCCATGCACAAATATATATTGCGTTGTAGTTCATATATATATATAATAAAAATTATTACACATCTTAAAACTAATGCGCAAGGAGCATTTTTAAAAATAGATTAAAAAATTTAATTCTTTAAAAAAAATAAGTTTATAATATTCTTTTTAAAAAAAATACATTTAAGTTGTGAAATATAATATATATATATATATATATAATTATTTACTATATTGATTCAATTGTAGTTAATCAAGCTAACCATTTAAGAAATGACATTTAATGATCCACCATCCCCTTAAGAGCTATATTATTTTTAATGTATAATTTGGCTAATATAAAATACAATTTTTTACAATAGCTGAAGTCAATGTAAATTATTCATTTTTATTATAAGCAATATTTTCTAATTCCAAAACTTTAGAAATAATAATACAGAACCGATAGAATAAGAGCTTTTATTAATATTGTTGAGTATAAAAAAAGCAGCATATGGCGGCAGAATCTAATGGTCATTGTCACGGACTCGAGGTAGACGAGCCACTGAAGACTCGCCGCGTTGAGAGGCTGATCCACGCTGAATCTGCAGTGGTTCAAAGTTATCACGTCGGCGGGATGTGGTAGCTAGGATAGTAGAGCGCCAGCTCAGATGTTGTCCTCATCACTTGACCGTGGCTCTAAATTATGAGAAAGGTCACCAGTAGCTCTCATTTTGCTTTATAGTGCGATGTTAATAAACACTCCCTCCCTCAAAGCAACATGAAATTTAAGTTATGAAAGAAGAAAAATATACTTGACTTAAAAATACTGATACTAAATAATAAACAGTATTTTATATGTACAATGTAGTAAAATAAAAAAAAGTATATATATTATATATATATAGTAAAATAAAATAAAATGTTTCGGCAAATTGTGTAAATCCTACAAAGCAAAGAATTGATGAAAGAGAATTTGATAACCTATATATATATATATGTATACATGATTTTGGAGTCAGAAACAGACTTAGTTTTAAAAAAGGTCTTTATTCTAGAATGAGTACATCTCTTCTGACGCATGAGGCAGAGAGAAAAGAGAACGCCACCGAAAATCTTAGGTGGGTTAAACACTTAAAACACCGATCGTGGCGTTCATGGGTGCTCTTGAAAGTCAATGCTGACATATAGGGCTATTAAATATAACGATCTGGAATTAGACATATTTATTGGCTAGGCCATATGTTCGGAAGAAATAAATGGGTGATTAGTTTGATACTTGAAGAGGTGAAGAGAAAAAATAAAAGTGAAGTGCTAGATAGGGAATTTAATTTTTAATCTAATTTAATTATCCTTACACACACACATATATATAATCCTACAACCTTGGTTTCTAAGGCTAAGAGTTTGGTGTTGTACTCTACTGCGGTTATCTTATTTTTTTACCTATACTGTCTTGCTATTTTTCTATTTATAGCTTTGCTTTATGTCGATTTAGTATATGATTATTTATAATGCATATTATACAGAGAAAAACAATTAACTTCTTTGTTGAAACACAGAAGCGTTTAAGTTAATTTATCGATGAGTCAAGGAGTTTTAAAGAATGAGTATTTCCAACTTAGACTCAAAGTATTTAGAATTTGTTGATAAAGAATTTACATCATGCTAATCGTATGTATTTTAGCTAAGTGTTCAAAATTCGAAATGTTTAAACGTGTATCATACAGATTTAAAAACCTCACCGATAAATCGTTCTCAACTAAATATCATTTTGTAGACAACTATTTATTAAAGCTGGTAATTATTATTTAAATAATTAAATATCTTTGCTAATACAGAAAGGCAATTTCAGCATCATAGTTAACGTTGTAATAAAAAGATATTTAACGTATACTAATAAGAGTATCCTACAGAAATATATTTTGTTCTCTAAATACACTCTTATTTACGTCAGGGTCCCAGAGGATCAAAAGGAGATGTAGGACCCAGAGGCCCTGATGGATTTCCTGTAAGTACAACATTTACAACTCTAGTTATAATTACATCAGTATCTTACTCATTTATCCCATTTACTAATAGAATATTTCCCGCCTTATTTCAGGGAGAAGCCGGAGTTCCAGGAAAACCAGGTCCCGTCGGAAAACCAGGACTGAAGGTATTTTCATCTTTTAATAGTTTTAGTTCAATGCAGTTGCAGAACTCTTAATGGAATGGTGGTTTCAACACGAATATTAATCTTTTCGGAGCTGCAAAATTAATTTATCACACGAACGGAAAGGTGTGGTCTTTCGCCAAAAAATTAGTTTTAACCATGAAAGAAGCTGGTACAGGTTTTCTCCTAACTTGTCTAGAGACGATTCCAAAAATAATTCAATTATCTTTAGAGGTTTTATTGAACGATGTCACGTAATACTAACGAACGAAGATGAAATGTTCGATACAATTGTTGAAAATATGTCTTTGTTTCAAAGTAACTTTTTAATTGCATTATAAATTGTAAATGACATAAGGTATAAATGATAAACGTTTAAACAAAGATATTTTGAAATGTAATATATGTAAGCATTTTATTTCATTTTCTGTAGCTAAATTAGACTTTAATGGTTTGAGGTAGGAAGGGTTTTGTTTGTAAATAATAAAATATTTTTAAATTTTGTATATCTTAAGAAATGTACTTTAAATAAACAGAAAATATTCATAAAAAGTTATTATATTTAATAAAAAATGATAATCTCTCTTTTGGCTTCTCGATAATTTTAGAAACTACATTTATAACTAGAACTAAAATCATATACTAACTTATATAAAAATGATTGAAAACTCATTATCACTTGAACTTCTGGGAAACATGATATGAATTGTATGAATCATAAACTATATATATATATATATATATATATATATACCTTTGTATGTATTTATTTCATGAAACATATATCATTACAGATTTTTTATAATATTCTTACCTTAAATTTCGTAATTTGTTACTATCAAACACTTTTACACCTAGTAATAAAAATAAAGAAAAAAATCGAAAAATATAAATTTTCTTTATTTTAGTCTAAAGAATTATTATAAGCATATAACACACACACAAGTACTCAAATATCATGCATGTTTTAAACATTACTGAAATAGCTTCACTATAAGTCCTCAATACTAAATTTTTTTTTGCGGTTTGTATATATATTTACTTAAAATATTTGATTTTCCATTTAAAAATTTGAGACATAAACTAATATCGAATATCCAATCTATGTCAACCAATGTGTTAACTGCTCTAGGCGTATATATATATTTACACCTTTTACAAGTACGATCCTTGAATTGCATTGCTAACAGTAAAACTATTTCTAAGAGAGGATTTGGAGCATTATAAAATCACTTTGATGGTGTTTACGGAGGATATACTTATTTTAGAGTAGGATTCACTTATTATAATGCTTTTTTCCCCTTCAATACACTGCATAACTATGAGTTCCTGTTTGAAAATAGTGGAACTGGGGAGCGGTTCGCTTAACGTTTCCTAGGCAGTAAATGATTAATTATGTAACATTTATTCTTGTTCTTTTTGTAATTTGTGTTTTTCTTTCCTACTTCTTAATAAAATATACATTTTTTTTCATTACAGGGGGATCAAGGTGATAGAGGTCCAAGAGGTTTAGAAGGTATCAGAGGTCCTCCAGGACCTTCCGTAAGTAAATATTCATAATAAATACAGGGTACGAAAAAAAACCCGTACAAATAGTTTTTTATATAACTTTATAAAAAATCAAGAAATTAATAAAATATAACAAATAATATATTAAGAGTACACTCGTACTAATAAATAAATTTAATTGGTTTCAAAGTGATCGCCGTTTGCAGCAATGCAGAGGCGCAAACGCTTGCAGGAATTTTCAACAGTGGGCCTCAAATCTTTTATCTTTAATCTATCCTATTCCACGCAGAAGCGATTGCTTTAAAGAGTCCAAAATTTTGTGCTGTATAGTGCAGGCCCTAGACTCTAAAATAGACCCAACACTGTAATCCATGGAACTGAGATCCAGAATAGGGTGGTCATTCTTCAGATGATATCGTATCTGGAAAATTTGCCTTGCACCTCTCTTGTGTCTTTTTGGCCTAGTGAGCTAGTGCAGAGTCTAGTTGAAACGTCCAATTTGCATATCCTAAATGCTTTTAAGCCCACGGTTGTACAAAAGCTTCAAGAATGCTCCTCTGGTGCACTTTGGGATTGATTTTAACGACCTCTTCCCCAAAACTCAAAGGTGTTTTTCCACTTGCGCAAATTCCGCCCCAGACTATGACCGACATTGGATATTGGCAATGTTTAACAATTGCCGAGGTGCTTGGAGCGTCCACAAACCAGATTCTATCGTTTTGAGAGTTATGAATTTGAAGGACGGTAAAGAGCTTCACATCATTGAAAAGGAATATCCCCCAGTGCTGACTTGAGGACCGTCTCAAAGTTTTCATCATCTTCGGAGCCGTACGAGTTTGTTTTTTGCAGTAAAAAGCTGAACTTTTCGCAACTTGATAGGCTTCAGTCCAAGCTCCACTTTTTCTATGCGCCTTACCGATCTGTCACTTATTCCCGTGTCACGAGCGATTTCTCTCATGAAAACACTCGGGTTTTTCTGAACTCGCTTTTCGATGGCTTTACGATTCCTTGAAGTTTTTACAGTACGTTTTCACTCACTTCCTGGACGTTGACCAGCATTGCAAGCTCTTTGAAACGACAGATTGCATCAGACACTGTTTGCCTAGGTATATTAAACAAACAAACGATTTGACACTGTCATTTTTCTCGCTGAAACAACTCTAAAATAGCAGACCTTTTGCTCGACATTATCAAAAACACATAAATCAAGAAATATATATTAGAAAATATTTTATTATTAAAGTGGCAGATAAAAGAACAGGAAAACACCAATTAAAAGGAAATTCGTTAACTATTCTAGGAGGCAAGAAATATGTCCGTTTTTTTTCCGCACCCTGTTATAGTAAACAATTAATAATTAAAATTCGAAAGCTTCACTGTCAGAAAATTATTAAAATCTATGTATATATCAAAATTAGAATTGTTCAATCTCTTTTCACTGTAAATTTTGTACTGCTATTTTTACAAAAAATATTTCTTTTTTAAAATTCAATAAATTTTTGGATAAGCTACCTAAATTTAAAACGGATTACTTTTTGAAGAGAAAATTAAAAGCTTTTAAAAAATCATAGCTTACATAGAACGGTCTTTGCTTACATATAATAGGTAAATAATATTATAAGTATGAGATTCATTTTTTGTGACTTGCATTTTAATTCAATTAACATTTAATTAAAGATTTAATGTCTTATATTAATTAACAGCTACAGTTTTAAAAAAAATTACGTTTCGAAAAGAATTCATATATGAACAATGTCTTGTATATTTTTATGTCCGTGTTTTTATCGATTTCGAACGAGAAAGCATTTTCACGCTGCTATGGATAACGAAACTGTTTAATGCAACCTAGGGTAAGGCGCATTGGACTACACCTGAGTAATGATAGCTCATTCTTAAGATTTCAACTATTATATTCCTTTAATATTGAAGTTTTAATGTCTAGTTTAAAATTAATTTTAAAAACCTACAATATTCCGCATGATGGAGTTTGACGCAATTAGAATTTTAGTTCATGATTTAATACATATTCCTACCACCTTGGAATATTAAATACATAATCATTAGTCTATCATAACTGCAAAAGTTATTTGAATTACCATAATTCCTAATATTTTTTTTAAAAATTTTGGCAATGTTATATTATTCTAAAACATAGCATTAATAACCAAAATATAACTTTATGCGTCTTAAGGTATCCAACTACGTTCGGAACCGTAATATTGCAAAAGCGCATAAATGGATATTATTTATGATATTTAGTGTCACTTAGAATAGAAAATGTATATAAAATTGTTTTAAGAATAGTATTACAATAAAAAATATTTAAAGACAATATTTTGACAAAAAATGAACATAGAATGACCCATTTTCAAAATATTCTCCTTTTGAGAAAAGTGCTTGTATTATAATAATATTTTGCCTGTATATAGCTCTGACCTCTATACAGAGGCTCAACTTGAATTTTTGAAATATATAACTTAGAAGTGGGTTTATCCATGTTTTACGACAACAGAGGGGAAAAATTTTCAGAAAAAACGCTGATAATTATTTCAATTGGTTGTACCTCTGAAAATAATGTTAATTTTTCAAAAATCATAATTGAGCCTCTGTACAGAATTCTGAGCTATATACAGGCAGAATAGTATTACAATAGATGCCTTTTTCACAAAAGAAGAGCATTTTGAAAAAAGGTTATTCTAAGTTAATTTTTTGCGGAAATATTGTATTTAAATACATTTTTTTGTCAAAATGTCCTTAAAACAATTTTATACACAAATTCCAATCTAAGTGACACTAAATATCATGAAAATTATCCATTTATGCGCTTTTTTAAAATCAAGGTTCCGAACGTAGTCGGATACCTTAAAATGATAGTCACCATTCTAAAAATGAAATAATTCCTAATAACCTAGGGGCGATATACTCTTTCAACAAATCGCCTATAGTTAGTTACTTAAAGGTATTTATTAAAATGCTAGAATTTAAAGCTTGTGAATTAAGTATTTTGCTACATAATTTTAAATTATTAAGGAAGTAAAAATTGAAGCCTAAGGATTAACTCTCTTTTTTTTAGAAATTTTGAAAAAAAGGTAAATTGAAATATAAATACATTTCATTTATATGTAACCAAAATTAAATCAGTGGAATTCATACCACAAATATATAATTCTCATAATCCTTTAAAGGAAAGAAGTTTAATAAAGTTAAATTTTCATGCGCCCAAAATAAATTTGCAGTAAAGGCCAATTCACCAACTTAAAAGTGTTTTAAGAATAGTGAATATAAGTATTTTTACTTAATACTCATCATATTTCATTTCCAAATTATAATAATCAAAATCATTGAGTTTAAAAATTATATTATTTTAGGGTTCTTCTGGCCCAGTTGGACCGGCAGGTCCATCTGGTTTACCCGGATTAGTTGGATTTCCAGGACCTGGGGTAAATATTTTGAATTTCCTTCTATAGTTTATAAGAAGTTTTAAATAGTAGCTATATCAATGAAATGAAATAAATCTTTCCCAAAACGGAATGCATCTCAGTTCCCGTAAATTTAGAAAGTTCATATATGTAACATTAATTTCTCTCTCTGACATGACAATGTTATTTGATTTTTTAAATATAACTCTTATGTAATGTGGGAGTGTATATATATATATATATATATATATATAATCTGTGTGTGTGTGCATGTGTGTACCATGTGAAATTATAAATATGATAAGCGTATATAGGTTTTAAATTTTTCACTGTGTAAACTGAACCGATAAATTGCATTGGAATTATCACAGCTTTCTTAATGCGGTGGTGTCTGTGCATACACATATCATCCAATCAAGTTCCAGACTTGTTAGTTGATGTGATGTCAAGAAAAAATGATGGTCAAGGTAGTATCAGTACGGACTGCAAATAACGTCATTTGATACGTACAGTAAATGGTCGGGCGTCATCCTTTTGGTTTGGAACATTGGTGATCTTTTAAAAAAGAGGAGTGTCAATGCATCGTTGGGCCGTCGCTTTGAGAATGACAAGATATTACTTGCCAACGTACTTGATGGCGTCCCAAATCATAATGCAAAGTTCTTGCCAATGGGCGTATTCAGCATATGCGGCTGGATTGGACTAGACTCCACGTCGGCTCCACACTCGTGTATGACGATCATCATTGAACACATAGAAGCGAGAGTGCGAACTCGACCCTTGCTTCTGTGTAGTCAATTTCAATCTTATTAACAAACGCTGTGAGTACAGACCATTAGCAAGTAATCATCTTGTTATAGGTTTGATTGATATAGGAACATTAAGGGTGACCCTGGCTGCGGAAGTGGCTTGAAGAGTCTCCACCGGTTGTTGATGGATGCGTCGATCTAAGCGTATTGACGCTACTTTGGACAGCCTTATTCCCCTCAAACTTGCTGTATTTCTTTGTTTTTACCATCTTTGCATATAATACACCTCATAAGCGTCTAGATGGGTGTTAGTTGAGATGTGACTATTAGCCAACTTGTACTTCTCATTCCCATAACCATGCCCCTAGTAAAATTGTCTGTTTGCTGGAACTGCCTCCTTTGGTGACAACTTAAAATTCTCTAATATTGTACGAGATCTCTGAAAGAAAAAGGGGGAAAAATTACGCATTGAGTTTTAAATAAATAACAGAACAGTTAACACATTCTATTGATTCTTTCCCTTTATGTCCTTACTTAACGTATACCGAAAAGTTCTGCGCACTTCAAATCATTGCATTACTTTCTGAGTGGCACACCTTCTCTGAAATTATCATAATTCAATGGCCCGTCGTTTTTGATGTTTTACTTTCTCAATGACATGTGTGTAACCTTTTAGGTGTGTAATTTTTTTGTATTACTAATGGTCTCAGGACTTCTAACCATAAATTCCATAAAACTTCAAGCAGTACTTTAAACGTAAAGTGATAGAGTTGTATAGCCTTAAAACTTGTACAGCCCTCCTTTTGGAAAAGCATTTTTCAGCCTGTAACTGTTTGTGAGATAACACACACACATACATAAAGTCTTAGAATATTTTTCTATTTAGATGTCATGTTTTTATTTCCGTAGTAGTGTAACAAAAATGAAGTATTTTCCATGTACTATCTTTTTGATGAAAAAAAAAACTGTACGGATAAATAAGAGCACTCAAAATAAATTTCATAAAGAAAAATAAACTTAACTCTTCGAAAATGTTGCTTTTGTACTTGAGAAGCATATTGTATTACTTTGAAGCTGAGTTGCTTTCATAAAACTAGTTCATAGAAATGATTTCGAAGTACAGAATTCTTTCCAATTCTTCAGAAGAAAATATTAAAAAATTCTTTATTTGATAACAAACAAAAGATTCTGCAACTTCTTTATGAAACTTGTAGTGAATGAAATTCTTTTGAAAAATCATTCCGTATTTTCATTATGTAATTCCATTGGGTGTTTATTCTCAAAGAATCGTTTGCAGTTTTTGATTTCTTCGCAAATAATTTGCGTTTCTTTCAGAATTTTCGTATTCTTAACTGTTACATTTCTAACATGATTTATTTCATATGATCAAAGTGTATAGGAGAGATGGCAATTCTGCATTTATTTTGAATGTACTAGAAACAAGAACATCTCTTGAAATTAATTTTATTTTTTATTTTAATTTTCTAATTTTTTTTCGCTATTTTCTTAGAAGAATTAAATAATATATTTTTATTAAAAGTTTTCAATCTTTTACCTGCAATCTATATTATTTCATCATACTTTACATATTTAAATTGCGACGATCTGTGCTGTAATATTCATAAGTGATTCTAACAAAAAATCGCCATTAATGTAAACTATGTAGATACAATGGCATGTTGCATACAGTGGTGCCTACATCTTAGGAATCTGGTTCCCAAACATTATTGACTATCTAATTGTTTCTTTAAAGTATAGCTCAAAATGCAAATATTATCAGAACATTCTGAGTAAAAATTTAAATCCTCTTAGAGGAAAAACTCAACAGATTGCACTTTTTGACCATTATGCAATACAAGATAATTAATGAGTTACAAAATTTTTATTTTTACTAGTATCATGAAAAAAAATACATAATATTCCTTGTGTTTTCAATACTTTCAAAATATTCGTAAAGAAAAATTTGTTTTTTCCCCTCTTCCTAGGTGATTGTAATCATTTAGTTCTATATTATCATTGCAATTAAATGACACGTTTATTTTCTTTAGAATTATAATGTTGCTCTTGTCCTCAAAAAAGTAGTAATTTCTTTTAAAATGAGCTTAAACTTATTTTTTTAAATTGTAATGGAAAAGTTTCTATATTATATGTACATATCTCTCTATACATAATATAAAATGATAGCGAGATAGTTGTCCAAGAAAAAAAGTAAAAAGCTTCGAATTATTGGTTTTAAAAGAAAATCTTTGCCTTATTAAATTATCGAAGAAAGAAAAGAAATATAAAAAAATAAAATACACGTGAACTTCTTACAACACGGTTGAAAAAATAGGAAAATTTTTCTATATGTCTGTTTACAAAAT
Organism: Trichonephila inaurata madagascariensis; assembly: GCA_019973955.1. Classification (NCBI taxonomy): domain Eukaryota; kingdom Metazoa; phylum Arthropoda; class Arachnida; order Araneae; family Nephilidae; genus Trichonephila; species Trichonephila inaurata. Next base: position 485,610 of record BMAV01015228.1, read on the forward strand.
ATGTGAAAATTTTCTTATATTATACCACAGTTCTATATGGTATGTATATATTGTCACATATAAGTATACACTCATGGACAAAAAAATTAGCGCACCAAGAAATAATTGCGGGATCGTAACGAAACTTGGCATGAAGTTACATGCCGGACAGATATGCAAATGATTAGAAATGCAGCGTGATGGTGCATTACGTATAGCCAGTAGAGGGCGTTTAACGTCGTTCTCCGTGGAGTATATATCAGGTAGTCAAAGCTTGTTTGAGTGTGCTGAATCGTTTATAAAGGAAGAGCTGCGGTACGCCATTTTCGAAGAAAATAGAGTAGCTGTCGCAGTTTGCGAGGGAGAGAATCATCGGCATAATGGAAGCTGGGTGGTCAGCTAAGGTGAGTAGCTCATCAAATAGGCCGCTCTGATTGTGTTGTGAGGAGATGTTGGGACTAGTGGATCCGAGAGATGTCATTTATACAAAGACCAAACCCAGGACGCCATCGACAAACCAGTCATCGAGAAGATCGCCACATCGTAAGAAATGTACGCGTACAGACAGCTGCTTCATCGACCGCCATCCAGGCACATGTAGCACCTTCACTAGGGGCTTCTGTGTATTCTCGAACCATACGAAGGCCCCTGGCTGAAAGACATTTAGGATCGCGGCACCCTTTACGTGCTCTTGTAGCCCATCCATCGACGCCTCCGTTTGGAGTGGTGCCGCGCACGAGAAAACTGGACAGCTGCGGAATGGAACCAGGTCATCTTTAGCGACGAATCCAGATTCAATCTCAGCTGTGATGACAATTGTGTTCGTGTATGGAGACAACGTGGTGAACGCCTTAATCCTGCCTTTGCTTTACAGCGAACACCGCTCCCACACCTGGTATAATAGTATGGGGTACCGTTACCTATAATACACGGTCACCCCTAGTATGGATCCGTGACACCATGGCAGCCCAGCGGTATGTCCATGACATCCTGACACCACATGTGTTGCCACTCATGAAACGGCTCCCAGGAACCATTTTTTAACAAGACAATGCTCGGCTTCACACGGCAAGGGTGTCACAAGACTGTCTCCACACTGTTACTATCCTTCCTTGGCCTTCCCGATCCCCAGATTTGTCTCCAATCTAGAAAATCTTCTATCATTTGAGAGGGCGAGTTGGGCTTCCCACGAGATTGAACGAACTAGAGGCAAGATTACAACAAATATTGAATGAAATGTGTCAGGACATCATACAGAACTTCTATGCCTCAATGTCCGATCGTATCACATCGTACATTTGCGCTAGAGGGAGTTCAACAGGGTATTAAATTCTCCGTTATTTTGCCTTTTTCTCTGAAATTAATGATCCTTTTTCTTTGATTTTCTAATCATTTACTTATATCAAAGTAGTAATTACGTATGTAAAATTTCGTTTCATTTTGACGACTCCTTCTTGGTGCGCTAATTTTTTGTCCATAAATATATATATATATATATATATATATATATATATATGCTTATGTTACATTAATTATCATCGGTTTTTCTAGTGAGCACTGTTACCATGCGCTTGTATTACACTCATTGACTCAGTACACAAAGCAAAGAGAAAAAAAAAAGTTTTTCTCTTTTTTTCCGTCGAAATAGTGCTTTTTGTTCCGGAGATTCTTGATTTGAATGCAGAAAATAAAGTGTTTCTCATTAATTTGCTTACTTCAATGCAGGAGCAGGTGGGAAGAAGTGCTTTAATTAGAGTAGCGAATATCAATAATTTATTTACAATTTTTACTATCTGCATATTTTAATGAATATAATACAAATGGATTAAAAGCATTTTAATCATAATAATGGAGAATGTATGAAAGAACCGTCAATAAAAATGAAGCGTATATGAATCTTTCGACCAACTGTAACAAATGTCGCTGAGAAATAAATTTGGGTCATAACATTATGTTTCTTTTTTTTTTTTGTTTTTAATTTTAATTATTGTACTTAAAATCATGATCTTTTTACTTTTCACATATAAATGTTTAATTAAGTTTGATCTAATTAAATTAAGATCAAAATATTACATCTCAAAAGATAATGATTTTTTTTTTCAAATGGGGCTGCAGATTGGTATTTTTACCATTACAGACCTAGTACATCTCCCGGGAGCTGGTATTTCTCTTAAGTGCGACACTATATTGGTGGATACAAATTGCCGCAATGCAATTTTGACGACCAGTTTCCTCCCTAGAGGAAGCACCTGAGCTCTGACGATGTGCATTCGGAGCAGGAATTTAATTTTGCCGAGAGTAGTCAAGTATTCTAGGGGGTTTTTAGAATGCCATATAATCATACGACATGGACACTGTCGATTTTCTGCATCATAAACATCCACTTCTTTGTGCCGGGGTCGAAACCGCAACTTTGGGATTACAAGGTCAACGACAAACCAACAACGCCACCCAGCCGGGTGAAAGAGAGAAAATTTCTTTTACAATAATTGAAAATTCCCCTTTTTATATAAAATAAGCAGTGTTTCTTATAACTCGATTTTTCACTGAGTGGTATTTTCAAGGAACTTATGTACAATATTGTAAGATATTTAACTGAACTCCTCCCCTTCTCCATTTCTTATCTATTTCCACTGTCAAGAAATCAACAAAGTGAGGGCAAAAAAAAAAAAAAAATATTTTTAATCGAATCAGAAAAATATTGTAATTTAATAGGTAGTAAATTTCATTATGTAACCTACTTTTTTATTTTCAGGGTCCACCAGGACCTCCTGGGCCTCCAGGACCAAAGGTAAAAATTATTCTTACTTTTGAATTGTAGTTAATGGTATACTCTAAAAGTAATTGAAAAAATTTCAACCTTATAATAAATAAATTTTGTATATTTTTAAAGGGAGAAAGCGGATTAGTTAGTTACGATGTTGAAGGATTAGTATCTTTGCCAGGACCTCAGGTAAATATACCGAAATGTGTAGCTATTTTTTCTGTTATGATAACATAGACAAAAAATACAAATACTATAAGCGTTTGTTTTACAAAATGATTGTTTTTGTCTTTTGAAGGGAACAACGGGATCTATGGGACCACCTGGAATGGTAATTATTATTTTGAAACGAAAACTACATTTTTTCTTATTTTTTTCTTTTGTATTGAGTTCTTTAAATAAAATACGCAATAAATTATTATTTAAATATCATATTAATTTGTTATTGTTTTATATTGATTTTTATACTGTTCCATGCAAATATTAACTTCACAATTACGTTTTACCATAATTCAGTAGTGGTTGTTTTACTGTACAGTTTAGTTAAATAATATTGAATTAAATGTAGTATTTATAAAAATGGGATATATTTTGATAATTTTTTGAAATTTTTAGGATTATTTAGAAAACTTTGATGAAAATATCACATTTAGTTAAAAGAAATGAAAACACATTGAATTGTTTCATCAGTCAACATAAATTTATAATGTTTTAGAATGTGTTAATTACTAACTTCAATTTTTTTTTTTTTTTACTTTTTAGACAATCCATGGATTTATTCATCAACAATTCTATTTCATGTAGATTAAAATTGAGTAATTTAGTAATTTTTATTAATAAATTTCGATAAATAACAAAGAAAGATATTAAATGCTGTCGGCCACACGAGACTATATATATAAATGATGACTCTTGCTTTTAAAAACTTAACTTTATTTTTGGGTATAAAGATTTAGACAAATGCCAGCAGCTACAAGCGGCGAGATCCTCCCCTAGCGAGGGACAGTACAGGAACTGAACATTCCACACAGATTATATTACACAAACAAATTGTTGCCATCGCGCAAAAGATAAATACAATAAATGACGATGATAAAAGACATGACAGTAAAACTAAATATTTTACACAAAATACATATAAAATTGAAATTGTAAATAATAATTGAATAAAAATTAAATATATCGCATAAATGAATATATCAAGCATATTAATAATAAAAATGCAGTTTAAAAAAATACACAGTTTGAATAATAAAAATACAGTTTGAATAATAATAAAAATTCAATTCCTTCCAAACAAATGTTTTTAAATCAAAGTTAGAATATATTTTCAGTTAGAATTATTTTAAGCATTTGTGGTTCTCAAAGTACCACAATGTTCCAAAATTTCTGAAAATTATTTTAATTCGTGCTGAAATATATGTTCCAAATTTTGACAGTTTTTTTAAAAAATTGAAAAACCTACCATAAACAAACCTTGAACAAAAAATTAATTTTAAAAATTTATTTATGTTGGTCGAAACAGGATATTAAGTGCCAAAGAGAATATTGTCTAATTCACTGACTACCCACTAAATTTGATATTAAAAGAGTAGCAAGGAAATTTTTAATTTTTCCAAAACAAAAATAATAATATTTTGTATTTTTACTCCACCTTCTATAAAATATGTATTCCAATTATATAAAAAGTTACACAAATTATATGTATTGCAAATTATGGTATTAATTAATTTTAATTAAACTAACTTCATATAAATTAATTTAACTTGTTTTATAAACTATAAAAGTTTACAGTAAACATACACAAATTATTAATTTTTCAACATTGACAGTGATTGCGATTTAAGTAGAATTAATTAACTTCGTTATAAAATGATTCACAATTCATTTTGAGTTGCACTAATAAAAATCAAGAAAAATCTTCAATTTAGTAACTTATTTAAGTTTTACTTACATTACTATTTGAACTCCTTTCCAGGTTTAACATCTGTATGATATAGTCTTATAAAAGGAAATGAAATATAATCCTCTTTGGTTTGTGCAATCTATTCGAATGTTCACTTCCCAGAAATTTCATTTCCTTCTCAGTGAATCAAATAGAAGCTTATTCGATAATTCTTCTTTTCATCTTTTCAGCCCGGTGAAAGAGGTCCATCAGGAGAGAGAGGTCCTCCGGGACCTTTAGGACAAGTCGGCATGCCTGGACCTGCCGGACCTCCCGGAATTGCTGGAAATCCAGGAAACAGAGGAGGACCTGGAATGCCAGGTTTGCCAGGGCCTCCAGTACGTCACCATTTTATTTTATCAAGGGCTTAAAATTTCAAATAAAAGTGGATTTTATATGGTCATACAGGAAAGAGATTCTTGTAACAAATAAGATTTTAAAAGTTTTTATTCATAAAATATTACAAATGATTGAATAAGAATTTGTTAAGATTAGGGTTATCTAATTATTAATTCATTCTATTTTTTATATAAACAATATCTTTCATTGAATTTTTTCAAATTTTACTATGTATTGATCTGTACGTGTATACCTATGTTTTATTTCATTTAAAAATACATAAATTTATTCTAGGGACGTGGTTTTACTGAAGAAGAAATGCGGGAAATTTGTGCTTCAGTGCTTCGAGGTATTTTTTTTCTCGAAAATTTACCATGAAATTTACTTACAAATATAAATCTTTAATGTTTTTATTTCAGTAAATAACAATGTAATTATTTAGTTTTGTTATTTTTCTTTAAATGAGATTTTGAAATAGTTTCATCTTAACTTCAGTTTTCGTTACATTGTGATTTAGCTTAGAAAAATTTAAATGTATAACATGAGTAAAACTTATTTATAAAATGTATAATATTAATCAGATACAATACGGGTGTCAGAAAAGTATGACTACACTTTCAGATATTCCTTCCTTCCTCAGTGGCACGACAGCTCAGAGTGGGCCTTGGCCTTCTCAATAAGCCTTTTCCAGGACAGCCTTCTTCCTGCTAGTGTTCTCCAGTCCTAGTTCTCAAAACTGGGAGATTTTTTTCTAGGCCATCAATCCTTCTAAGATTTGACCTCTTTGTTCATAATGATAACGTGACCTTCCCATTTAAATCGTTGTATTTTAATAAATTTAACAATGTTAGATTCTTTATATAATTGACACAGCTCTAAATTTGATCTTATTCGCCTGAATTCCTCCAAAGATGAATCTTAAAATCTTCCTTTCGTAGATACTTATCATGTTCTCATCTGTTCGAGACATGGACCAAGTTTTACATGCATAAGTTAATACTGATCTTAAAAGACTTTTATACAACAGAACCTTTGTTTTATACTTTTGATTAAATTTAATTTCAGATTTTTTTCGTATTCCATTAAGACATCTATTAGCCTTAGTAATTCTATTTTGGATTTTTGTAGTACAATCGTTTCCAATTTTTTTCCGAACCTAAATTATTGAAGCCGTCAACAACTCCCAAACTATGATCTTCAATTTTAAAATGGGAATCGTTAAAATATGATTCAGTGCAAGGCATATACTTGGTCTTATTCTCATTGATTTTCAGTCCCATCCTAAGGGCCTCTTTCTCTAAAGATAAGAAAGGGGTTAGAGTTCGGTGGGTGTTCGAGCTATGATATCAATGTCATCAGCAAAAGCCAACAACTGCATCGATTTATTAAAGATATTTCCTCTGGTATTGATATTGGAATCTTTTACCACCTTCCTTCAGATATTAATTAATAAAAAAAGAAATAAGAAACCAAAGGAAGATATTCACTTATGGGGTTATTTTTTGTTCCACAAAGAAAATACCTAAGTTTTTTACAGTACTTCATTGCACGATTTTAACGTGAGCACTATTAGTGGAGTGCAAACAAACCGAGTCCATACGAGATTTCCAGCCATGATCTATGAAGCATTACAGGCTCACTAATCTGAATGGTCATTGTAATTAGACTTTTCATTTCCTCTTCATTAATTGAAGATTTGTAAACAACGTTTTTTACGTATCCCTACAAGAAGGAGCTCAAAAGGGTTAAGTCTAGAGATATTGGCAGCCACGTTATGGGACTTCCTTTTTCCATCATCCCCCTGGGACTTTTTGTCCCTTTTAAACTCCAGTATGATGACACCCCATTTATGCTGTATATGTCTTGTAGATTTAAATTCGAAAAACCATGCTACAACTTCAGCTTGTTCCTTAGGTGAAGCCATTTTTAAATGGGTAGGTTGAAAAATGGGGACATTGTTCCATCTAGTAAATGTTTCATTAAACAGAAACTTTAATCTTTTCTTTATGGAATGTAAGATACAGTAAGTGAGAAAATCTGTGTTTGTTTATTTTTAACTAATTTTTGAAAGTGTAGTTATACTTTTCGGACTCCTTATTTGTTGAACTGTCTTATTTTATGTTTTTAATTAATAATTCGTATTACTTAAAGAATGGTCTATAATTTCATAAGATATAACTTCAAATTCAATTTTGCTTCATAAAATGTAGTAGCTAAAAATAGTAGCTTTTTCGAATTATGTTTTTTTTAAGAAATAAAATACAAATTATTTTATGTATTAATGTATCTGTGTGCATTTGTTATAGAGCAATTAGCTGAATTAACTGCAAAATTAAGGGGTCCACCAGGGCCTCCTGGTCGTGGTAAACCGGGGCGTCCAGGTCCACCGGGTCAACAGGGACCATCAGGTATTTTCATTTATTATGAAATGCGATTATAGATAACGAGAAAAAGTTTATAAAACTGCCTGGATATTTATCCTAAAGAACGATTAAAATTATCACTGCGTTAAGCAAGTTTTTTTTTACTTTCTGCACACAACATGATTGTACTTGCAAAAAACATTTACCATAAAATGCTGATGAGATGCTTCATATTACCTTGAATATCTCTTACTCCAAAAGGAAAAAAAGCAATTTATCTTCTTATTTAATAAAAGTCAATGCTTTACTCTTTTGGTTTTTTTAAATAAAAAAAGTAATATATAATGTTGCAAACTTTTTTATGACCTAATTTATGGAATATTTTTTTAATGTTTCTATGCATCACTTTAAAAATTTATTTGTATCTGAAGTGTAAAAGCTCACTATTTTATTTCTATTACTACTGAAAATGCATTAAAACTCATATTGATGTATTATTAGAAATTCTTTTGAATCCCCAAAAATAGAGATGCAAAGTATATTAAATACGAATATAATGGAAATTTTAAATTTAGAAAAAAAAACTCCTAAATGAATTCAGGTAGTTTTTTCGTGTAATAATTAATGATACTTTAAGTGCTATAAATATATATGTATGTATGTTAAATTTTAAAAATAAACTTTACTTGTAATTTGAATAAAAAAAATGTTAACAAGAATAATTTAATTCAATTTTTTTAAAATGTGGTTTGAACAAAATAAGTGAAATTGTACTTCATATTAGATCTAATTCTTATAGTGTGATTTCTATCATAAAGTTAGAATAATACGGACATATATAAGATATAATTTAAGAATTCAATTATATTAAGTAACACATTTCATTTATAAATTATTTCTTAAATAAAAAGAAGATGAGTTATATAACAACAAATATTTTTTTTTATTGTTCTATTTTTAAATGTGATGCATTTAAAAATACTAATAATAATGACTTCATTATTCTATTTTATAATGCGGCGGTATTAGTCTCAACAATTCTATTGACTAAAAACAAACTATATTTAATGAGTGATATCTAGAATACGAATAAGTAAAGGAATTTTTTTCGACATCTTGTAAAAATATAATTAATGATTATTTCATAAAATTGAAGATTCTACAAATTAATGATGTAGTATTTACCTTAAATACAGTCTAAATGACCAAGAAAGTGGACACACTCGAAAATGGCTAAATAAAAGGCTTTATAATGAGAACGCTAAGATGTAGAGAACGAAAATACATGGATGCATGCAACTTTTTTTTATACTTTTCAATAAGTCCATGCTACTAAATGTATGTATGCACATGGCATTTTCTATGCTGAAATATTAAAGTACTCCTATTATACTCTCTGTTCTACTCCTTCAATGATAGTGTCTCAGTGCAGACTTTTTCAGACATCCATAACGTTTGGAAGTGACAGCATGAAATATGAAATCCTGTTCTAGAAGCCATTGCACGTCAAACACGGATGAAAATGATGCATCTAAAGTGAAGAGTTTTATAAAGTATGATTGACGTTGGCAGTAAGAATGGTCAATAGAGACTTATATTTGAATAATTGTGCCTAGCTTCAAATTTCGAAGGCTCTTCTTGCACGGTCATTTCCGTGAACATAGCTTTGACCAAACTGAGAAATTTTCCAGACTTAAAATAGGAGTAATTTCATCTCTTTTTTAGCTAAATTTTATCAATCCTTACTCCGTTGTATTTTCATCGTTCGGATTTTCCTCCATCATTGGGTTTTTTCACCTCCTCTAAGGCGCGATTTTATTGAGTTTTGAGCGTGTGAGTTTAATATAGCTTTTGTATGTAACCCTAATCAAATAATCAAAGTAATAAATCGCAAACGATAAATAATAATATATAATAAATAATTAGTTAATCAAAAGAATTAGTACTAAAAGAAATATTTCTTTTAAGAATGCTTACATATATTTACACAGTATTTTGATTGTTGTTGTCCTTTGGCATCTCACTCGCCTTTAGAAAATGAAGTACTAATTCTCGTAAAATATTGTATTCGAATCTGTGTCATTCAGTTTAGTGTTTCCATCTATTGTGAAAAGAAATAACTACTTTAGAACGCGATACATGTGGTTGTAAGGTTTGAAACATTGCAAAATCCAAATGAACCCTTTCAGTGCGTTTGTAACGGCATAAAAGTTATAATCATTTTCTCCAGTCATGTGATAAGCTTAATGAAGATAATGATCGCATAGACTTTGAAATTTTTGATTGAAGTCATTTATTTTTAAGGCTATTTGAAGGCGTGAAATTGAATTTTTCTTTTAAAACTATTTAATTTTAATTATATTTATATTATAGTTAAATTATAATTCTTCTAACTTTCTACACGTTTTGAGGGAAAAATTTAAATATCAGTACCTTTCTGACCATTGAAGACTCGCCATGTAAAGGTGACTGATGTACGATAAATGTGTCCTCTCGTTGTCGTGGTGTGGTAGTTTGGAGAGGTAAGTGCCAGCTCAGGTATTGACCTCGTCACCGAGAGTCAAAATTACGAGGTCCGTGTCCAGTATCTCTCGTGCTGCTTTATTGTGTGCGGCGTTAATATAACAATCACTCTCACTCACTCACTGACTATTGAAGAGTTCAATCCAAATATATTTAAATCTTTCTCACTTTAAATTAATATCTCAAATCTTCTGTTCCTAAAGCTGCATTCGTTCTTAAGCGGAATAACTAAAATTAATTTTAACTTAAATATAACTATTTACATTTATAATTTATGTCTTCAGATTTAATTTTCTTTTCTGCTCTTTCGACATATTTTTAACGGATGAAAGAGTAGTGTAAACCGAATGCTTCTGTAACAAATACTCTTTTTTTAATGTTTCACTCTCTTACATATTGAAGTATCATTGAAAAAAAATGCTTTTTATTCAATGCTTACGAACTTCAAATGATTTGCATGTTAATTCTCTGCATGGTCCTAGCTCGTTTGTCCTGGATGCCCTTGTTGCACGTCCTTATCACATGCGCCCGTATAATTAGATTATAATGCATGGCCTATATTTCTATTCTATCCCTTCAGATCGGTATCAGGAGCTGATACGTGGATTGCGGGGACCAAGGGGTTATCCAGGTCCTTCCAAACCAGGAAAACCTGGAAAACCCGGTAAACCAGGAATTCAAGGTAGAAATTTGCTTGTTTCCAACCAGTGATAGGAAATTCTACTTTATTCACTTTTGAAAAAAAAAAAAAAAAATGAAAGTATAATTAAGAATTAAAGTGTGACGAGGAAAAAAAAACTTAGTTTATCACAATATGTATATATCTAATATACTTTTAATGACACCGATTAACCCTTTATCTACCACATAATTATTCACTACAGTTTTTTTCATACAATATTTTTTCTGGATCACTACATTGAAAATTAAAGGATATACATAAACAAAATACTCAACTTTGGGAAATTTAATCCGTTAGAGCTAAGTAATTAATTAAAGAGGTATTCAACTGTAAAATTTATTATATACACTGCTCACTTAAAATAAATAGTCAAATCATTTTCTAAGGTCTTCATTTACATACAAAAAAATAAGACACTTACATTTTGACATTAAATATTTTTTCGGAACAAAAATGACTATCTTCGCAATGCGCTGAAAACGCCGTCAGCTGAAAACGCAATTTCTGCTACAAAACTATTCACCTTACTTGCTAAAATACTTAACATAGAACCAGTGCTGATATGTATCTTGGAAGAGTGGAGTTCAAAGAATATTCCTGCCAAGTATCGTCAGAATATTCGTGAAAATGGTTATTCTACGTAATTTTAAAGTAAGTGGTACTTATAAGTACCGCGCGTCGGTAGATAAAGGGTTAACCTAACAAATCTCTGAAGTAATCAGATGAATTTCCTCGAAACCTTTGTTTTCTTGAAGTAATATATTTTATTTTAATATCCACCCCTTAAACATTTGAATTATTGAATCCAATTTTTTATTTTATGCAGTAAAAATAAATCTATTGTATTACTTCCACCAAGAAAAGAAGCCGTGTAGAGGTCCAGAAGTTGGTGTGGTATATAACTGCAGAAGGAGGTGCCAACTCAGATGTCGTCCTTATAACTTGACCAATTCCTTGACCAGTTCAAAGTGTCTATGGTAGCCGAGTGGTCATGGTCTCGAACTCGTGGCTGGCGTAGACGAGTCGAGGGGTTTCAAACCTAGTGCTACTGAACACATCCGTGGAAAGAGATTGATGAACAAAAAACCTGTTGTAGCTCAAAGTCTTCCCACTGACGTGGCGTGGAAGCTTAGAGAGAGGGTGCCATTTCAGGTGTTGTCATCATCACTTGACTGAGGTAGAAAGGTCCAAGATTCATTGCCAATAGCCTTCTTATTACTTCAGAATCCGAAATTAGTGTACAATTTATCAACCAATTCAAGAAAAGAATATAAAGCCCCAAGATCCGTCTTCTTTTTTTTTCTTTAGTTTCACAATAAAAATATTCTTATTTGTTGACGATTCACTATTTTTAAAATGATGCTTTTTTTAGTTGATGATGAATCGGTTAAGGTAGAGAGAAATAAATTCGCTTAACATTCTTAATACAGACTCAAGAATAGTGCAGATCAAGGTGTCAAACTCATTTCTCGCAATGAGTCAAAATCTTACAAGTCATGTGGAGACAGTAGATATAGTTATTGTGGTAGTTTCTCTTTTTAAATTTACCTTTATTTGTCTTGATTCGTATAATAATGATCAATAAAGATGGAATGAATACGTACGTTGCAAAAGTTTAAAATATATGAGTAGCCTTTAATACGAAGTAATAAAATTTTTTAATAAAAATTCAATTTTTTTTCTTGAATAAACCAGACAAAAAATAACAGCACAAATCAATAAGTTTAACGTAAATAATCTTTTTTTGTTATCTTAAAATGAAGTATTTTTTAAGCATATAAAGCAATACGGTAGAAGAATTATTGCGAGTTATTTATTTTGCTATCAACTGGTAAAACGTTATTTGCTATCAATGAAAAAAAACATGGTGCGTCAATTTAACACAACTGTTTTTATTTATAATGGCAGATTATGAACAGAGTTCATCAATATACCTAGTACATTCAGTACTAGTAAAAGCAGGTATCTCTTTTTAGTGCGGCGCTATATACCAATAAGCGGATACCAATCGCCGCAGGTAATTTTGACGCCAAGTTTCCTCCCTAGAGAGAGGCACCTGAACTCCGACCATGCGAACCTGTACTAGGATTTAATTATGCCTAGAACACCCGTAGGGATTTTTTACATGCCGTATAATCCTACGACATGGCCGCTGTCGATTTTCTGAATGATGAAAATTATCGATTTGGGGCCGGGGTTCAAACCCCGGCAACGTTGGTACAGAAGGAAAAAAACCAACCACGCCACCCAACCGACATGTAACACAACTATGAATAGTTAATAGACGAATGTTATGACTCGTTATCAGTAATAATTTTTTGAAAGAATTAAGCTAAAGTATTTTAGTAGAATATTTGATATATATGATGTTACGTTAGCTCCGCCATGGTTTGGGCATGCTTGATGTATATAAATACATTTTCTACCTTTTGTTAATTCCTACTATGTAAGTATAGTGCTAATCTAAGGAAAATTTAATCATGAGAAATTAATAATAAAATGTTTCCAAACACTGGGGCTTATGAAAACATTGCATTAATATTGCATGAACAGCATCAAATAAAAAATTTACTACAGCAATGATTTTAAATCTGAAATAGATTTCAAAAGATATTTCTTTGATTTTAAAATATTTTTTGATGTTACATATTAATTTAATATCTCAAATTTTTGTACATGGTAACCGTTTATAATGTAAATATTTTTCCAAAAGGTCTTTTGAATTATAAAAAAAAATATTTTAAGAAATTTAAAATTTATGAAATAAATTAATTCGATGCTTTAAAAAAGCTTTTCCCACGTTAAAAAAAACCCCCGGATTGAAAAATGTTTTATACAATTAAAGATTAAATTAAAAATTAGAAAAATTTTAAAACAAGGGAAAATTAATGGAATTAGATTGACCCCTTATTTTAATAGAAGAGCATAAGTGTGTGCGAGATTAAATAAAATATTTTCTCAATTGTTGCATTTCTTGGCTGATGTTGAAAAAAGCCTCAAAATGTTTATTGAAATAAGATTATATAAGAACAGACGTGTCTTTAATAACTTGTTTGCCTTTCTTTAATGAATTACTTTAGTTAATTACGCGAACTTTAAAATCAATTAAAAATTATTCCAAGCTTTTAGAATCACAAATGAAAAAAAAATCCTTTGATAACTAAACAACAAAAAATTTTAATAGACGATCTCAAAGAAAGGCTATTGCGTAGTCAAGAATCTTTAAAGATAAATATATATTAAATAAAAGTCTAAAAATGGGATATTTTTTAAAAATAAAAGCTTAAAAAAAATAAGTTGTTTTCCACGTGGTTTGAAAAATCGTGAATTTAGTCATTAAAAATATACGATTTTTTAAAGTTGCTTTAAGCAAAATTTTAGTAATTTGCATTGTTCGTCGATATGTTAACACTGAAAAACTTAAGTGCAAAAGAATTTTAATTATAATTAACTTAAGATGTTTAAAAGGTTTTTAATTACCTATACAGAAATTTGATATTAATAATCAGTAGTTTTTAGCCTGAGAAGTGTTCGTGCATTTTTTCTGAAAATTATCGTAATTTTTATTTAATGAATGAAATGAAACTCCGAGAAAATGTTTCCAATTAAAAAATTTGAGGTTTGGTTTAATAATTCAAAATTAAAATTCCTCTGTGTGTTTTTCTTGAAATATTTACGTGTCAAAATCTTATTTATTTTTGCATATATAATTATTCATTTATTTTTGATACACTTAATCGTAATAAGTAATTCATATACTTTTAAAAATATATGACGTAAACATGTTATTGCAAAATTTAATATCTTCCGCTTTTGAATATTATTACTAAAATTTTCAGCTACTTCGTTCAATTAATTATTAAAAATTTAGATTCTTCATTACTTAAAATTATAGTAAACAACACAGAAAAAAATTTAAAAGGTAAAATTACGAAGAATCATAATATAAACATCTGTGCATTTTTAACAACATATATTCAACATTACATAACTGATGCTTGTATAAAGGATAGACTTTAATCTTTTCTAAGAGAGTAAGTTTTGAATAATTAATTTGGGAGTTTAATGAATTCTAATTCTGTTTTCCACGAAATAAACCATAATTGAATGAAAGAAAGCGTATCTTCCTGTATAAGGTTAACATTTATTTTAATGATTTTTAAAAATTTAAATTAAGTACAGTGTGACCCCAATTTAAGGAATTTACTGCATCATTTACATCTTGCTGTATAAGAGAAAGGTATGATTTTACAGTTTCCAAACAATGTGCAACATTAGAAAATGTAACGGTCCTGATACGAGTTTCAATATCCATTTCTGTGCATTAGAATCGTTATTCACTGAGTCCGAAAAATCAACAATTACTTCAATTTCTGTTGCTGAAATAGGCAGTCCGTCATCAAATGTTTTATGATCGTTAAAATCTTAAAACATTTCTTGAGTTGTGAATTGGAAGGAATCAAAAAAAGAATTTCCTGTCCTACTGAAGACTCACACGATAGGTTACATTCATGACTTATCTGCGCTTGTAAAGTCAATAATGGTCACACTCTCCCGTTTAAATTTTCTGCTTACAAAAAAATCTTTTTCTGTTCCGAACAAAAAGGATATGTTATATATATATATATATAACATTTTTTTTTCTAATGCAAGCTAATAAAAATATTTTCCAGCTGCTGAAATAACTCGTTAATTTGGGGTTTATTATTTGTTAAATAGTGGTTTTTGTCTTTATTTTAATCGGGAAAAGAGAAAAATTCGTTAGATCACGAAATTCGTCAAATAGGAGTTCGTTAAATCGGGGTTCGACTGCATATATTTTGAGCTATCTTATCATTGGAAATTTTTAAGAAACTACAATTCAATAGTGCTTCATTTTGGAATTAATGCATGATCTGACCACCACATTGAATTGTTCGAATCATTCCCTCCCCGTTTTAGAAAATATCAAATAATATATTTTAACCGCATTTTCAAAAGCTTCGAATTTTATTCATGAGCTTTCCCATTGAATTGAATTAGAATAATCGATTTTTTCTCAAGCGTAAAAATAAATAATTTAGAAAGAACCGTTCGTTACAGCTGCATGACCAAGAGATTATTTTATGACATCTGAGTTAGCCTCGAGTACTTTTGTTTAGAATGAAAGAAATGGCATTTTTATATGACCTTAGCGAACAAGATAAATCTATTTGAAGAACATCTCATTCATATTTTGTTCGCATTTTTAATAAAAGGAACATATTAATTTTAAATAATCTTGTAAAACATTCGCAAGTTTTGAACTATTTTAAGTCAACGAATGTTTTTAACCGTTTAACGATCGAGTTAATTCGATCGTACTGAACTGATCAAACTGTGCACAAACGAGATAATTCGTGTAGAATCATGATTAATGCTACCGCAATTGTCACACACGAATATAGGCAATCCACGTTTGCACTCGTGAGATTGACAGCAATCTATCATCATGATTTCTGAAATTTAAATAAAAAATTTACGGTATAAATTTATTTAAATATTATTAAAAAGTGTTCTTTCGTTTGCTAGACATCAACACATTTAGAACGCATATGCTTTTTGCAAAGAAACTGAGATGAAAAAAAAAAACTTAGATTTCAGAAGAAATGGCTGTTGCGCCACTGCGTTAAGTTTGGATAAACACATGATTAATGGTCAAGTTTCTTCAATAAAAAATCAATTTTATCATTAATTAAAATCATCTTATTCATAATATTCTACAAATTTTAAATAGATCGTAGAGTTTTATCAAAGTTTCGAATAATACTTTACATAAGAAATGATTTAAATTATAAACTCCATCCTAAACTTCTAAATACAACATGCAGTTTTTAAAAAAAGATACATTTGGAGAGGAGGAATTTTACGGTATTAAATCTATTTCAGTTACCACAAAGAGCTTGTGAAAAGTGCTAACACTCCTCAAAAGGCTTAAGGTATCCGACTAGATTGAAAAAGTGCTTTTTAGGTGTTTGATGTTCGGTGTTGTTTGAGTCATTAGGGAAAAAAGAAATCAATTATTGAGGAAGAAGGACTAATACATAAAACTAGACTAGACTCTTTTTATAGCATTTACTTTATCTAACTAATAAAAATATATTTTTAATTCGTTTTTTGAAGAATGAACTTTTCATGAGAATTTGTGCACGAAAAACGGGATATCTTCTAAATAATCTAATCAAATGCAATGAAATTTATAACATATATGCTATGGGCCCTTCGGAGGTTAAAAAACCGGAGGTTTTAAGACAGCTATATTTAATCACATTTTACAGCCATTTTTAGCTTAGAACATGCAGTAGTTTTGACGAGAGAAAAATCATGACCATCAAATTCAAATGCTAAGAAAATACTTATTTCTTAAACTATTTTTTATCCTACGGTTTGTGACACTTCAGAGGGATCAAGAAGTATATCAATGACGTTAAAATTACATAATGTGCAATTTATTTTTATTTATCACGTTTTTCTTAACTTAAAAATTTTTGCTAAATTTTCCTAAAAATAATTTTTTTCCAAAAAAAAAAGGGGCAAGATACATGTTAGTTATTTAATAGTTATGGCTTGTAAAGCCTATTTATGTTCTTTAAAGCAATAAAACTATTCAGAAAAACAATTTTTGAAAAATTTATTTCCGAACCTAGTTGGATACCTTAATGTTCTGCTAACTTTACGATGGCATTATTCCATGATGATAATTTTCAATAGAAAGTGATTAAGTGATGAGCAAGCGAAATTTGTAATATTCCGAGACTTCTTTTCTAGGTGATCCTGGAACTCCTGGTCTGCCTGGTGAAAGAGGATTCATGGGTCTGCCTGGAATGCATGGGCCGTCTGGTCCACAAGGACCAAAGGGTGAGTACTGCATTGAAAAGTCAGAGTTTTTTATTATTTATTAGATAAAAATAACTTTTGCTTATAGAAAAGAACGAAAGAATCATATTTATACGGATAAATATTTAAATACAGGAAGTTTATTACAACTATAGATGTTCTTCGTATAGCACGGTTAATTAGTACCGTGCTATACGAGGCCCTTTTATTTATTTATTGAAATCCTTTTATTCATTCATTAAGGCAGTGTTTCTTAAACTTTCAATATTTGCGATCCAATATTCAATCATTTTCTTCGCACCCCCCTCCATACGATAACAATGTGTGAATTCAATAATACTGTACTTTGACGCTAAAACTACAATACGACTTTTACCTCTTAAGTACCACCAGCATATATACACGTCTCACTCAGCTAATGCGTTAAATGCCTTGGACGTATATATACGTCTTTCCGAAGTACGATCTTTTCTGTGCACTGCTATCCATAAAATTATTTCGAAGAATTTGGAATGTTATGAAAGAACCTCTTGATAGTGTTTGTGACGGGTTTACTTATTTCAGAAGATTTACTTATATATTATTCTTTTTCTACCATCTCCCCCCCCCCAATACACCAGATACGCTCGCTTACGTAATAAAAGTTGACATTAGGGAGCGAATCATGTAATTTTTAATCGGCATTTAAGGGATTAATTATCAAGATGAGTGTAAAATTTTTGCACATAATTTTATACACAACAAGCCCATAGGGCAATGGTAATTATAAAACTTGTTCTTAACTTAGTATTGTTAAATAAATTATAAAATATATTGCGCGGTACTGATATATTTATAAGTGTATTATGTCAGTGTAAATGTGTACTTTATTTTTTATAATGTCAGGATGTATTGTGTTTGTTTTCTTTCAAAAAATTAATAATTTTTAAAAATAATCTTTTTAAAAATTATAATCTTTAATTATATCTATCTCTTTATAATCTTTTGTTTTTTACTTTTCAATATGCTAGCGCCACCCTTGTAGGAGTATCACGCACCCCTAGGGGGCGCGCCCCACAGTTTGAGAAACACTGCATTAAGGTATCCGGCTGCGTTCGGAACCGTGATTTTGCAAAAGCGTATAAATGGATAATATTTGTGATATTTAGTGTCACTTAGATTAGAAAATGTATATAAAATTGTTTTAAGAATAGTATTACAATAAAAAATTATTTAAGTACAATATTTTAACAAAATATGAACATAGAATGACCCATTTTCAAAATACTCTCATTTTATGAAAAATGCTTCTATTATAATAATATTTTGCCTGTAGACCTGCTCAGACCTCTCTACAGAGATGCAACTAGAATTTTTTAAATATATGATTTAGAAGTGGGTTTATCCATATTTTACCACAACAGAGGGGAGCAATTTTAAAAAAATCACGCCGATAATTATTTCAATTGATGGTAACTCTGAAAATTATGTGAATTTTTCAAAAATCCTAGTTCAGACTCTGGAGAATTCTTTACTTTATATAAGCACAAAATATTATTATTTTTGAAGCATTTCTTATAATAGGGGAACGTTTTGAAAAACATTATTCTAAGTTAATTTTTTGCCAAAATATTGTATTAAATAATTTTCTTTTCAAAATATCCTTAAAACAATTTTATACATGTATTCTAATCTAAGTGACATTAAATATCATGAAAATTATCCATTAATGCACTTTTTTAACATCACGGTTCCGAACGTATATAGTCGGATACCTTAAATTAATTATGTATGTACATAATATAAATCTGGGCAATATGTACCGCATTGTATCGAAACCGTGTTACACGAAACTTTGAAATAAGATAAATCAAGGTAATGTGTACCGTTTTATATCGAAATCAAGTCTTAACATGTAAAACTTTATGATAGCTGAAAATTCGTTCTAATAAAACATACAAACAAAAGAAGTAAGTTAAATTCCAGTTTTTAATCAAAAACAAAAAGATAAAATACAAAAACTAAAAAATACAACAAAAAAATGTAGTAAATAATAATAATTTTTATTATAAAATAAATAGAAACAGGGCTTATTAGGATCACAAAATTAATTTTCGTCAACACTCTCACCAGAAATTACAACTAACCTTTTTTGTGTTCTCAAAGATGGTTGAAACTCCTCTTCACTAGTTATTTCTCCATCATTTCAAAAGTTATCTGGCGTAGTTACAATTACCTCTGTGTTTCGATTGTAGAACTTTTTCAGAATTTCTCTATAAAGAGCTAAAAAAAGCAATTCTCTTTTATATTTTTTGCTAATGACTACTGAAAGATCTTTTTCAGTAAAAAAGTTTTCTGATTTCTTAGCTAAAACATTTTTTTATTTTGCAGATTAATTAAATTTAAATAAGTAACTGATGCAACATTATGCATTTTTTCGGAATCATCATGCGGGTGCCGCGTAATATCGAATCCGTGTTATTATAATCGCAAATTAGGTACTGTATAACATCGGAACTGTGTTTTCGAAGTACCGTATTATTCGAGGGACGCCTATACATAAAATTGTGTATGATTGGATTAGTATTCGTAATACAGTATGATATTTAAAGAAGGTAGAAAATATGAATTAGAAATATGTATTGAGATACGCATATATTGAATTTAACATAATAAACTTTTAAAAATTTAATTCTTTTTTTTAATATATTTGCTGTTAGCTCAGTTTTTGTTGTTTAATTTTAACCCTTGTATAACACGTCAATAACCTTATTATTTTATTTGAATCAAAAAGTAAATCTTTTTGCTAAGAATAATACTCTTCATATAAAAAATCACTCTAAAAATGTTTTATTTACAATTTTTAATAAAATTGACCTTTAAATGTATACAAAAATATAAATATTATACAGATCATTTTAAATTTCTACCGTTACATCATCCAGAATGATTTTTTAGTACGATTAAATTTAGAATTACTCTAGTACTTATATATATAAGTAATTTTAATAGAATATTTCTAACAGAAAAGTACTTCACAATATTAGCTTTTACATTTAAATTCTAATATTTCAGGACTTAAAGTGAAGCGTTTTATTTTTTATAATTAAAATTTTGTTGTGCGAATAGAAATATTCCTTTCAAATATTTAAACAATGCTCCTCCCTCAAGGTTATTACCAAATTTTTATTTCCGAGTTAGGGAGATAGTTTTTTTTTTAATTCATATAAGTATAATAGTACTTTTTTAATCCACTTTTCATCACAACTTCTCGCTAATCCGTTATATTTAATGCATGTTTCGAAAAGACGTAATCCATTATTTTTAACCTAAATTTGTATCTAATATTTCAAAAGTATAATTATTCGTTGATGATAAATCATTTTTCCATGATGACATGTGAAAAATAATTTTAACTTAAATATATATTTATGTATACCTATTCTATCATTTATGCTTGAGATAATAGACACATACAGTTTTAGGTTAAGTAATTTTTTTTTAATTTTTCCTTCTCTCTCTCTCTCGGAGCCATTATAAATAAAATAAATTTCTTCTCTAAAGATACATTGATATTTCTTTCAATAAGATTAGTTTTTCAATTTCTTCTATTAGCTCACACTCTCTATATAGTTATTTGTTTATTTTGGTGGAATTTTCAATCGTTAATAAAATACATTTTGAAGCGCTCAATTGAGCTGAAATTTTATATACATCATTATTTTGGATGACAATATAATAATTTAATTATAATTAATAAAAATTATACTTGATAAAAATTAATTATTTAAAGAACTACAAATACAGCCACGTTGGCATCATTTTTGGCGACTTAGCGACTCTATTGGTGACTTGTGTCAAAACTTGAAAAGGTTATTTTCGCACATCTTAAAGCATTCAGTCGAACTTAAATTTTATATACACGATTATTTTTGGATGAGAATACGATAATTTAATGATAATTAATAAAAATTAATTACCACTTAATGTTGTGATTCTGTCATATGTATATACATATTTATATTAATTGTAACTATTTAATAAAAAGTAGCTAAAACAAAAATTTTCTTTTGTTGATCTAAGGAGGAATTGACTTAAAAAAGTTTTTTATATTACTTGTTTGTAAAATGTTGTCATAAATGTATAGTAGTATTTTTCATTTATCCCTACTATTTCTCCTCCCATTAAACTTTTAGCGTCGTGTGGTAATTTGGAGAGGGTTTGTGCCAGCTCAGGTGTCGTCCTGGTTACTTGACCTAGGTTCAAAACTACAAGGTCCATCTCCATTAGTGCTCGTGTTGCTTTTTAGTGCACAACGTCAATAAACACTCACTCACTCACTCACTCTCTCCTTATACTAAATGCTGGAAATATTTAAGTATTCATAACTTTGATAATTCACCAAAATAGAAAATAGTGCTATTTTATGTATTTTTATATTATTTTGTTGTTGTAAAATGTGGAAATCCCACTTAAAAAGGGACAGATCATACTCCTCAATGGGAAATTTTCTTTTTTTTTTCCTCTAATGGGTCTGCACTTTGGTAGCTGAGCCTCTGCAGATACGGCAAGTCTCTAAGTAGTAGAGCCATTTCATTGGTGGTACTATCTAGAGACGGCTCCCGCTACCAAATTTTTACGTTTGATTTTATGCAATGCAAACTTCCGTCGAATATTAAATGTTGCCATGATTTAATTTTGCCAGAGCACCATTGCCAAATTAACCCTTTCGTGGGCCATTTGTTTTTCTTTTGAATTCCTTCCAGTTTTTTACGTTTTATTAACAATTAAGAAATAGCATTTAAGGAAACGCATTTTATTTGCCGAATTTTATTTTTACATTTAAATTTCAGGGGTGGGAAGTATCCTTCCCACGGAACCATTTACAGTCATAAAGAAAATTAGATTTAATGGTGATTATTTGCCATGAAAAGATGAGAAGCGTGTTCCGATGCACAAGGGTACATCACATTCTGCACAGATGCAGTGGACCCTCTCTTCTTTTCCTTTTGTGCTACATTTCCTACATCTTCTATAGTTGGAAACCATCTTTGGCATATGATTTCCCACACTGGCTAAGCGCACATCATCCAGAACTGCACACTTATTTGCTTGGAAGCTAGCAGGACGCCCTTTCATTTTTCTTGAGGAATATCCGTCTATTAGCTGACGAGCTAATGCTATACGGAATGTTAGCTGGTCTAAGTTTCTGTTTCTTTTGTACACTTGCCACAGTATGAAACTATTTACGCTGCCAAGATCAATAAGAAAATAAAAGATACAATGCCACCATTTTACAGATCTTCTTCCTATTTGGTATCTTGCTTTTCTTTATAACAATATTAGATAGCTACTGGCACAAAATGTACAGAAATATACGAAATAAGGAAGTGTTATTACAATAAAATCAGTGTTTAACTCACGTTTGCAGCAGAATCGTTGAGCAGTACAAATGTCACATCAAAACAGATGTAGTAGGCCAAATCTCACATAAAGCTTTCAAATATTCGAAACCAAAATTGCCGCCAATTCCATTCAGTCGATTGAAAACTAGATGACAGCACAAAACTGAAGCGGGAAATTGTGTTCCCACCGTTCTAATAGCAGCGTCAATATAATATAATGGGAATAGCGCTTCCCACAGACGTATTTTGTAGGATCTTGTAGGTGGGAAGTAATCTTCCCACGGCCCACGAAAGGGTTAATACTCAAGGGAGTTTTACATGCCCCGTAATCATAAGACATGCTCATCTACTATTTTTGCATCCAGAAAATTTATTGATTCCAACAGGGATCGAACCCACAACCTTCAGTTTACTAGGCGGGCATGCTACCTTTAACATAAGACACTGAGTCAGGTCCAGTGGCTTAGAAGTAGCGTGCCCACTTTGTAAGCTTAAGGTTACGGATTCGATCCCGGCTTGAGTCGACAGATTTTCTGGATGTAAAAATTGAAGGCACGCATGTTACATGATTATGTGGCATCTAAAAGATCTCGTGAATATCGATTTAGCTTTGGTACTCTACAAAATTAAATAATGACAATATTTAGCATCCGACGAGAGCTTGATTTAAAGCTTAATTCAAGCGTCCAAATTTGGTAGAGAGGCCACCACTAGATGGTACCACCATGGAAAGGCTCTCACATTTAGGGACTTGCCGTGTCTGCAAAGATTAAGTTGCTAAAATGCAGCCCTATAGGGGAAATAAAACATAAGAGAGAGAGAGGCACTATATACAACGACAATTTACTAAGTAAAACTTATACGAAGATTAAACTAAGATTACTACTCAAATAATTATTTTACTAAGATTACTACTAGAATTACTATTTTATTCAAATTACTTACTAAGAGGACGCAGTACGATTCAATTAACACAAAAAAGGTCAAAAAAGCAAATCTAATTTTTTTACTCTAAATAATTTTTTATATATTTTTCTACTAACTCACAAAATTTGAAAGATCTAAACTTAAGAAGCGCAGAATTATGATAGCGTTTACGTTCGTTTTTATTCACATCCCTGTGGCAAATCAAAACTTTAAAGTGACTTATCTCGGAAAGATAAAATAACTAATTCGTCTTCATTTAAAATGCTAAGGCTTTTTTTCTATTGTGACTAATACTTGGAATTTTTTTTACTTGTTGCCAATAGTACTTGGAATGAAAGTTGGTATGCATGTTTCAATCAAAGCAATACTTATTTCTTAAAAAACAATTACAGTAAAAATAATTAAGTTAGAATTTACACTTTTCTTAAGGAAATTCCAATAAGGATTCACAAAAAAGGAGTATTGTGCAAATACCAATCATGTTATCACAAAACCCATACCAACTTTTATTATACATCGTTTGACGTACTTGTAAATCAAATTTCACGCGTGTACGTCAATTTTTGTAGGAGTAGCATTTTAAAACACTTCATAAGTTTCAAGTTTTCCCCTTAAAAAATTAAATGGTTAGGTTTTTATGAAATTTCGAGCCCAAAATCTGTTTTACATTATACAAACATATAAAAGTCAACACAAAAATTATGAAAACCATTAAATTAAAAGATTTTGTGTAAATCGTACCATGTCCCATTAAATTTACTAAATAACATTTACTAAGTAAAATGATTGATAAACTAGATAACATTTAACTATAGACCATTACTCAATGTTTAAAAGAAAAATGAATAAAAAAAATCGCCTAGAAACGTTTTTTATTTAAGTTAAGCATATTCTTTTTTTTTTTGCAAAAAAGAGGCGTGAAAAATGGTTACATCGACACCGTAACCTTAGATCAAACTCCACAACTGAGATTTATTGCCTCTGCACTCTTTCTCCTGTTAAGATAGCTCTTTTGTCTGCTTGTTGAAATGTGATTAAGGTAATTAAGATAGGAAGAAGATCCGGGATTGTCCGTCATTTGGAAAAGACACGTAGCCATTAACACGACAGGATGTAACTCGTGTGTCACTAGTATGAATAACTGGGGAAAAGTCCTTGGTCGTCTTGGGATTTCGGGTACTCGAGTGGATGTCTAGGATGTTAGAAGAATTAAAGTACCATTAATTTAACTCAAGTTTGTTTCAGAATTTTAGTTTAGAGAAATATTTAAAACTTGCAGTGTGTCTGACCAGTAGTTTAACGTATCCGACTACGTTCGAAACCGTGATTTTGCAAAAGCGTGTATAAATGGATAATATTTATATTTAGTGTCACTTAGATTAGAAATTGTATATAAAATTGTTTTAAGAATAGTATTACAATAAAAAATTATTTAAGTACAATATTTTGACAAAAAATGAACATAGAATGACCCCTTTTCAAAATATTCTCCTTTTGTGAAAAATGCTTCTATTATATAATAATATTTTGCCTGTGTATAGCTCAGACCTCTGTACAGTCTCAACAAGAATTTTTGAAATCTGTAACTTAGAAGTGGGTTTATCCATGTTTTACGACAACAGAGGGGAGAAATTTTAAGAAAAAAACGCCGATAATTATTTCAATGGGTTGTAACTCTGAAAATAATAGTGAATTTTTCAAAAAAATCATAGTTGAGCCTCTGTACAGAGGTCTGAGCTATATACAGGCAAAATATTATTATAATAGAAGCATTTTTCACAAAAGGCGAACATTTTAAAAAAAGGTTATTCTAAGTTAATTTTTTGCCGAAATATTGTATTTAAATAACTTTTTTTGTCAAAATGTCCATAAAACAATTTTATACATGTATTCTAATCTAAGTGACACTAAATAGTATGATAATTATCTATTTATGCGATTTTTTAAAATCACCATTCCGAAAGCAGTTGGATACCTTAATAGGAATCAAAAATCATACATTTTTACACAGTGAATGTGTATGAATTACGATTGATAGATTGAGTTGTTTTTTTCTGAAAAAAGATGTAAATAAAAGATGATAAATGACTTTTTACTTTATTTGGAACCAATTACATAGTTTTATTTAAATTAGAATGATTTAGGTAAGGTACATTTGCACTCACAATGGTTTTTTTTTCTTTCATAAAAATTATGATAAAACTAAGAAAAAAAGAGAGAAAGTGTTCGAAAATGAATGATTAAGTAAATAAAAATAATAATAAATTTCACTAAAATATACTTAGAAAGTGTGTTGAAAGAAGCATAAATAACAATGAATATTTCCAAAGCAATTTTTTTTCACAAATAAATCAGTGCTTCATTAACTCTCCGCATGATAACAAATTTTCTCTCATCTGTCTGTTTATTTTACCATTTTTTATAAAAATTCTATTAGTACGACAAAAAAAAATAATTTAAAAAAATAATACTTTTTTTTTTTTCCTTATTATTTTATTGAATGATACTTTTATCTCTATTAACATGAACAGAATCTTATAGTCAAATTCTCCCTTCCCTGTACATAGAAGGAATACATAAATTTCTTATCTCTCTCTGTTTATAGATATATGTGTGTGTGTGTGTCCCTGGGGCAAGATACTAACCGATTTGCGCAGAGTTGGAGGGTATCCTCCTCTGGCATACCTACTCATATACATTTCAGCATGCAAGCTAGATTGGTGATATCCACAGAATCAATCGGAAATGCCCCTGCTCATCAGAAAACAAACATGCTCCATTGAGAAGAGATCTGGTAATCGCGTAGGCAATGGAATCGTTCGAAGAGTATGATTAGTAAGATGCTGTTGAAATGTATTGTCAGGGATCTATAAATGACAGGCAATATTAAGGGGTGTAGAATCTATTTAATTTACCTTTGTGCTGTAAGAAAATATCATAAGACAACCAAATGGATCAGCTGTCAAAGAGAATAACATCCCATATCCTAAATCCTAGCTGACGGCCTTTGTAGAAGACGGCAATTAGATGAGTATTCCACCACTGTCCTTGATGTTTCTAGATGCATATTCGCTAGTCGTGGTGTGTAAATCCCGAAACGGGGCACATCGCTAAAACCAATTCTACTCAACAATCTTTGTAACATAAGAAATATGGCTTGAGATTCCAGGCAGAATGTCTCTGGCACCACTACAAACGCGCTTGACTTTGTGTAAAGGGAAGAGGCGGCCAGTAGAACGGCTTTCGTAACTTATCAATTGTCGTTGCAATCACTGGTGTCCCGGTTTACACGTTGGGTAATTGATAAGAATTCATCAGAGGCTGATAATATCGATCGGAACAACACTTTGTCCTGGCATTCTGGCAACGCTGTCGATTGGTCTCTACCTTCTTGACGCTCTGCGTGATCATAGTTAAATCATTCCTGTCGACATCGTCGAAACGTAACATAGCTCCGCCCAAATGTCAAACCAACCTGCAGTTTAGCCGCCATTATTTTGGAAGTTATATCTAACCATTCGAAAATTTTCGTTTTAGTGCACCGTCTGGATGTTCCTGTGCAATCCTCAAGAACTTCATCTGTTCATCCTTTTTGTCATTAAATGTTAATTGTTTGCGTATTTTATCATAAGATCAGTGAATACGCAACTTCGTCCCATTTGAATACTACTTTGTGTGTTAATTAATATGCATATTTATATATATGAACCGTACTTTAATTATTTTGAAGTGCATTTTATAGCAAAATTAATTGTTTATCTTTGGGTAAAATTTTATCAAGAGTCTTGAAGGTTTTTACATTAAATGAATATTTTCCATGAAATATTTGCTTTTTTAAATCATTTTCTAGAAATTATTTTTATTTAAAATACAAAATCCTACACACTAACAAATTTAACAACATTGTTTTTACGGAAATAAAGAAAATTTAATCATTTTTAACATCTTTCCTGAATCAGAGAAATTTCGTGATTTCAATTTAATTTCTTAAAGAATTTGGTATGCTGTTTCAAAAACGAATAGTCAAATCGTTGTTTCTCTGTAAATATTTTCTTTTATTCCAAAATAACTTAAGATAGCGAAAAATATACGGTTATAGTTTTAATAATTTGAAATAATATTTCGCAATATAAGAAAACTTGCTAATGCTTATTATTTCTCTCTATAAGTGGATATTCAAAGTTGAAACACATAAGCTCAATTCTAAATTTATAAATATATTTCTTTTTCAACTGGGTTGCATTTTAGCTACTCAGCCTTTGCAGACACGGCAAATCCCCAAATATGAGAACCATTTTATGGTGGCCTTGTTACCAAGTTCAGGTGCTTGAATTAATCATATTTATAAAATATGAAATTAGTATTAGAAATATACTGTCATTCACATATATTTATTAAGTTAATTAAATGAAAATGATTATTACAACAACTACTTGCCTTTTCAAAGAGATTTATACGTATTTCTCATTTAATAATATTAATAGGAAATATTCAAAAAGAGAACGATGGAACTCAAATATATAGAAAATGCTTTTATGAATAAATGAATTAGAGTAGTTAGAAAGTTTTATAGTTGCTGAATGTAAATATTTTAACATGCAAAATAAAAGATTATCTTTCTTATCAAAATTTTCTTTTGAAAATTTCCCATTTATTTGTATATAATTACCGAAGACTCTTAGATTAATAATTTGTAAAGTTTAAATATCTTGCATGATATGGATAGTGGTTATATGGAGAAAAAATCATTGTTAATAGGAATCTACCTATGGGGAAAAGCTGTCCTATAGCAGGGGTATCCAACCCAAATGACCTTGTGGGCCACTTCGGAAAATCATTATAATCTCGCGGGCCGCACATAGAAATATATACCTTTATATCAGATTTGAAAACAAAAAAAAAACATTTATTGAGTGATTGACATAGATAATATATATAATAATGTTTATATAATATAATAATGCAATAATGAAATGTTTAAAATATTACAGTTGCCACTTTCTTGAAAATTACGGTGTTCCGTTTGAATTGATCTTTCGTTACTCATTGCTGAAATTTGATAGTGTTGTCATTCGCTAACGATTAAGTATGCATTGACTTTTATCTTAATCGTCCTGAATATTTTTTTTAAATTTTATAAAACATCTCTGGCTGCCTCTTGCTTTTTGGGCACTCCAACCAGAAGAGGAGGAGGAGAAATGAAAGTCGCACACACAGAGAATCATGTACCATCCATAGTGAAGGATTAGCATAATGCAATTCGGAATTTATTAAAAAAGCAATTTATTATAGAAAAATCAAATGTAACTGTTTGATAAAATATAAATCTATTTTAATCTAAAGGACATTCTATTATCAAAAAGGATTTATTTTAAAACAAGAACGGGTAACAGGCAAATACATTGTGTGTATATATATATATATATATATATATATAAATTTCCCCTCAAATAAATTTCAAAATAAATATCATTTTTTAAAGTTTTTTTTAAAATTTCTTTAGAGTCGGTGGGCTGCAACTTACGTACTGGCGGGCTGCGTGTTGGTTACCCCCTGTCCTATAGCATAGAGATTTGGAGAAAAAAAATATTAACTCATTTCAAAATTTAATATTGCCACAAAGGGGCTGAATTTTCAAAAATATGGAAAAAGGCAAGTTTGATAAGATGACTTTAGACTAAAAATAATCTTATTTTTCTATAAATAAATGACAAAAAGCGATGATTATTGGTGAGTACTGGGTAGTGAATAATATACTAATTCAATATTTCATAACCTTAGCTCACTTCCAGCCTCGTAGAATCGGTCCGATCCGAGATTTTTCAGTCTTTCGATTTATCGTAAGCGTACAATAAGTTTTTTCTACTTGTACAATAAGTTTTTCAAAAAATATCAACGTTTAAGAAGCTGTTAAATGTACCTGTGTTTTTTCTTATTACTTATTAGATGTCCTCTCAGGGCAATAAATGTTAAAAAGTAGTAACATACTTGTTTTTTCTTTAAAAAAAATTACTTTGTACCATGAAAAGTTCAAATACCTAAGCTTCCTTCCCCTTGTTGCCGTATGTGGCATTTCTCAATCTGTAGGGGACGCGCAAAGCATTTTATAATTAATTTAACAAAACTATGTTGAGAACAAGTTTAATAGTTTCCAGTGACCGCATGGTCTTGTCATATATAAAATTATATACTGGAATTAACACTTACCTTGATTATTTATACGGCTTATAAATAATTAATCTATTAACTACCGATTAAAAATTACACGATTTGCTCCCCAATGCCTCCATTTTTCCATGTAGGCGTGCATTTGTGGTGTATTAGGAGGGGGAAAGAAAAGGAATAAATAAGTAAAAATATGCTATGGTATAAAGCAAATCCTTCGCAAACACTTTTAAGGTCCCTGTATTGCATTCCAAAGCCTTCGGAATAACTTAATGGATAGTACTGCACAAAAAAGATCGTACTTGAAAAAGATACGTCCGGGGCATTTAACGCACCGGTTGAGCGAGACGTATATATACGCCGGTGGCACTTAAGAGGTTAAAGTCGTATTGTAGCTTTAACATCAATGTGTAGTATTATTCAATTCAATGCATTGTTATATTTGTATGGAGGGGGTGCGATGAGAAAATTATGATTGAATATTAGGTCACAAATATTGAAAGTTTGAGTAGCACTGCAGTACGTAACATAAGAATTAATTACTTAATTTTATTTTTTTTCTTTATCTATATATTAGAGAACAACTTTTCCGCATAGGTATGTTTTGAAATTCTGAGAAAAAAATGTATTCGCTCCACCTTATTATACAGGCTAATAAAGTGTCGTAATAAATAAACATCCATACAATTAAAACTCATTTAAGCTTCTAATTAAATACATAGAAATACCAGCCTAAATTCAATCGTACGTAATTACTTAGAAAACTTATTGCCTACTTTGTATAAAAATCTTACATCACGAAAAGTGGAAGTTATTATTTAATCTCTTCACGTTATTTCTGCTACCTACATGACGCTTCAGCATTTCCAACGTCTGGAAACGACCTCCAGGGAGTGGTAAGAATTTCCCAGATAATACCATAACAAACGCTCTTCTTCTTTCTTATCCTCCGCCATTTATCGAAATTTTCTAAATAAGATAAGCTGCTTATGCGTCGGAAATTAAAGTTTGTTAAATATTTATGAGAGAGCTGAGAACAATCTATTTTAGACAAAAGTTCCCAAAAATGTTATTAGAGGGCAAAATTCATAAAAATGCCAAGATTCATTGCTGAGCAAACACTTTTAAACTATGCAAGGCTTTAGTTCGCCCAAAGACTTTGTTTTAGTTTAGAAAAAAAGCCGTCCCCATTTATATTGAAATTTGAGGAGAAATTCAGTGGTGGGGAAATTGTACACGAGTTAACTTAGATTTATTTATTGGAGAAATAAAATTTTGTTTTCAATTATGTATTCGCGAAAATATTTTTGGAGTTGTTAAAAGTTCGAAACTGAATTTCTCTCTAATTGTCAGTTTTCAAAGACATATTTTAACGAATTAAAGTAACGAGTTTTCACAACATTTAAACAATTCGGGAAAGGCAAATAAAAATGTTTTTAATTGTATTTCACTAAAATAGGAATCTTAAGAAAGTATACACAAAAATTAATAAATTCTTAATTGCTCTTGAATACTTAGCGTTAGAACAAAAACCGGTAAACGAAAAGGGAAAAGAATGTTTTTTAATACTGTTCGGGGTAGAGAGAGAGCTTAAACGTCTATTTATTATTTCTCTAAATAAGGAGTAAAACTTATTATACTTCAAGAATTGATTTTCGAATTTGGCAGCATTCAAACCGAAATAATGTTCTTGTAAAATTATGGTTAAATATGTGTGTGTTCTTTATATTTTCACGAAAATATGTTTAATTATTCACTTTTTAGATTTTCTACCGAGGGCTTTAAATTTATGATGGTCTTGATCCCTTTAAGTCATTACACGCGACAGTTATTTTATTTTTTTCAATTTACTGCCTAAACACGGAATATAATTTTAATTACAACTTTATCTCTTCAACTTCGGCACTTTTTATTATAAAATGATGCAATATAGCATCATCCTATTTTTCTAACCAATCACAGTATTCTATAACGGAAATCATGTGGTTCTGAAAGCTTCCGGTTGTTAAAGCTATAAAAGCTGAAATCTCCAGAATGAACGAAGAAACTTTTTTGTAATATCCCATGTCCATGTGCGTTTATACTCCTGTGTTTCGTTTTATCGTTTTATGTATTTTAATTAAGTAAAATATGGATTTTTCTCATCCTTTCAACGATTTCAAGATAAAGATTATTCCAGTTAAATTCTTTAATTCCCATTAAACGTTACATGTATTTATCGTACTTTTTGTGTGTGTGTTCACACATATTTTATGTAATGAATATATATTTTTTAATGTTACACCTTATTTTAAGTTTATAAATATTTAATAATTTTTTATGTACTCTTTTTTGATACAGGTGAAAAGGGTGACAGAGGTGACAGAGGACCTGAAGGTGTGGGTATTGAAGGACCAATGGGTCTTCGCGGTTTACCAGGTAATTTTTCTTTTATGATGTACACATTTGAAATATTAAATTAATTAGGATTTTGCTGTGTTATTGAAAATGAAACTAAACTCACCCACAAAACCCACAATCGAGTTGAACTGTTTTTGGCCAGATAGATAAAATAGCTATTTTAAAGTAAAGTTGGAAATGAATTGCAACAAGTAGTATTTGAAAACACAAAGAAACGTTATTGTATTTAACGTGGAATAAACAACGGATTAATGCTATTAAATCCAAGAAGTAAAAGAAAACAGAACAAAAATATTAATTCATTTCCAATTACATCATTTTAAACATCATTCTAAAAATAAAAAAAACGAAAAACTTAAAAAAAATTAAGAAAAGAAATTAAACTCTGTTATTTTGCTTAGAGCAGAATTTAGATTTTTTCCTGAACAGAGTTCTAAATTCCTACTTTCATATTTAGTGAATAATTCTAATTCATAGGCGTTTGATTCATTGCATACATAACCGAACGTTTCCGTCGGCCAATCAAACTGCTATCTTTCACTATCTGAACTTCCACTTTTGTAGCAACATTTTCTTCCTCGGTACATCGGATTTATTTGCTGCAACCGGATTGGCTTGGTAAAGTTTTTAAAAAAATTCAATAACTTCTCTTTACAATAGAAATTTTTACTTACACTGGGCAATGGTATATTTATTAAAATCACACTCAAAACACCTATTGGAAATTAGAGCCTGACAGAGCTATGTGCTCCGTTAAGGTATCCGAATAACTTTCGGAACCATTATTTTGCAAAAGGGCATAAATGGATAATTTTCATGATATTTAGAGTCACTTAGATTAGAATACATGTATAAAGTTGTTTTAAGGACATTTTGACAAAAAAAATTATTTAAATACAATATTTTGACAAAAAATTAACTAAGAATAATCTTTTTCAAAATGTTCTCCTTTTGCAAAAATGCTTGTATTATAATAATATTCTGCCTGTATATAGCTCAGACCTCTCTACAGAGGCTCAACTAGAGTTTTTGAAATATATATCTTAGAAGTGGGTTTATCCATATCTTACGACAACAGAGGGGAGCAATTTTATGAAAAAAAATGCCGATAATTATTTCAATTGGTGGTAACTCTGAAAATAATGTGAATTTTTCAAAATTTCTAGTTGAGCCTCTGTAGAGAGGTCTGAGCTATAAACAGGCAAAATATTATTATAATCGAAGCATTTTGCACAAAAGGAGAACATTTTGAAAAAAGATTATTCTAAGTTAATTTTTTGCCAAAATATTGTATTTAAATTTTTTTTTGTCAAAATGTCCTTAAAACAATTTTATACATGTATTCTAATCTAAGTGACACTAAATATTGTGAAAATTATCCATTTATGCGCTTTTTTAAAATCACGCTTCCGAACGTAGTCGGATACCTTAAGCCTTCTCAACGACTGATTCATTGTGCTTGAGCCACAAACTACCAAAAATTTGAGCTTCCTCCTGCATTCTGTGTAATTCTTATTGATAAATCATTTTCAATTAAATAACTTTAGCCGCTTATATTTGCTACATTTATTTTTAATCACCCTGCATACCATTTCAAAATAATACTAGTGATTTTGTGATAGTTGTTTTCTTCAGCGATATTAAACTTTCTCTAGTGTCTCACGAAAAAGAAATGTTTTTCACCTCTTTTATTACAGGTCCACCCGGTCCACCTGGTGTCGGTCAACCTGGTAGACCAGGAGAGAGAGGACCAGTTGGAAAACAAGGAATAGCAGGAATGAGAGGACCACCCGGACCACAGGGTCCAGCTGGTTATTGTGAACTGTGCAGCTATCAAGGAGCAGACATTATGAATGTTTTACATGCAAGAGGACCACCGTCGCAGGAGAAAGGACCTACTAGCTAGACAAGCAGTAAAATAATTATTACTGAACAAATATGATGTTTTATGCGTTTCTATTCATGAAGTACAAGGCATATCCAGCGTAACAATGAATAATGCTTATAGAACAACGAGAAATAAAACAGTGTTTAATCAGATGTCACAAAAAAGTGGTACATTGAAGAAATGGAAAATAAAATTTATTTATATTTTTCTGATAGCTTTGATAAATCAACTAATGAAATTCATGGCTATTTCTTTATAATTATATATGAGCTATTTTAACTTAAGTGACCCGCAGATAAAGAATATTAATATCCTTGAAGAAAATGGAACAAAATTGAAGTGATTGAAGTTTTCTTGTTATAAATGCTAAACAATACTTGAGAGAAATAAAATTTATTTATTAAATAATTACTTAAAATAAATTTTAAGTAATTTTAAAACTTTGAGTGTTGGTCCAATGTTTTAACTGATGGTTTGTAAAAATATCTAATCTGGAAGGTATTTAAATACAAAGCAAGTAATATTCGAAGATTATTTGGGAAATCTAAAAATATTTGCTGAATTAAATTTTTTGTTTATATGATTCTTAAAATTACTCACCGATGAAAATATTTTTGCGATATATATTAATTGTTTTTTAGACAAATTTTTTAAATTTATTATGTTTTTACGCATGTATAGCTGTTTTGGCAGTTTTTAATTTTTAGTGAAGGATAAAAGCTAAACTATATATAGAAAACATCTATTAAAAATTAAACAGATCAAAGTAAATTGTTTTTTTTTTTTATTAGAATAAGGTATTTTTTCTTTTGTCAATTTTATGTCCTTATTTTTTGTTTTTATAAACCCATCTTAATGTTTTTAAAATTAGTTTTGCTGTCAAATGACGAAAAATATCCAACCTCCATCATTTTCAATTTTTAATCATTCTTTGAGCATTTAACAAAAAATATGAGTATTTTCACATCTGAAATGCACTTTATTTGCATGCATAAATATCTAATACATACAAATAAAAGATGTCATTTGTGGGAACAATACAAATAGCGTAGTTTACATTTAAGTATTTATAAAATATTAAAATGAATTTTGAAATATATTAAAATTAAAAATTTAGAAAGATTCAAAACAATATCAGCAAAACATTTATAAATAATTGCAAATCTTTTTCTTAGTATAATATTTTAAAATAAAACAGACATAAAATTGTTGGAAAAGAAAAAAAAATAATTAAAAGTTAAAAATCCATATTAAATATTATATATCATATTCCAAATATAGACTCATATTATATACATATTTAAGTAATGGATTATTTTATTGTAGACAAACTTAATTATCTACGACTAAATGTGACTAATCTAAATTTCGACAAGTGACAGTTCATTACATTTCATATTCGATATCTTACTAATTTTTAACAATTTAATAAACAATTCCTGTTTATTTTAATAGCACAATTTAATTAAACACTGACATAATAAATGGCTAATTTATAAATCATTTAGTGAATCACGTATCACTCGTAAGCAAACATAACTTACATATATTAAAATTCCAGTGCCAGCAATAACTTCTTCCCTACATCCAAGCTTGATCCATTTAACAATTGATTAGTCATGCGTTAGATTACAAAATGAATAGTGTAGGGGACGTAGTATTCATCATTATGATTTCATCAACGTTATTCCATTTTGGTTAATGAAATGAGTACGTTTTACATTAATGAACTAAGTTAAATTTTCGCGTATGAATACATAATTTAAAATATGGGAATTCTGATAAACATTGGGGGATAAATTCTAATAAATTAATGCATTTATTCTGTTAAGAGATATGGCTCCATTGTTGGTGGTAAATGAATGTGTCCCTTTGCTTCTACGTTATCTCATCTCGTGTATTTTAAATTGTGTGTCTATTAGAATTACGCAAATCTGTTTGTATGCATAACAGTGTATTTATCCGTTGCTCAAACTAAACACTGCCAAATGTTTTGTATAACACTTCATGTCTTTTTTTGTAATCTATATCTATATTTACAATGTAAGTGTTTTTCATTTTTATTCTATTTCTTCTGTTATTAATAGTTTGATCAGCATTTAATGCGGTAGTAAGATACATAGTGTAAGTGAGATACCTGAAAACATTTTTTTTTTATAAAATTAATCAAAAACGTATCGCACAAATTTTTAAATTGAGAAACATTCATTTTAATGTGTCTTGCAAAATAAATTGGAACTTATTAACTAAATATTATTCGTAGAGCACTATAACGGCTTTTGTGACGTAATTGTAAAAATATAATGTACATGTTATATTTTAATATTACAAATGTGTTTCACATTATATGTATATATCTTTTTATAACTGTATTTTCCTATGTGATGTATTACATACACAATGCTATTTTCCTCTGATAGCCTTTTATAAATAAAAAGCTTATGTTTCTAAAAAAAATCGCATTTTTTAAAATCACTTTTTAAGAGATATTTTTACACTGGATATTGAGTATAGAGATTTAGTTTCAAAAGAAATTCTGTTTTTCTATGTAATCCGAAATGGCTTAGAACATTGATAAAAAAAAAACTTCAGTTTAAGAAAAGTAGAGCTAAGAAAGAGTCCAAGCTAAATCTAGTTTAGTTTAGTCTAAGTCTAGTTCTAAATTTCAGTCTAAGAAAGGTTTATTTCCTGGATAATTTTACTGAAATCATAAATACTTTTATTTGTCTTTTTAACCTTATAATTTGAAAAACACTACATACTTTAACCTTAAGGCATTTTACATATTTTTACAAATAACTTCAGAATTGATCTCTGATTATCTGCAACAACTTATTACTTAACCTTAGGTCTGAATAGTGAAACAGGCAACATTTCATCTTAACTTATTTAAATTCCATATAAGGTAAGATATCGGATATTATATACTTGAGTGACTTAAAATAAGGGATAAAAGATTTTTAATTAAAATCAATGCACTTAAAAAACAAATGAAGAATATTTTTTGATTATTTTATAGAAAACTTCACCGTTTTACATTGTTTATTTTGGCTGATGAAATATTTTGTATATTTTTCTGTTCTCACGCTTCAATTACTTGACATGGATGAAACCACCCTTTGTATGAAGGTGAGGGAAGCTAGGATGCATTTCAAACGGTTTTACTATAGTCCCAAAATTTCAGCGTTAAACTCCGCCCCCTTGATAGTTCCTCAGCATCCAATCAGAAGGCTCACTTTCGCATCAAGTCAGCGATTCAAGTTCACCAAAAATATTTTTCTGATGTGGCAGGGAGGGAATAAGAAGAACGCTTTTGTCTATTTCCAAACGTCCGTATGTGTTCGTGCTACTAATTTTTTTGTCGTGTTATGCGTTACAATTAATAAGATAAGGGATTAAAGTAACAGAAAACGTCTCATCAATCCATTAAATGACTGCATTCAGATAGAAGTATCCCAGTAACATATTTAGTTGCAGGGGAAAATGTTACATGTATATGTATCTTTTATTTATACATGAAGTATCTCTCTCTCTCGCTATAGATTAAAGGCAATATGTAACTACATACTGATTATTGCGACTGTCATTTGTTCCTGTTATATTGTGATATCCTTAGAAGCATCGCTTATTAAAGGGTAATTATTTTCAATATTTTCAATCAGTTTAACGATGAATTTTATTTTCAGATTTTGCTTATTGTGATTTAATCCAAAAAGTTTCCCAAATCAGGATTAATCTTATTGTATGAATCATTCAGTAACATTTTTAGAACATACAAGCAGAGCTTTAAGAAAATTACCGTAAAATCCGGCGTATAACGCGCACTTTTAGCACAAAAAACAAGGTGGAAATTTGGGGGTGCGCGTTATACGCCGAGTATAAAAATGAGAGCTTTAAAAAAATGAGTATTAAAGTAAATTTAGACATATATCGAAATACTGTTTATTTAAAAGAAATAACATACCTTATGAACTTTCATTGTTGGATAACATGAAAAGGCATTCTTTTTTGACCATTTTAAGGCGAATAAACGTACACTGTTTCTTATTACAATTAATCCATTCAGGCGATTTTATAGGACCCAGTTCGCAACACTTTCTTCTAGAATAGGCCATTTCGTTACTCCTTTACTTAAAGCACATTTCTTCTTTGACATGTTAATTATTGTCATTTGATTTTTTTTCCCACTCCCTTATGAAGCTTTCTCCAATATCAAACATCCTTGCTGCAGCACGATTTCCATTTTATTTTGCAAATTGAATCACTTAGATCTTGAAACCGGCACTGTGTTTTGCTTTGCTTAACAGCGAGCGTAATAAGTCTCAGGTTTGTTCTAATTTATTTCAAAATTAATCATCCGCCTCGTACATCACATGAAAGGGGAAAAAGGAGTCAATGTTTATAAAAAAGCGTGGGAAAAAGCCAGCCATGGCGCTGATTCGGTCTTCCCCCTCTCTTGCGCTTTTTTAATTGTATAATTCTAGAAGTATACTATTTTTTCAAAAGAGAGTCTGGAATGATTCATCCGAGAAATAATGACTTCAAAACATAAGAAAACTGCACACGTACATTTCAAATTTTTTCTTAAAAAAGGGGGTGCGCGTTATACGGCGAATATACTTAAAAATTAAAAAATACAGCTTGAAAGTATAGATGCGCGTTATACGCCGTATTTTACGGTAATCAAGTCAGAATAATATAAATATCTAACGCACACACAGACTTCCACCGATCATCAAAACAATTAATATATTTGTACTGCATTTTTAAGGGAATATATCTAGCCGAGAGTGTTGCTTTTAAAAACAGTAAGAGATTCTTCTAATACAATTTTTTCTACATTTTAAATTTTTATCCTTTTTTGTTTTGTTTTGTAAATAGAAACAACTATATATCCATTTACAAACTCTCTGAACCCCAAACCTCGACAATACAGACTATGCTGTTTCAGTATCTCTAAATTAATATCAAGTATTTGCTGCTCATACAAAATTCATTGCTTCTATTGATCATACTAAAGCGTTTGCCTCGGAAGTCACTTGACGGAATAGCTAGTCAATCGATCCATGTAAAATTAATTCGGTATACGGAGTCAAGGTTCACATCAAACGCAAAATCGTGGAACTGTCTGCGCCAGGATTTCCTGTCGGATGCTCTAAACGGACAATCACTTTTACTAATAAGTACACATTCAGTAATGACCAGTGAATATAATTGTAGCTATTTTCTTCTTATTATATGGATATGGTATGTAAATTTGTACATGTAAAGGGTGTTAATTAAAGTATTTGCACCTTCTAATTAATGGTAAGCAATTGTAGTCCACGAATCGCACTAAAACATAGCATAACATTGAAGTAATCTCTTACTTCCAATTACAAAGCGGATGAACCGTGCTATCGGCAGTAAGTGTGGTAACCAAATATACAAGTAAAATATTTTTGAATGGTTTATAATAAAGTGATTATTATTTAAAATATTTGATGGAATTCTTACTTTTACTTAGAACAATATCATAATAGAAGGTACTGAGATATTTTCACATTAGATAATGAGATACTGTCACATTTCAAATTTTAATGGGCATCCATGATACTGAGAAACGATTATGTATTAAAATGATATTTTATAGATATCGAGGGATCTGAATTTTCTTAAGGTATTGCTTAATTTAATAAAGTACTTTCTTAAATAAACTAAATTCTAATTTTTTTTTCTTAGTGTAAAAACAAATGCATGAGGATTTTAACTAAAATGTAGTAACTTAGTAACACGATATGATTCCAATAAGTGATCAAAATATATGTTCAAAAATTTTAGAAATTTAGAAAAAAATCAATGATTTATCATTATCAAGATAAGTCAGAAAAAAAAAGAAACATTTTCACCAAAATAAAAAAAAAACCCTTTTGATTGAACATTTTTCTAACTCTTAAGTAATTTATATGCGGTAAAGATTCATGTGTATAGATGAATCTTTACATTATAGATGCATAGTGTATTTCTATCATTGTGTGAAGTATTAACTAACTTTTGCTACTTTGGGAACGTTACTCAATATCTAATATCTTCAATGTATATCTTGTTCACCCCTTAAAGTATCCGACAAAGTTCGGAAGCGTGATTTTAAAAAAGCGCATAAATGGATAACTTTCATGATATTTAGTGTCACTTAGATTAGAATACATGTATAAAATTGTTTTAAGGACATTGTGACACAAAAAAGTTATTTAAATACAATATTTCGGCTAAAACTTTACTTAGAATAACCTTTTTTCAAAATGTTCTCCTTTCGTGAAAAATGCTTCTATTATAATAATATTTTGCCTGTATATCGCTCAGACCTCTGTACAGAGGTTCAACTATGAATTTTGAAAAATTCACATTATTTTCAGAGTTACAACCATTTGAAATAATTATCGGTGGTTTTTTCTTAAAATGTCTCCCCTCTGTTGTCGTAAGACATGGATAAACCCACTTATAAGTTATATATTTCAAAAATTCTAGTTCAGCCTTTGTACAGAGGTCTGAGCTATATATAGGCAAAATATTATTATAATAGAAGCATTTTTCACAAAAGGAGAATATTTTGAAAATGGGTCATTCTATGTTCATTTTTGGTCAAAATATTATACTTACATGATTTTTTATTGTAATGATATTCTTAAAACATTTGTATATACATTTTCTAATCTAAGTGACACTAAATATCATAAATATTACCCATTTATACACTTTTGCAAAATCACGCTTCCGAACGTAGTCGGCTACCTTAAAGTAAAATGAAAGTATTTCATTTCAGTCACTTGGATGTCTTAAAAATGTTGACAGAGTAATTAACTTTACTTGATTTGAAGAAATATTTTCCTCAAAACTATTCGCCTTTGCTTTTGTTCTCTTCCTCTGTATTAAGAATAAGGAAATTTTTGATTTTTGAAATAAAAATCATAAAATTTTAAATTGTTACGAGAAATAATTTCAAAGTTTATATACTTCTGGGCCTAAGACAACAGAAAATTGATAGAAAAATGTATTCTTTAAAATGCTTTTGTGCCCAAATGGCTATAATGACTGTTAAAAATTTAATTAACATTCAATATTAGTTTCAGAAATTAAATTATTTACTTGAAACTACTACTGTTGATAAAGACAAATTTCAATGTAAATCTCAAGCTTGAGGA
Source organism: Trichonephila inaurata madagascariensis (assembly GCA_019973955.1). Taxonomy (NCBI): domain Eukaryota; kingdom Metazoa; phylum Arthropoda; class Arachnida; order Araneae; family Nephilidae; genus Trichonephila; species Trichonephila inaurata. The sequence goes on from BMAV01015228.1 coordinate 527,005, forward strand.
GGATTTTATAACATTGCATGTTATTCAATGTCTCAATAAAATTGTGTTTAGAATATATCTATAAATGATTTAAATCGTATTTAAAATCTTCCCCAGACGTTTTTTTTTTTTTTTTAAAAAAAGAGTAGAAATCGTAAGAAAATAGTATAAAAAAATTTAAGTAACAATTTCATTTCTTAGAGTGAAGCAAAAAATACTATTTGCCACAAACAAAATATTTACGCAACAAAGATTAGACATGAAACAATTTCAAATCCAAACTGAACAGCTTATTATTAATTTGAAAAAAAATGTCATTATTATTTTGAGATAGTGAAAAATGTATTCTCTATAGTACTTTGGAACATGTAGATTATCTCAATAGGAATAGGACAGCAATAGCTTAAAATAAAATTCGTTAATTTAACCTTTGTAGTGCATCAGTATATATATCTCATAACTGTCCACATAATAAAAATCACATGTCACCAAATCTTCTTATACAATTTTTGATAGCAAGGTTTTCTTATTTTTAACTGCTGAGTTACTCTGATATGATTTAGAATTGATCAATGTTACTCAAAAGGATAAGAACGAAGTTCTTCAATCAGCTAATAGTTAATTTTGAAAGTTTAAATTTCACGCATCTTCTTGGAAATCTTTTAACCCTTAATGATCGTATAATTTTCAAGAAAACAGTCCTAAAAGTGCCTATTTTTTTATTCAAGAAAATTATGTAAAACTAAGTGTATGTTCAAAACATGTACTTATTTTCAAATTTTGGGTAAATTTTTAGTTTGAAATACAAAATTGAAATTTTTAAGAAAAGCCAACTTTCAGGGTTATTATGACTGAATGTTGGTTTTCCAGTAAAAAGAAAAAAATTTAGAAACATGAGATTAAAACATTAATGGAGAATTTTATTACGCTTATACGCAATGTAAAAATACATTTGTAATTTTTTTCGTAAAATAAATTTCTAAGCATGAGATAAAAGGCGGACGTCGCAGGCAACAGTACAGATCCATCATCACTGCTCTCAGATCCACTAACTTTACTTTCAAAGCAATCAGTTATTTCAGAACAACTCTCAGATCCATTTATACTTAAAGTAAAATTCGATTCACTTCCTAACTAACTCCATAATGAATACAATATTAAAATATAATATATATGTATGACTGACTATATATATTATCAAAGAACACAACCCACGTGTATTCAAGAGCGGAACTAAATAACTGAGCTAAGGATATAAAAACATATCGCTAATATATATGTTTCATTGTGCTAACATCTAATTTAAAATAAAATTAATATCTCTAAACACGTTACTAATAATCTAACACTGCCATCTGCTGAGAAATAAACATGATTCAAGGCATAAGAAATAGATAATTTTTATTTCTTCAGCATGTTACTTTTAAGCAATCCAGCCCAGAAATATCACGGGCGCGAGAAATAGAGAGGGAAATTTCACCCGGTGAATTTGACGGCAACGAGAAGGAAGGCGTTAAACATTGAATTAGAACGCACTTTAAAATTAACAAGACATTAGAAAACTTGTTTATCTGGGTTACAAGAGTTACAATGAAAACTTGCAAAAAAATCTTCCACCCAATTGACAAATAAAATGAATAAAAAAAATATCCGTCAATACTACAAATTACACTCTATATATAAAAAAAAAAACGACGCATCAAGAACGAGTTGTCCGATAAAGATAAAAATTGGTGGGTAGAAAGATTAAGTACGGAATAGGAAATGATTAAAATTTCAGAAATATTGAATGATCTATTTCAGAGTTACATAGTTACAAAGTAACGAGCTCAATAAGGTGTTGACCCATCTCTAGCCTGGATGCAAGCTCCAGCACAATGTGCCATACAGTGATAAAGCACCCTGATGGTCTCCTGCGGTATTTCTTGCCAAATTTGCTTCAATCACTGGGCAAGGTCATCAACATTCCCTTGCAGATGCAGTCGCCTTCCCATCATATCCCAAACACGCTCTATTGATGAGAGATCTGGCGATCTGGCTGGCCAAGGAAGTGTTTGACAAGCTGTAAGACAGTTCATAGCAACACGTCCCGCATGTGGCCTTATCTTCTAACAAATAAGGCCAAGATACTGCAAAAGGAACGGCAGTAAAACAGTTCTCAGAATGTCGTTGACGCAACGTTGGGCTTTAAGTGTGCCTCTAATGATGACCAAAGGGGTCCGGCTGTCAAAATAAATGGCACCCCAGACCATAATTCCTGGTTGAGGGTGTGTGTAACGTTCAATAGTGAAAGCAGGATCGGCACGCTGCCCTGGGCGTCTGCAGACACGTCTTCGATGATCGTCTGGTCATAGTTGGAAGCGAGATTCGTCGCTAAGCACTATACGTCCCCAGTCAGCATGATATCAACCTGATCGAGCCAAGCACCACTGTTATCTGGCTTGACACTGTGCAGTCGTAAGTGGCAGGTGGCGTAACGGTTGGTACGAGCGTAAATTTTGCTCTATCAGAGGTCTGTGAATGGTCATGGTGGACACTCACGTGTGGGTCGCACGTCTGATGGTTGATAACGATTAATCAGGCGCTGTGATATTTGATCTGACAATCAATCTGTCCTGATCAGCTATGGCCCTAGGTTATTCGCTACCATTATGACGTTGAAATCGGCCACTGGCCACTCATTCTTGTTAACCCGCGATCACTCGCGCGGGGTGTTCTGTACACCCCAGCAACAAGAAAATCCTCCCAGGGTTCTAAAAAGAATGCGCAGAACCATGATTTTTTCTGTAGCTGCACATTTTATGTCATTGAACCTTCACGCCTGATGCAATCCCTCTTTCTAGAACGATTGGAATGTAATGATCGTTAAAAGTTTATCTGGGGGGCTGAGAACTTCCGCGAGAAGTTGAGCATATGTATACAGTCTGCTCTGAATGCTTGGAAAATGATTAAAATATTATTTTTCTACTTTCTACTAACATTATCTCATTAATTATAAAGTATATTTATTACTGGTATATACGTTTTATAGTGGTTTATGAAAAAATATAAAATTATGTGTTTTAAAATGTGAAAATTTTGTATGTTTAGTTTAAATTAATGTTAGTCTCATTTGTATGCAATAAATTTAATACTTTTATTTGTATAATACAAAAAACATCTTGTACTTTATAAATAAGTATCATAATGACTTATTTTTATTTTCATAATTAAATACACGTGTTGAAAGTTTGGGGTGTTCTCTACACCCCACGAGTAACGACGGTAGCAAAAACTGGCGCGAGTGACCGCGAGTTAAATTTCGTAATGGCCGCGTCGCTTCAACTCATATGACGAATGATACTCCGATTTTCCTAACCCGCCTATTTCAATCAAAAGATACCACCTCTGTCATGCTCAGACATTTGCTCGTAATGAGCTCGAATCCTACGCCAATCATTTTTTTCAGTTGTTGGAAGTTATCCTAAATCACAATGAAACAGAAATTTTGGCATCCATATTGAAAATTGCTTCTTATAGACACCTGTTAAGTGCGCAGTTCCGATGCTCTGTAACTCCCGCTATTGATTCGTTGGACACCAAATTTTAATCATTTGCATGCTCGGTACAAATGTCTTCGCATACGAAATTTCATTACAATCGGGCAACTCCTTCTTGCTGTGTCGTTTTTTTTTTTTTTTTTTTTTTTGTTATAGAGTGTATTTTGGAAAACAATCAGTAGTGTACACAGACCTAAAATTAATAAGGGGTTGGGGGTACATTCTAAACAATATGTACATAAAATCGTTGAGAAGTAATCTCTAAGGTAAAAATTAAAAATATGTTGGTGTATGGAAAGTTGAGCCCTCCAATTGTCCCATCTTTGTGTATGCCACTGAAAGCAGTTCATCTCAAAACTTCCTTCCAGTTGAAAAACTCCACTGTAATTAAACACGGTGAAAGACGTAGATATTTTTAATGAGGATAGCGATTTCAATCCATCTTTACATAAGCAAATAAATGATTTAGCACTTATTATCAACAAGTAACAACGAATATTAATTCTAATATTTTAATTTAAACTGCACATTCTTTCTTTTGGTTTAAATATTTTCGTGTATCCCTAAGCATTTTCAGTTATTAATTGGAGTATTAAAAGTCAAATGTACCATTATTAAACATAAATGAATTTATACTATTGATTTTTCATTAATTTTTTACAAGTTCTTTTAAATCAAATAATGTTCCTTATCACATCTGGATTATTTTTGGATAATGTAGAAGAGGCATACCTCTATCTACAACACAAATCGTATTTTTGCACGGTTTTTTGAAACACATATCCACCTTATCAAAAAAAAAAAGTTAGGTGTGTAAAGCTTCTGGTTACCCAGTGTTCTGAAATATCACACAATAAACATCTCGCTTCAAGATCTTAAATTCTGAAATCCCAAATCAATTTCCCTGTGGTTTTAAAAATTGTTTTCAGTCAAATTTGCCTGATTACTTTACGAGAACTCAAATAAATATGCTTTTTTACCATAACGCAAGTACCTTAAATATCATTTGTTACGCCCTAAAGGGAAATAACTGACGAACCCAGAGCGGAAGAAATCGGTTTCTATTCCAAAGAATCCTATAAAAAAGGAGGCATTTACCGAAGAAGAATATTTCAATCTGTATATTTCCTTCCTGGAATATCGAACGATTCCAGAAGGAAGGGAATTTCTTTTCCTTCAAGAACTCTCATTTTTGTCCGACAGAGCCAATTTCGTCGACAAAATATTTCTTTTCCTTACATCACCGATTTGAAGGCAGAGGGAAGAGTTAGATATGGGGCGAGACAGGCGACCGTTTTGGCGTCGAAAAACATGTCAACAGAACTCTTACTCTGAAGGCTGCTGCCATATAGAAAAAAATAAGAACCTTTTTTTATCCGAAGTCTTGTCGTATTTCAGAGTGTTAATGGTTAGTGCCCAAGAAAAGGTGAAAATATAGGAATAAAGGAATCTTTTAGAAAGAATAGTAACTATTTGGAACAGAAACTATATAGTTTTAGCGCATTCAAAATGTTTGAAATGCAATATATCTTCCCCTGAAATACAACGCATATCACCTACTTCATCACTGAATCACCTTGTTAAGAGTATAACTAATTACACAGTCGAACCTCTATATTGCGAATGTTTCTATACAGCGAACTTTTTCCTGGAATCTTGAACATTTCATGATTTTCTTCATAAACTAACCGCTCTATAGGGAAGTGCATTTTCTATATAATGAACTTTTTCTTTTGTGATTCAATTTTTGTTCTCCCTTTTTTTAAAGTATTTCTGAAAAAATTTCAAGCTATTCTCTCCTTAACACATTTTATGTTGGTCATGAATCTTGAACTGGTTTAATTAGATCCTAACTCGCCAGGAGCAGTAGAGTTCAGGACGTTCCATCGATGAAGTACAGCCTTTAACCCCCATTAATCACTAGAAGGATCTTCGATATCCTCTTTCACCCTCAGTGGAGCTGTCCCGTGTCTCCGTGTTCTAATTATAAAATTATGTTTAATATCACTTGTACGCTTTAAATAAAAAAACTTCCTTAAAATTTTTTAATTTTAGTATAAAATATTTTTTTTTCATATTGAAAATACAGTGAATTTTTATACATTATTTTATCTTGTTTTCCTTGCAGTTTTCTTTCTTTTTTTTCTGATAGGTAAGATATATAAAATAAACATATATTAGTTTTAAAAAAGGTGTGAATAATTGTTTTTTTTAATACACAGTGTTTATGAATTTAAAATTTGTTTTATGTTGTTTATTAATTATATTAAAAGCTGAACCTCTATATAACGAATTTTCCATATAACGAACTTTTTTCCGGGATTTAGCGACTTCGTTATATAGAGGTCCGACTGTACTTCAATTCTACAAAAATCTGGCTTCATCTCTTTAGATATAGAAATTATTTTGCAAATGCATCAACTGTATAAAGATACTCACCAAAAACACCTTAAGAAACTCCATATTGAATAGCATCCACTTTTTATGGTATGGGATCTATTGCCATAGTAATGCAGTAAAAATATCTTAAACAATTAGATAAATTAACTATTTTTAGATAATACAAGAAACTTGTGAGGAAAATTATCATCTTTCGTGAAAAACACATGTTAATTAATGACAGCTTTTAATAATTCTTCGGTTAAATAGTCATAAAAAATTGCATCCTTTCATACTGTAGAATAAAATCAAATGTAATCCGCATAATATTCTATGGATTTCCGTATTATATGTACAATTTCAGTGATTTATTTCATATAGGCTTTATACTCAGATTTATTTGCATTTGTTCACACAACTTTAATATGATAAGTATACATACTAAGCATTAAACTACATTTTTAATCTTCTAATTTTGAACGAAGTTATGGTAGGCGAATCTTTCAATTTCTGTACTGAATAACGTAATATATTTGGAGCCTACGTATATACACTTATAAATTACGTAAAATTTACAGATTCTGGTACTCATTCAAAAGTTTGCTCATAATGAGTCCTATTATTCTTAAGATCTATGTTTATCGACAATTAAAAAAGACCAATACTAACTAAATTATATTTAAATAATTACTTGATATTTCTAAGAATTCTGTTTTACCTGATATATTCAGTACATGTGCAAATATATGCAGCACAGAATATGTTAAAGTACATGTGTGTTTTATGTCAAAGTATGTTTATTATCATATACTCAATTGTCATAAATCTAATAAAGCAAAGCAGTAAATATAAGTATAAATAGACAGTTTAAATCAAAAATAAGATCAGTATTAAAATGGAAAACTCTTATTGCCATGGGAACTAAGATTTTAGACTTAAACATAGTTTTTTAAAGTCAGCCAACATTCCTTTATATTTGACTATACCAATAGGCTGTAAGGTTGAGAAAATAGTAGAGCGGATAAATGGAAGAGTACATACGTTGCCGTTTTAGTGTGAAATGCGTTATTTTATAGAATAACTAGGTATTTCATGAAATAACTAGACACAAGTCAGTTAAGATGTATAAAATTATTGAATTCTACGATTTAACTCAGTATTCTATGGAATAACGATTTCTTGATAGTTAAAGTATCAAATACGACACTTGAAAGTTCTTTGAATCGGTTCTAGCTGCTTTTAGTCAATTTTGAATCCCAATTCTAAGTGCCATCACAGCAATCTTTGCTCTAATAAATAATGAAAAGTAAAATAAAAGCATTTCATAAAATTTAAATTAATATTTTCTTACAATTTTGTTTGAAAAAGTTTACATTATGTTTTTATGAAGCAACACTTTTTTTTCTTCTCAGCATGTATTGTTTCGATATTTAAATAAAGCTGTTTCTGCAACACATTTCTTTCCTGTCTGTTTAACTAATGTTAGCTAAATGAGCAATAGTAATTTATATCACCTGCTTTTCTTTATTATTTATTTTACTAGGGATAAAATGTATTTTTTCGAGAGATTTTAGCTATTAATGATCGATTAATTTATAAAATAACTTCGAAACTGTTTATTTTCCACTTAAACGGTCTATCATTAGTAAAATAACTGGTTATTTCATAGAATAACTAAGTAAAATATGAAATTTTTCATCTATTATACTTTACTATACTATACACTTTAACTCTTTCTCTTGTCTAGTTATTTCATGAAATACATAGTTGTTCTATGAGATAACTGAATTATACACTTCAGCGGTAACATATAGTTGTTTTTTTCAATATAAGGTTAATATTACAGGACATGTTCATGTAATATAATAATATTTGTGTTTAAACTTTTTGGGGGAAGAGAGAGAAATGTATACTTAAGAAGATTACATTTAATATACAACAGTTTTATTGCATCAAGTACCAATTTATTCAAAATAAATTCTGTCAGTTGTAATCAAAATGGCCTCATATTCAAAAATTTCATGTAAAGCTATACAACACTAAACAATATTCATATTGCATATATATTCTGTTCAATGACCACGAGGATATATAAATTTCTCAATCAATTTTGTACAATATGAACTCTTGATAAATTATTCAGAAAACTAATTCAAAATATTTCATAGAAACAGCAAGAATTCGTCATATTCATTCCACTTCCTTCTACCAGTAAGTGTTAAAGGTTAGGAGCATTGAAATGAAAGTAAACAATTCATTATTCATTATTCAAGAGTGGACGAAGTTTATTTCCTTCTCTGAACTTAAAACGAGAAAAGCTGTTCTCTCTAAAATGAAATGCATTTGAATTTGCACTAATGCTCCAGACAGGACTTTATAACTTCACTAGAAAGCAAGAATATCGCTTTCCAAATATTTAAATTGGTTTTACAGAAAACGTTTTCATTCGTAAAAAGGAAATGCTGGGATGTCCGTAAATTGAAGAATCAGACAGCAGAAAGTTTTGTCTTTAATAAAAGAAAGAAGATTTTGTTTTCTCATTGAATTTTTCATAAATAATAAAGAAGATTCGTAAAAGTTTGAGCGGAGGTTTTTTGCTTATGTTTATTTGCTTAGTTCGATTTATCATCCAATTCAGACAGAGGTTCTTTACAAGAGCTTATGAAAAAGGTGACAAATAAGAGGTCGCATAAAGATATTTGAGGGGGAAATGAACCTTTTATTCTTATTTTTTATTAATTTTGCAACTAATTCAATCTTAAATTTATTTGCTTAAGTAACCCTTTTAATAAGTTCTAGTAATAATAATTATACTTGTTACACAAAGATTACTGTAATGCGGCTCATAGTTCTAATAAAAATAAATAAAAATAGAGAAAAGATAAGATTCATTCTCAACGCATATTGTGGCAAATTTGTGGCAGACAATGTTTAATTAGAAGTAATGATAGACATAATATAACTTTTAATTTATTTTTGCTTTTGTTAATTATATAAAATATCAAAAATGTTTGCAGGCTTACAAAAGTGAATATTAACGCCACACTGTTCATCTACATGATGGTTTTGGGTGACAGACCTCGTAATTTTTAACCACAAACCAATTGACGAGGACGACACCTGAGCTAGCACCCCTTCCTAACTACCACAACTCACCAACGGGAGAATGTTTGAGCTCTCTATAGATTTAACGTGCATCGCTGCCCTACACGGCGGGTCTTCAGTGGTACTGGATTCGAACTCATGACACGCCAGCCATGAATCCGTTACCTTGACCACTAGACTTCCGTGGCTTCACTTGCAGGCTTGGAAAGGCTTAAGTAAATTTTAACGAAAAATTTCTTGTCTTCGAGTGAAGCCTCCACGCATATAATCTTGAAAGATGTATCTTCCAATAAATGGCTGGTTGGGTGGCGTGGTTGGTTTGTCGCTTGCCTTCTGCACCTAAGCTTGTGGGTTCGAACTTGTCCCAAGTCGGTGGATTTTCATGATGCAGAAAATCGACAGCAGGCATGTCGTATGATTATACGGCACGTAAAAATCTCCAGAGAGTCTGCTTGGCTTGGATGCTCTCGAGAAAATTAAATCCTAGTAAAGGTTCGCATCGTCAGAGCTCAGGTGCCTCCCTCTGTGGAGGAAACTGGGTGTCAAAATTACCTGCGGCGATTGATATCCGCCTACATGGTGCCACACTAAAAAGAGATACTAGCTCCCGGGGAATATACTGGGTTTGCAATGGTTAATCACCACAATCTGCACAGCCCATTAGAAACAAAAAAAAATCTTTCAATAGATTTATTCATAACCGTTCCTTAAATCCATTTTGCTTTTGGACTATTAAAACAACTTCAGAAACATCGCTTGCTGTTCCACTAATATTCATAAGCACTTCTTGATATTCTCAAGTGTTCTCAGGTGAGAGATCTCCTGTCTCTTCTTCTTTGCTATTCACAACTGTATTTAAATAAAAATGCCTATTTGAAATTATCACGGCTCCTTCACAAGGAGAAAAAGAATGTATATTTAAGAAAGAATCCAAGAGCTTCAAATTGCTAAGAAAAAGCTGTCTATGGAGTGTAACAACTTCAGAATTTCTACTTTAAAACCACGTCAAGGGCACTTATTGGCTTACAAGGAAGCTTAAAGCAAAACTGGAATAGATTCACTTATTTTAAATGCAAAGGAACTAAAAAATTTTATCATCCAGCTCCTGTTATAGCACATCAGCTTCAAATACTCTGCACAACATGTCTTTCAGAGTATTAAGAGTTATACCCACGATTTACTGTGAACACTTCGATTCCCTCCGTTCAACTCTATGTTCTTCAGGGAAAACAGGATTCGAACATCTCCCACCATAAATATATGCTACTTAATCACTGAATTGTCATCGGTTATAAACCTGTGTGTTAACAGTTCATTTTAAGACTTTTTATAAACTTGGGTATGTAAAAACTTTAATATATACGTTAGTTATAAAACCTTATATAAATGTTTTATTGTAGTACTTAGATGCTATGGATATCTCCTTATCTATTTTATTTTACGAAATTTAATCCGCTTTCGTAAGGATGTCCAGTATAGGAAGAACTCCATTCGTTAAAGAAATTTTTATAAGTATGTTATTCACAAAATTTATCAAATATATAATAGGATAAAACAAGAAAATAGAAATAAAATTGTCATATACAAAGAAAATAAGTAAAAAAATAATGAGACGGAAAAAAAATGCCCTATTATTTCTACAATTTTGAAAATAATATTTTTACCTACAAATTAATTCAATGCTATGAATTAATATTGCTAAATACAACTGGATGCCTTTTTTTAACTGATCACCACAAAATAAGAGCCTCGGCTGGCTAATGAAAAAGATTTTAAGCCTAATTACATACAAAAAGAAAACTTACTAAATATGTAACAAACAGAAATTATCACGTACCTTACGTGCTCAAAACGATAACATTATTCATATACTACTTTAAGTGAATTATTTATCTAATTAAAATATATAGAAAAAGCAAGATGAAAGAAAAGGCAAACACAAAATAATAGGTACCATAAGAATCTTTTTCTCAGATTAGCAGCTGGTAAAGTAGTGGCCAATTATAAGAGGGTATTACTAAATTGCCTATTTTCTTAATGGATTGTTTATATTGTACTAAACTACACTTAAAGAATGTAATTTAAAGCCACATTGTTGCTACGTTAATGAATAATTTGTAAAGAAGCAATGATGTAATAGTGATAAAATTTATCTGAATCAATAAGATAATTTTAAATCGAAATTGTCTCTCCTAATGAAACCGTTTTTTTTTTTTTTTTACTTTTTGAATGTACATCCACCGTTATATAAAGGGTTAATATAAATCATTTATTCTTTGTTTCCTGATTAATTTCCAATTGTATATTTTCAGGTATAAGATTTTCGAATTACCATAAATTCTGGCGTATAACACGCCCTTTTAGCACAAAAAATAAGATCGAATTTACGGGTGCGTGTTATACGCCGGGTATAAAAATGATAGCTTTAAAAATAAAAGAAGATAACCATAGAAAAAAAGACTTCTGTATAGATCGAAACACTGTGTTTACTTAAAAGAAATGGCATTCCTTATGAACTTAAGGTATCCGACTACGTTCGGAACCGTGATTTTAAAAAAAGCGCATAAATGGATAATTTTCATGATATTTAGTGTCACTTAGATTAGAATACAAGTATAAAATTGTTTTTAAGGACATTTGGACAAAAAAGATTATTTAAATACAATATTTCGGAAAAAAATTAATTTAGAATTACCTTTTTTCAAAATGTTCTTCTTTTGTGAAAAGTGCTTTTATTATAATAATATTTTGCCTGCATATAGCTCATACCTCTGTACTAAGGCTCAACTATGATTTTTGAAAAATTCACATTATTTTCAGAGAGTTACAACCAATTGAAATAATTATCTGCGTTTTTTTTCTTAAAATTTCTTCCTTTTGTTGTCGTTAAACATGAATAAACTTAGTTCTAAGTTATATATTTAAAACATTCTAGTTGTACAGAGGTCTGAGCTATATTCAGGCAAAATATTATTATAATAGAAGCATTTTTCACAAAAGGAGAATATTTTGAAAATGGGTCATTCTATGTTCATTTTTTGTCCAAATTTTGTACTTAAATAATTTTTTTATTGTAATTCTATTCTTAAAACAATTTTATGTACATTTTCTAATCTAAGTGACACTAAATATCATAAATATTATCCATTTACACGCTTATCAAAATCACGGTTCCGAACGTAGTCGGATACCTTAAAATGGTTGTAGTTCTAGAAATATACCATTTTTTTTCTAAAGCTTGGAACAATATTAAGAATAAATGACTTCAAAATGTAAGAGCAATGCGGTGCACGTTATAAAACGAATATACCTAAAAATTAAAAGTTGCAACTTGAAAGTATATGGGGGGGGGGGGGCTCTAATACGCCGAATTTTACGGTATATACTTTAGTGTTTAGCAGCAGAGAGCCAATTACCCCGTTCGTAAATAGAAAAATTTTAAATAAAAAAATTAACTACTATTTGCTTTGACAATTAAGACATTAAATTTCGCTATAACATTTTATTTACTTTTTTTTACGTTACCAAACTTTTATGCTCTAAGTTATTAATGATCTATGCTTATGTTGCCTTTATGCTTAATGCTTCTTAAATTGTAAACTACTAAACTAAATTGAGTTATAATTTAATTCAAAAATTCCTATTTTATATTTTATTAAGAATTATAACTTTACTGAAAGATCTTAACTATATCATATGTAAGATAATTTGCTTGTAGTCATATAAAGTAATCGGTAATGCTGCATCTTTCAGTTCAGAATTTATTTCAGTTTCACATCTAGTTTAGCAGGCAGTACACTTATTTTATTTAACACAACGATTTGATAAAGTATTTAAGTTAATCTTAGATTTTCTAACAAATATCGGTTAAAAATACATAACAATTGAAAGAACAAAAACCAAAAACTCTTATTAAAAGAATCCGGTAAAGTGGGCTTAAATGTAGCTGTAACTACTGTAGTATCAGACGTATCATCAAAGTTGCAAATTAAAAGGATGAATTTAGCGCTATATTTATAAGCATAATTAAGTTAGCGAAAGACAATAGCCACTTCAAACATGAAATTAATTTGCTTAAGGGAAAAGAGATCCTCTTCAAAGAAGCAACTTTTAAATTTCTATTTAAATGAAAAGGGAAACACTATACCTTGTTGTCAGTATAGTTTTAATTGCCTTTCATCAATATTAGATAAAGGAAAAAGCGATGAATAGATTCAAATAGCTATTATGGAAATTGGATTAGTCATGTTTCAAAAGATTGTACTGAAAAGTTACAATAGTTAAAGTTTTAACCACACAATGTCTATGTAAACATGTTTAAGAAATTACAAATTTAAATTGATTGCTCTCTGAATTGTATTTTTAATCACATGTTCTCTTATGTATTAAATATTCAAAATATTGAACAGTTTTCCTAAATCACATTTTATAGTATTTCATGTAATTATTTACAGTAATCAATTAATTAACTCTTTGAATGACACCACTGATTATTAAGTAACAGTTAACTTATATGCAATAATCCTTTTTATATATATATATATAAAGAATGAATGTGCCATAAATTTTTAAAATCAGAATGAAGATTCAAAAAAATATATATATGGTATGCCATATATTTTAACTTAAGATGACAAAAAACTTCGGATTTTAAAAAGTTATTTAGTGGTTACCCCTAAAATATTCAAAATACCATTTTAGAAACAGTAATTTAAATTGCTTACATCATGTTTTTCAACTGAATTTTAAGCAAAATTAATTTCTGACACAAAGTTACGGACGATTTTCAAAGATTTTATTTAAAAAATGTTGATTTATTTAAATGTTTTAGTGTTTAAAAAACTTCAAAAGCACAGAAGGAAAAAAATAGCTCTCAGTCTTCATGAAAGTTCTGACTTCACAAATTAATCTCACATATTTATTTGGTCAAGGTCAAGGCGTTCCAAATATACGATGTTTAAGAAAATTAGAATCTTCATGTTTTCTAAGATCTAATACCAGATGTTTTGTGCATTTTGCCTCATTATTTATTAAATATTTGAGCACAAATTGGAAAATAATCATACTATAGAAATAATTTTAATGTAAGGTATTTTAAATCTTCATTTTCGGTTTTTATTCTTTACGAAATTCCTTTAACATCTTTTTTTTCGTACAAAAAAAAAGATCAAGCTTTGGAAAACTAATAATATACACTATATTTAAAAGTGACATGTGATTAAAAAGCAATTTTGGAGTACTTTTGGCAATAAATGCGAAAATAACAATACACATACCATTAACCTTAAAATAAACAATTATAAACTTTTGATAAAAAATTTGCAAATAATGTTATCTTTTTTTTTTCTTATTATTATAACTCAGTGAATTTTCTTATTAAATATATACACAGTAAGTCTCTCGATATTTTTTATTTGTTTATTTTGAGAAAGACACGAGTTTGCCATTATTAATCAAGACGTCATTTGATTAGAAGAAAATCTATAGTGTTACAGTTACGGAATTATATATATAGAAGTCACCATATACATGCGCTTTAAGTATATATGAATTGAAAGTTATGCGTAGTAAGTTCAAATAAAGTTTAAATAAGAAATCTGAAATTCTCAGTTGTAAGCATGATTTCTAAAACCCGGAGAAATGAGCTAAGCTAAACTTAATATTGTTTGATTGACTCATTTTTCCTTAAAAAAGTGTACATTAAAACTACACGTATATTGACAACTGACCACGGAATTTTAAATCGGTCAATTTTAATTTGATTTAATTTACGTTGCGCTATGAAGCATCATGGGGTTATTGAAGATGATACACATTATTTTGATCAATGACATGTCCTTCTACAATACGCCAACAGGAGGACTTTGAGACTTGACAGATTTAACATGAGCACAAAGTTACAAATTCGGGATTCGTCAACACATGCCACGAGTTCGGTTTGTGGCCATGACTATTTGGCTACCGTGGACAAGTTGAATCAATTATATTATGAGGAAATATCTGAGCTTGAACTCTTTCCAAACATACACAACATGCCAGCGTGGGGACTTTTATCAGATTTAATAAGCATGGGGGCTAATTTAATGAGAATCAGCCTCTTTATAGAATGGAATTTTAATAACTCCAAGACACAAAATCAACAAAAATAACACCAGGCCAAAAATTCGCGACCATGGCCACTTGGCTGCGCGCACATAGAATTCCTAATAAAGTATCCGACTACGTTCGGACCATGATTTTGCAAAAGCGTATAAATGGATACTATTTATGATATTTAGTGTCACTTACTTAGAAAATGTATATAAAATTGTTTTACGAATATTATTACAATAAAAAATTTATTTAACCACAATATTTTGACAAAAAATGAACATAGAATGATCCATTTTCAAAATATTCTCCTTTTGGAAAAAATGCTTCTATTATAATAATATTTTGGCTGTATATAGCTTAGACCTCTCTACAGAGGCTCAAGCAGAATTTTTGAAATATATAGCTTAGAAGTGGGTTTATCCATATTTCACGATAACAGAGGGGTGCAATTTTAAGAAAAAAACGCCGATAATTATTTCAATGGGTGGTAACTCTGAAAATAATGTGAACTTTTCAAAAATCCTAGTTCAGACTCTCTGGAGAAGTCTTTACTTTATATAAGCACGCGTGCGCGCGTAATATTATTATTTTAGAAGCATTTTTTTATAAAATATATTATTATTTTAGAAGCATTTTATTTTTTTTAGAAGCAAGAAATATTATTATTTTAGAAGCATTTTTTGGGGTTTTTTTTGAAAAAAGATTATTCTAAGTTAATTCTTTTCCAAAGTATTGTATTTAAATATTTTTTTTTCTCAAAATATCCTTAAAACAGTTTTATACATGTATTCTAATCTGAGTGACACTAAATATCATGAAAAGTATCGATTTATGCGCTTTTTTAGAATCACGGTTCCGAACGTAGTCGGATACCTTAAAGGTAACATTATTAATACACATTAAACTAAAACGAATCCAAAAAAAAAATAATCTTAAAGTTAAACTTTTGATATTTAACTGAGAATTAAGACGTAAAAAAAGGAGCTGGTGATCGACTACGATCCTTTGTAAAAACACGACCTACACTAATTGCAAGAAGTATGCAACATGAATAGTTATAACGTTGAGGTATATTGATTTCGGTTTAATTTCCGGGTGGACGTTTAATAGATGTGCATACTGTATCTCACATACCAGAATAGACCTAGTACATCATCCATCATCGGCGAGAGTTTACTTATTACGTGTTCTGAAAATCCGATGTTTATCTACATTCATATTCGCATGGCACTTTATGTATTGATTATGATTAATGAATCTTTCAAACCAACAATAGAGAAATGCAAGATATTATGCTCCGAGAATACGAAATACAAACAAAAACATTGCACTTTGAAGTAAGGTAAATACTAGTAGCTATATATTGTAAGAATTGTTACCTGAGGATGTGCACTGAAAATTTTATTTAATAGGAAATTGTTCAAAAATATTTCGTTTATATTGCAATAATATATAAGATATTTGGTATTTTTATTAAAAATAGTATCATACCTGTAGTATTAGTTTGATAATTTTTCAAAACCCAAAAATTTTTGATTGAATATTTTTCAATAATTTACAAGAATCTCTGGATTAGTGAACATTCCTTCCATAAACGTTCCATGAAATGAATTAAAACCTATAGTTCCAAATAAAATAAAAATAAATAAATTTAAAAATTAAAATGTTCCTAACAAGTAGTTTGAATACATTAGTATATTATTTATTCAAAACTAAATATTAATGCACCTTAATGTGTTAAAAATTGAGTGAACAGTTTCTCTAGGAGAAAATAAATTTCATCCTAAGAGAAATAGTATTATTAATATTTGCAGTCCTCACAAAATTAATATTTCCTTTGTGGTGTCATTTAGTGTGATATTCTGTCTGCAAAACATTTAATTAAAAAAAAGCATAAAATGGCGATTCGATTTAAGGAATCTTCGTTATATTTTTTATCGCTGTTTCTTTAGTTTCACTGCAGGCTATCCTAAGCATAAATAATTAATAAACATGTAAAAATAATAATAAATATTATTAGTTCCGTAAAATACATTATTGTAATTTATAATGTATCTCTTTTTAAATAAGTTCCTGATTTTAAATGGTATATGTTTATTTTTATTCAAATCTGTTTCTCACAATACTTTGATAATTTCTAAGGAATGCTAAACTTGATTAGACAATTAAATAAAATATTGCACGATTTTATAATGCTTTTAATGGTTTATTTTCTTTATTCAAAGAGGGAAAATATAACAAAACTTTGTAGTTATTGCTCCTTACCAATTGGTTTCGAAAAATATGTAACGAAATTTAGTTAGAAAATAGTTTTTATAAATGAAATTAAACCACCATTACGGTTTAATGTTTTTTTACCTGAAATTGTGAGTCTTATTTTTATTTCCAATTGTGCTTCGGTGGAACATGTTCTTCCCACATAAATTTTTGACACATGTATACTATATTCGTATATTTATTAGGTAAATCAAACAACATTATTATTTTTTTATTTACATTAAAATAAAGTGTATAATGTGCACTGGCGTATAACGCGCACACATACTTTCAAGCTGCAGTTTTTAATTTTTAGGTATAGAGACGCAGGACAAACATCTCCTTTTTTTCGCGAAGGAATGCTAATTCGAGCTAATTTTTCTTTTGCTGTTCGTCCTTTTCTTCATTTTTGAAATTATCATTTTTATACCGGAATATAACGCGCATCTATAAATTTCTGTCTTATTATTTGC
Organism: Trichonephila inaurata madagascariensis; assembly: GCA_019973955.1. Lineage (NCBI taxonomy): Eukaryota > Metazoa > Arthropoda > Arachnida > Araneae > Nephilidae > Trichonephila > Trichonephila inaurata. The sequence goes on from BMAV01015228.1 coordinate 544,829, forward strand.
TTTAAAAGTGGGCAATATACGCCGAATTTTACGCTATTCATGCGCAACGAATTTCAGTTTTGCAAATACGATTATTCCAACTAATAATTTTTAACAATATATTTGTAAGAATTTTTTTTATTACTTAAGGTATCCGACTAGGCTTGGAACCATGATTTTAAAAATGAGCATAAATGGATAATTTTCATGATATTTAGTGTCACTTAGATTAGAATACAGGTATAAAATTGTTTTAAGGACATTTTGACAAAGTATTTAAATACAATATTTAAGCAAAAAATTAACTTAGAATAGTCTTTTTTCAAAATGTTCTCCTTTTGTGAAAAATGTTTCTATTATAATAATATTTTGCCTGTATATAGCTCATATCTCTGTACAAAGGCTCAACTGTGAGTTTTGAAAAATTCACATTACTTTCAGAGTTAAAACCAACTGAAATAATTATCGGCGTTTTTTTCTTAAAATTTCTACCCTCTGTTGTCGTAAAACATGGATAAACCCACTTCTAAGTTATATATTTCAAAAATTCTAAATGAGCCTTTGTACATAGGTCTGTGGTATATACAGAGAAAATATTATTATTATAGAAACATTTTTCACAAAAGGAGAATATTGGGAAAATGGGTCATTCTATGTTCCTCTTTTGTCAAAATATTTTGTACTTAAATAATTTGTATTGTAATACTATTCTTAAAACCATTTTATATACATTTTCTAATTTAAGTGACACTAAATATCATAAATATTATGCATTTATACGCTTTTTGAAAATCATAGTTCCGAACGTAGTCAGATACCTTAAAATGATGTTCTTCATTCCTTGATACTGTGCCATTTAATTGATGCTTAGATGCTTTCCTTTCTCTTTTAGTTTCTCCTGCCGTTGCCTATTTATGTTACATGATTATTAATTTTTAAAGAATAATTTTCGTCGGAATCAGAATCTTTCAAAATATACCATTATATGCTACGGCTACTTTACGCATATTAAATAATTTTTGTGACCTTCCTCTGGATATACTTGCACTAATCAACGCTATTAGACAGTTCTAAGTATCCAAGATATAATTAGTAAACTCTTAAGATTGTATGTATTTTAACTGCTTATCAATTAATCGCAGCAGATTAACAGTAAATTTTAACTGGAATAGTTAAAGATAAAAAAATTCTAAATAATTTATAAGTTATCAAAAACAGAGGAAAATTACAGGCAGGATCATAAAAATTCAACTTTTTTTAAGGAAATATTCTTAGTAGTTCAGAATTTAATTTCCACTGGTTTTAAAACAAGAAAATTCAATAATTTGAAGTACATTCTTATTTCCTTTCCGTTTCTGTTTATAAAATTTGTTGCATTTTATCTTAAAATTCATTTCTTTGCAACCAAATTAAAATTAATTCAATTTTGCTTCTTTGACTAACTTTCAATTAAATATAAATCAATTTCTGATGCATCTGAAATCGCAAAGTTTGTTAAATTTAGATTGCATAGCTACATTTAAGTTGTATGTGAACACTTGTCTACAAACAAAAATGATTACTTTAAATCCGTGGTTATATTTATTCAATACTCAACTGTAAAAATCTGGTTTGTATAGCATAATTTAACTCAAAACCTTTAAAAAGAACATCTGAATTTATTAAAAAATGTAATGCAAATGAAATTCGTATTTTAAACAGCCAGAAATCCAAAAAATCCAAAAATGTTTATTTCGTTTTAAGCTTTTGAATTGTTCCTTTTAATTAATGAATCTGTAAAACTCGGCAAAATTATGTTTTTAATAAAGAGAAAAATCGATGAAAAAGTAATAAGTTAAATAATTGTATGCATATAAAATGAAAAATCACTTCACTAGTCAGAATTCTAATTTTAAAAATAGTACTACACTTAATTTAAATGAACACATTTTCAAAAAAATTTTTAGATTATTTATTTGTAAGTAATTTTGGGCTTAAATATTTTATATAACGACAGATTATATAATTGTCAATAAGTTAATACTGAGAAGATTTCTGTAAATAACAATAAATCTATAATTTAAAATTTAAAGAATATTCTGTAACTAAATTTCTGAAACGTCGTGATTAATCAAGATGAAAATTTAACAATAATTGGTTGAATCGAATAGATAAAAAGAAAAAGAAAATTTAATATTAAACACTTTTCAGACTATTTTCTTTTCATTTTTCCTTTTTTTTCACATTTTGGTATAATTGCAAAAAGAGTAGAATCATATTCATAAAGTTTTGACATCAGAATTATTGAATTTCATGGAACTAATAACATTAAGAATAATTTTATTCTTCTTTATTATACACAGAATTTACACAAAAAATTATTTTTTTCTATTAAAGAGAATTGAATTCATTAAATTTATTTATAAGAATAAAAATTAATTTAATCTCATCAATGTTTCTTTTATCTCTATAATTTATTCAAAGTTTAATTAAATTTAATTAAAGTGTATCAGTGTAAAAGGGATTTAAATGATTTCCTCTTGCATAAATGCCATTTTTGCGAAAATTAACCCCAAGTGAATATAATTTAAAATTTTTCTCTTCTAGATCAGACAACGAAAATACACAAGAGTTGTGCAAATATTTTCCGTATAATTAAAAGTAATTTAATTAATTTCTGCGCGCATATTTCTTTGTATTTTCCAATTTCGAGTGTTTTGTGTACTCATTCAATATCAGTTGAAGAAAAGGAAACGACAATGAATTCATGTTTCATCCCTACCAAATAAATCTTTTCTCATCGTCTCCTTCATAGTGACACGTGACATTTATTTATTTTTTTTCAGAGCCAAAACTCATAAACAAATACCTCCGTTCTTGTCTATACCTACTTTCATTTAGTCACATCAGCAATTGCTACTGTATACAATTGAAGATTTGCATTCAACTTAGCCCCTGGCATAATAATCGAGCACTAATTTCTCTGCTCGCACCTCAATGAGACATTCGATTGTTCCATCTTGGCGATCTCATCTTTTCCTTGGCGCTGCGTCGCCAAAACTCTTGGACCTTTCTGTGGAAGAGCCAATGAAGTCGGTGGAAATTATCATGGGAGATGTTTTGGCGATCGCAGAGAGAGGATTGAGAGAAGAGAAAAGGTTAAAAGAATTTTGGAGGGAAAAGATGTTGATGAGAGCGATCAAACCCATTCTGGCTGAAATAGGCCTCTGAGAGTATCACGACTTTCGATCCAATGGTGAACGGAATATTCTAAGTTTCGAATGAGGAGGAGAAGGATTTTGTGACCGTAGTGATTTAACTCCTTTTTGGCCAAATATATTCGGTAGGATGCAATCGTCGCCTCTGTGAATATACGGGATTATATACATTATATAATATTAAAAAATATATATATTCATCGGACCAGTGTCACGTTTTGAAGGTTAAATGTTCACACGCTGGAAAACTGGTGCCAGGTATGTTCATAAAACTCATGTATAAAAAAAGAGTAGATTATGATTTAGTAGAAAGTACACACAGACAGAACATGTATGTAGCAGAATAAAAATTCAATACGATTGCGTAAAAAAGAACAAAGGACATACCAGAAACTATAACATGACAGAAGCACGATAAATTTTATAGAAAATACAGCAATAAATGCAAATGTGCAGCACTGTTAACTTAATTTAAAATTAAAATTTATCTCATTTTCAGCGAAGAAAACTAAAAGAACTATCGGGTACTTTCGGTTTACAACCTTAAATCATCAAGACGATCCCGGAAGTTTTGATAAGAGATTAAAAGTTCCCTAATTTAAAAAATATCCCCTTAAAAGTATCAGATATTAGCTTATAACGTTTCTGTAGTCTTTTTTAAGATTAAGATTTAATTTAACCTCATTCAGTTGCACAAAAACGAAAGCAAAGCTTTATTAAAGACAAATAATTTGTTATCCGTATGTATTGAAAATTTCACAAATAATATTAAATGGAACATAACAGTTAGAGAAAATATTGTTTTACCACAAATTTATGTTTAAATAAAGACATGATATTTTTGTTACATTCAATATATGAATTCTGTACTCCAAAAACACATTTCAAGCGTAAATGCTTAAAAAAATTTAAAATATATAAATGAGAAACACTTTTTTTAATAAACTATTATTTGAGTATCTGCTTGCATGTGAGTTTTAATTTGTGCGAATGAAAATTTGCATCCGTTGAAATAACATACTGTTATTTAATAATGAAATAAAGAAAATATGACCATAGAGTGATATTTTGAATTTTTAAGGTGTAATTGCTATTTTTAAATGCAGTTATGATTTATTATGTTATTATAATACAAAGATTTGAGACGTACTTGAGAACATTTGTATATGTAGAAGATTAAGAAAGTTTGATTACATCCATTTTTGAGCTGATGAAATATATATTTACTTATTTCTTAGGCGAAAAATAGATTATTTCGGAAATAATTATAAGAAAGAACATAAAAATTTTATAAAAATTCTTGTGTTAAAATGTAAGATTTTTTATACAAATTTTAGTTCTCAAACTTTCTTCTTTGTCTTGAAATAACAACTTTTTAGACAGAAAGAGAATGACGTTAAAATTCTTTCCTTAACAGCGATGTAACTGACATTTGTTAAAATTTTATATAATTAAAGAAACGAACTGAAAGTTTAAACAGAAAAAATTAGTTTAGTTTCTTTAATTTTCACAAGAAAATTAAATTAATTTTATAATATAATAAACATAATTAAAAATACTTCGGTTATAGTAAATGTAGTTTAGTTTCTTAAATGCAAAATATTTTTAGTATCTTTATAACAATTTTCAATTAGTTTTCCTTTTTGTTCTTTAAAAACATCGCATACAATAAATGAGCTTGTTATGTATCAAACATCGCCAATTGCTTAATTAAAAAAAATATTCATTTTCAGATAGTCAACTGGATTTTTCTAGCTTTCAATATATAGTAGAAACTCAGATTGGTGTATTATTTTTTTTCAGTAGCCATTTTAAATGAAGGGGAAAAATTAATATGTACATAGGTTAATTAAAATATATCGACACATTTTTCTTAGCGAATTAATAAAATCCAAAATAACTTTTAACTCCAATATCTGTTACGAGTAAAATTTGAACTGTATCTGTCATAAATTATAAAGTTCTTAACATGTAAAGATTAAATTTTTTAAGATGCGAAACAAGTTATTTTATTACAGAATGAATTATTCAATTGCTGTATATCTAAAAAGAAATTCTCGTTCCCTTTATATGAAAATATTGAAACTATATTTTATAACTATTTCTTAATGAACAACCCCATTTCTTTAAACTTTAAATAATAACATTAAATACCTGTAAAATACGTCTCTGAGTACACAATTCTCATGGGAGCAGGATGAGAAAATTAGGATAGATTGCCGCAGAAAGACACTTTTTGGTTCTGGGAAGTCCAGAAATCGAATTCGGTTGGTCTACCTGTCAGCGTGGGTGGAAAGCTTCAGTGATAGATGCCTGCGCAAGAAGGATGCGGAAAAATTTCGCTTAACAGAAGTTAAATCATAATGCATTTATTTGTGACATTCTCCATACGTAACCATTTGAAAAAATGCTTATTAAAGGCCACAGACTGCTTGAATAAATATTTATATGCATCAGTTATGAATGGAATGTTCATAAATGACAATATGTGTGTTTATATTAGTTAATAAAAAAACTAAACTATACGTTTGTATATAGCTACTACATATAATTTAGTATTAATAAATTTGCTTTAAATTCTAAACCTGACAAAAAACATGTTACTATTGTATCCCATTTACATATTGTTAAATTATAGTTTGTTTAAAAATGAAATTATTAATTTTAAAATCATTATATATATATATATTGGTTAGTTTTCCCCACTATAAAACTTTTGCGGTTTTTATTATTTCGTTCTTGCATTGTCTTTCGCATTGTCTAACTTTTTCATATTTGCACACAGAAGCTTCTTAAAAAAAGAATCTGGGTCTACTAGTCTTTCTTAGAATATTTTTTACTATGATTATCAAAAATTATCACATGTGTTCTCTTCCTTGAAGAGCGTACTACCTTTTTGTATAATGATTAGTGTCCATGTGCGTGATATTTATCTATTGTTTTTTTAAAGATCTTTGTATAGTCTTTTGTATTTGTAATATGAAACATTATGGATTGGGTGTAAGTCATATCGAAAACTTATTATGAACTGATATATAAGTTTAATTATTTCAACAGTTTTCGAAAATATCTTTTTTTATATAATGTGGAACAATTCAAGTAATCAAGTGTAATTCTAAGAGTTAATCTCAGAACATATTTGAGAATTTCATATAACTTTTTATACATAACAATGCTAATAAACTTACTAAATAAGGAAAAGATTTAACATTATTCTTTTTTAACAAGGTTATTTTTAACTAGTTTTAACAGATTTTAATTATTTATGGATTCCATAACATACCTAAATATATAAATATTTTGCATTTTTTTTATTTCAGTCTTTAAAACTGGCATCATTGTTTAAATTATATGTTAGAAGAAGTTTTACAATAAAATATGTTAAATAAATTCAGAAATAAATGTTAAATACCTGTTGACCTTGCATGAATGATGTACTCTAAAATGGAACATTATATTTTGAAGAATTTTGATAATTATCTTTATTTTGTTATTTTTATAAAAGAATCGAAAATATTCTGGGAGAAATAACTTTTGTATTAAGGCGATTAAATGAAAATTAATTCCCATGCTTCTAAACTTGGTTTCGCGAAGATTTTTTATCAAAAAAAACTCCAAAGGAGACTCGTTGATTATATATTTTCGTGTAAAAGGGAAAATTTTGATAAGGACTTTGCTCTTAAATTTGAATCTCTTATCGTAGAATAATTAATATCGGGTGAACATTTTAATTACATGATGGTAAAGATTATAAGAAGAAAAAACTTTTAAAAAGGGGGAAATTTGATATTCCTTTAATTAGAAGCGGCCTTCAATGTATGTTTTTAATTTAATTTTACAGAATTTTAGAAAAAAATTTGAAGAGGTTGCTGTTTTTTTTCTTTTAATTATTTGATACATTTTCAAAAAATGTGCTAACATTTTATTGAATGTAACAACATAATTACACACAAAAATTATGTGGAAAATCAAAATGCGTTTTTGAAAATAAATGATGTCATAAAAATGATTTTTCTAAATGAAATAAAATTATTAATAAGCAATTTGCACTCATGCTTTAAAATTTCGTCATTTATTAGTTTTAATTAATTTCTAGTTTTATTGTTGTTAATCTTCTCAATCAATGAGTTATATTAGAGCTTAAGTTTAATTATAGATATCAGATAATATTTTTTCAACTGGTTGTGAAACAAATTGGTAACTTATTAATGATATATTTTCTAACACTTCTTTAGATATTGCATATTGTTAGATAATATGAATTTAAATGTATGTTACAACTTTAAAAAATAAAATGTTTACCACACATTTATAAATCTGCATTTGCTTGTAAGATAAGCCCTGAATCTGTTAGAAAGCATGAATAGAGGCTGAAGAATATTATAGATTAAATAAAATATTTTAGAACAATATTATATTGACTATTTGTTGCGATAATTCATGGTTTATGTTGTATTATAAATATACTGAATATATATATAAGTACCGTAAAATCATGTTACTAAAAACGCGCACTTTTAACTCAAATAATAAGATCGAAATTTAGGGGTGTGCATTATACACCGGGTATAAAAAATTATAACTTTAAAAGGATGAACTTAAAAAAATTAGACTTTTACATAGATCGAATAGATAGAAATTTAAAAGAAATTACCTACTCCTTATGAACTTAAAGAGTTGTAGTTCTAAGAGATTGCTTTTTTTTTTCAAAAGCCAGGGATAATACCTCGAATAAAGGCCTTCAAAACGTAACAGAATTGCATAATTACATTTTAGGTTTCTTCGTAAAAAAAGGGGCTGCATGATATACGATGAATATACCTGAAAGTTCAAAAATGCAGCTTGAAAGTATAGATGCGCGTTGTACGACGGTGTGGCGTTATACGACGGATACATTTAATGATTTATAGTTTTAAGATTGCACAGCACAAATCTGTAAAGCTAATCAGAAAAAAAACTAGTTAAAGTGTAAGAAAAATTTTGTTTAAAAAATTTATAATATAAAATACAATAGAAGAGCTTTTGTATTTTTTAAATTTTGGAATTTAGGCTTTCAAATCAAGTCTAATACAAATATATTAGTAAAATTATGAATTTTTATGCTATGAAACTACATATAGTAAAATTATGAAAATTAGTATGAGTGGATTTTTAAGCATTATATCTTAGTATTTTAATATTTATGGAACACTCTGACATTATTAAGAAAGAAGCATAACATATGTTTCATTAGTCTATGTTTCTAGCGCTGAGAGAACTCATCTTTCAATCACAAAATCTAACAGATACCTAAAACAATTCAACTAAATTAAATTAATGTACAAACAAACTAAAATTTTTGATAACTAGTTTATAAATAGATATTGAAACTAAAATTGAAATCGTCACTTAAATTTGATGAAATATTAAATACTATTGGGAAGTATTTAAAATTTTTCAAATTAAATTTCTTCGTTTACTAAAATTTTGCTTAATAACTATATTTTCGCACAACCCGAAGTTTCTTCAACATGTATTGATTCTTAACTTCTAAATATTTCTTAGTTATTCTTACGAAAATGCAAGATAGGGATATTTTTAGCTACAACGAAAATTAATATCCTTAGATCGGTTCAAAGAAAACAAATACTTACCACAGAGTGCAAAATTAATAGCTACGTAGTTCGAAAATCATAGAAATATGGTCTGCCTCTCTCAATCTAAAATAAATTGTGATCGCACGTTAGAAGTGAAAATTCTGATTTACCACGGAAACGTTCAAGAATTTATTTTTATTTTTTGAAGTCTCAAGAAAAGAGGGAGGAAAAGTGTCGTGAGCACAACTGCTGCACCCTCCTACTTCCTCCCAGGACACTCCAGAACGAAAATTGTCGTTCGGTTTCATTTACCTTGAGGGTAAATGTCTAGTTGTAAATTGTCCTTGTCGTCTAACAATTTAAATTTACATTTGTAACGATTTCCAAATGTAGAGTATTGCGAGTTCTATCTATATTTAAATATACTTCCGGCGAAAATCTGAATTTCTGTACTTTCTAATATTTAGAATGCACTGGGGTGAATACTAGTGATGTTAAACCTCGCGTAGAGTTAGTGAGGGCTTATTAATGTTTCAATTTAATGCAACACGCGAGGGCCATTGGTGACAAACCTCGCAATTTTGAGTCGTGGTCATGTCACGAGATGAAATTTGAGCCGACACCCCACTCTTACAACTTCCACACCACGCCTTGAGAACTTTAAGCTACGATCAGCTTCTCTAAATAGTGAATCTTCAGTCACACTTGTGATCAAGCTCATGACATGTCAATCTCAAGTTCGTGACCATTACCACTTGGCTACTATGACCAACTTCGAGCAAAAAATTATGGATTGTTTATATTACTGAAATTTTATAGAGAATTTTTTACGTGATCAATATATTTTAGACTGCAGAAAGAAAAAATCATTGGTTCTAAGGCAGTGCTTCTCAAACTTTCAATACTTGCAACCCAATATTCTATCAGAACTTCCATTGCACCCCCTTCCATACAATAACAATGTTTTGAATCCAATAATATTATATTTTGACGCTAAAGCTACAATATACCATTTTAACCTCTTAAGTGTCCCTGACGTATATATACGTCTCACTCAGCTAAAAGTTTATTGTCCTGGGGTATATATACGTCGTTTCGAATTACGATCTTTTCTGTGCATTGCTACCCATAAAATTATTCCGGAGACTTTGGAATGCAATAAAAGAACTTTGATAGAATTTGCAAAGGATTTACTTATTTCAGAGGGTTGCTTATTTATTTTTTTTCTTTCCCCCACCCCCAGTCTTCCAATACGTCACATGAGCCAAATAGCGCGTCTACGTGGAAAAAGGTGTCATTTGGGAGTGAACTGCGTAACTTTTAATCAGCTGTCAAGAGATTAATTATAAATAGTACAATTTATTAATATATTTGTTAATTTTTGTATATAATTTTATATATGACAAGCCCATGTGGTCACTGATAATTATGAAACTTGTTCTTAACTTAGTATTGTTAAATTAATTATAAAATACATCGTGTAGTACTGAAACATTTATAAGTGTATTATATCAGTATAAATGTGTATTTTATTTTTATTATGCCAGAATGGTTTTTTTTTGCTTACTTTCAATAAATTAATAATTTTTATAACAATCTTTTGTTTTCGACTTTTCTATATGCTCGCACACCCGCTGATAGAGTTATCACACCTCCCTAGGGGGGCGAACCCCAGTTTGAGAAACGTTGTTCTAAGGCTTTGATATTAATCGTGAAGCTATGCATCTCCAAATATATCAATATTTAAAGAATTAATTGAAATTTGTATACATTATGACCTTTTCAAATAAAATACGTAAAATATTGCTTAAATCTATCTTTTTTAATGGAAACTTGGAAAAAAGATTTGGAATTATATTATAAGGGGTAATTTGAAAATTTCAATAGATTAAGATGTTTGCGCTTATCGTTTTGTTTTTATGCTAAATTTTTTTTAAAAAAAAACTAACAAATATTTTATTTTTTTTTGCTTTTTTTAAAAATTTTTTTATTTTAATAAGCAGAAATTGGAAGCATGTGTTTTATTTCTGCAGGTAAAAAAAAGATTATTAGTTAATAATGAGAACTAAAAATATAAGCTTCATTTTTTTTTTTTTTTTTTTTTTGCTAACTTGGTGGGAGGGAAAACATAGTCTAATGATGGGCCAGGGCACAAGCTTCGTGATCAGCCATACCCTTCTTGAAAGTGAGGGTGGGGAAATAGTGTTAAAGTCCTGAGCCCGCTAAGATCGTCTTACTGAATAATAGGAGCTGTGAAATGTCTAATGAAACTAGATTTTAATGTCTCCTGTGCTGTGATGCGGAAGTCAGAGGATAGAGAGATACCAGTTCAGTTATCGCCCTGATTAACATAGGTTTAAATTACAGCTTCATCGTTTAATGACCTCGAGTAACTTATAAGGGACTTTAAACACTGGTTGGAGATTCTACGAGAAAAATATGAAAGAAATATTTTAACAATATATTTTGATGATAATTTAGATTTTATATCATTATCAGAAGCAAATTTACAAATACCTTTAAAAGGTGATGCCTGTGTTTGAATAATAAATTATAAGAATTATATTTTATTTTGGGACGATCTGCTGTTATATCAATATGTACTTTAAAGATGTGTTTGCTTCTAGGATGTATACTAATGTGTGTTACACATGGTTTGTGATATCTTTAACTCTAAAATATGCATGTTTTTAAATATGCTTTTGCAAGTTGTTAAAAAATAGGGTTATGACTTTTTTTTATTAAATATTAAGTAAGAATATTTGGTACTTACGTATTATCGCAACCTATTGGCGACAATATATGAGAGGAAGCACATGATTGCGAATTCAGGGCATACGACACCTGCGAATCTGAGGTTGCCAACTTGGCGAGTTATCTTGAACGTTGACAATTGTTGCAATAATTTATAAGTACCGAATTTTTTTAAGAAAATCATACAAATAGTGTTATTCTTAGATAAGCATCAAGTTCCATAATTAATATTGCAAATTAAGAGTATTTAATGAATTTTCATACGTAAAAGAAAGAGGGAAAAAATGCGTAGCTAATAGACGCTATACTACAAATCAAACAGCTTTCTTGTAAAACCTGCTTTATCGAAGCAGTAAAATTACAATGTTAAGATTTCTTTTCGTATTTCTTCTTGAAAGGAATACTCACAATGAGAGTCTCATCGGTGAAAAAAGCCACATGGAAAACATCTTAGCTCCAATTTCGTATTAAAGAGGTTATCTATTACTAATATTAAATTGCAAATCACTAAAAAAAATGTGCAATAGAATTTATCAACAATTGAGTATGTCTTATGACATTTTAAAGTAAACTCTAAAGTTTGAAAACACTTTAGTTCATTCTTGTACAATATAAGTTTAAATATCATTATAATTTGTTGGCACGTAATAATTTTGGTTTAACTTTAAACAAAAAAGAATAATAGAGAGAAATGTTAAAATAAAAAGAAATGCATAATTACATGGTTAAAAAGGTACAAAAACTATATGATTACAAAAGTTCTCCAAAAGTTGTATTGGTTTTCAAAACGCAACCAAAATAGCATAAAATATACCAAATGGCAGTTCATCTACCTATTGACTCGTAATAGTAGAAACAATAAATCATGTAAAAATTAAATAGAATGTCATTGTTATTAATGTTTTTCTGGGAATTCATTGAAATTTATTAATATTAATTTCTATTTGGGAAATGAAGATCTTTTACATTTATGTAAGGCCAAAAAAGCTTACGTTTTTCAGATAGGTGATATATATATTTATTTTCCTCCACGTGTTGTATTAGGTTTAACTTTTCAACTTGGTGTTTTTTTCCCCCTATTATGTCGAAAGTTTCTGCTGTACGGGGAAGGTTGGATCCATAAAGCATTGCTAACCCTAATTCGCTGGCCTAATTCAGCGACAGCCTTAGAAATCATAATAGGTCTCCAGTTTAGTCCAAAGACTATTTGGTATCTACATTTGTTGTGTCTGGTGAATTCCAATTTCTTCCTGCTTTAGCACTGTAGGTTCTTGTACTTCTTCACTTTTATTTTTACTATATATATAGTAGTTAACATTTAAAAGTTA
>BMAV01015228.1:568351-597886 GCA_019973955.1 Trichonephila inaurata madagascariensis
TTCTAATAATATTGGTAAAACAATTTTATATGAATATAGTATTTAATGAAGCATTCATATGTAAGACATATTTTCAAAACATTCTCCTTTTATGATAAAGGATTTTATAATAATATTTTGCCCATATATAGCTAGTACTAGGATAGCCGGTATATTCTAGGATTGAACTATAGTTTTTGAAATATATAATTTAGAAATGAATATATTTACACATTTTTTACATTAGAGTATAGAAATTTTAACAATAAAAACACCCGTTAATATTTCAATTCATCATAACTGTCAAAATAATGGGAATTTTTAAATTTTCTTAGCTGAACCCCGGTGTAAAAGTCTTATCTATAAAAAGGAAAATATTATTTTTATAGAATCTTTTTCCATAAATGGAGAATATTTTGAAAATATATAATTCTTCATTTTTTTATATAAAATTGCAATTGTGATATTAACAATATTTGTAATAATATTCTTAAAACAATTTTATAGGCTTATTCTAATTCAACTGACACTAAATATGCAAAAGAATTTATGCACATTTTCAAAATCAAGGTTTCGAACGTTGTCAGTCATCTTAAATAACAAAATGGCATAATATATACCATAGAGGAAAAAACTATGTTTTTCTTTATCCAGTTTTATAATAATACCTTTTTATGCATTTTATTTAAGTTTCTGTAAATATTTCGCATTTTGAAAGCTTTTTCTTAATAATAACATCAAGAACACAGCGTGCGTTAATTTATTACAGTGAATATTTAATTTTAAAATCAAAGTTTAAAATAGTTCATAATAAGATTATTTTCTCTTTATATGAGTTTTATCTTTTCACATTTATTTCCCCAAAACTAGCTTTAATAATGTTGGATACTAAATCTTAACAAGCATTGCGCACTTTTCTTTTGAGTAAGATCTTCGTTATTCGATAACTTCGCGTATTCCCAGAATGCACCTGAAAAATATGCACATATTTTGTAACCGTAAATCATAAAAGAGCAACTTCAAGACCAGAAATCTTAACGGAATACCGAAAAATGTTTTAAGAGGGAGAACATCTTAAAAAGCGGAAAAAAGAAGCAAAGATAAACGACAACTTCTGAGACATTTTAAGGAGCTATTACATACTAGTGTGTGAGCATGGTACTTCCCCTCTTTAGAATATCCTCTTTGCTGCTATCGTGGCCGTCACTCAGCAGCTCTTTTTCGTCAAGAATATATATTTCTTTCTTTTTTTCGCCAACTTAAGCCACGGCATTTATTTAAATATTTACTGAAGTTTTCGCGAATAAAAGCGCTTCTAAAGCGATTCAGAGTATTCCTTTGTGAAGAGTGATTAACGTAAAGATAAACAAATTAAGGGTGTTATACAGATTACTGTTACAGAGAAATTTGTTAAAACTGTTACTGTACTATTTATTCTTCTATTAGCAAAATTATTTGTACATAATTTGAAAACGAGGGCTTAATCCAGATAGGGTTTTAAGCAAAAATTGTTATTAATATGTTCTAAAGGGATTTAAAAACTTTCTACTTTTAATTTTTATGATAAAGGCTTTGTTTCCTTGCTACTTTTTTCTTTTGCTCGAAAAATATTTTTTTCAGTCATTATAACGACGCATCATTGGAGCTGATTTAAATGGCTGAATAAAGGGCTAATTAAGGATCTAAAGATCAAATTTGCATAGAGATTCTGCTACGATGAAAGTTAATTCTTTAAGTACTCTTTAGCGTTTATATGGGAAATCGATACTTCGGTGCATAGAGAAACACATACACTGGTCTCCAAAAGTTAAGGTACAGCCTGCCTTTTGGATCTAATTTGAAAATTAATGAAGACAGAAACAAGGCATTTGTGGGAAATATGCACTGAACAGGGTTTTAATCGATGTACGGCGCAAGTTTACCTAAACTTATTACAAACGTGATTTATAACATTAAAAGCAATCTTCGCAAACGTCCATTTTTAGTGAAAGCAGCAAAATCCCAGTCCTATGTGGAAAAATGTCATAGGGACATTACAAAATGGGGTTATGATAAGGAGTGTTTCCTTTTCTAAGTGCGGTATAAGGGTGGCATCGATTTTCCATGTAGTCAATTAAGATGTTGGACATCGAAACAGGATACAAAGACCGGATAAGGAGTAATCCTTTCTCCAGCTCATGTAACAACTTTTGAAGAGGACTTCAAGCAGCAAAGTGTGCATCAAAACAGCCCCGAGTATGCTCTATGGGATTCTGGTTCGTTATAATGAGCTGGCCATTCCATTGAAGGAGGTCAGTCGTATATTGTCATTCATTAGAATAAAATCATTAACAATAGTGAGACATATGGTCGATATATCAATCAACAATATCTTACATTAGTCAGAAATCTTCTATGGAACACGTGTAGGTCAATATAAGCACCAAGAAAGATTCCTGTCAAAGCCATGATTCAACCACATCTATTAAGTGTTATTAAAGTGTCAATATTGTTATATTGATTATGTCTAGTGTGTTGGTCCCTCCAGATCAGCAGATGATTTGATTCGCTCTCTAGTGTGAACTTGGATTGACGTCTGTGAGGTGCAAAAGTCCATTGCTACCTGTTTAGGGAAACGTGTTCCCTTGACCAAAATAAACGGGCACATCTATTTCGTCGATTTAGGGGGCCCACATAACTGATCGTCATGTATAGATATCTGCATTGTAAGTGGAAATTATGGCTCCTGATGAGAGTCAAAATTATCTGAAACGAGCTTAGGTATAATAGTGCTTTTCCTCCTTCGGCAGATATAGCTTGTAAGTGGTCTCCCGTGGATCTTGTAGCTCTTTGTTGGCCTGGAGCACGTCTTCTTGTCATAAAATATTCAAATTTATACTGCTCTCTCAGTGTACCACCTTGTGAGACGTCTAATAGCATCAGCTTGTGACAACCTCATTTACACTGGGCAAACGATTTTTAGATATTTTTAGACACTCCCGATTTTCAACAAAATTACTAAAAATTGCTTAGGATCAATAACCATGCACAAAACAAGCACACGAGGTTGCAAAAGGTTGCGAGGTTTCTTCTAACTTTCTCCCTCTCTTTTACATGGGATCTTTCTTTAAGGTATCCGAATAGATTCGGAGATATATTTTTCAAAAATTGATTTTCTGAATAATTTTATTGTTTTACAGAACATAAATAGGCTTAAAAAGTCATAACTATTAAATAACTAACATGTGTGTCGCCCTTTTTTTGAAAAAAAAAATATTTTTTTTTATAGGAAAATTTAGCAAAATTTGTTAAGTTAAGAAAAACGTGATAAATAAAAATAAATTGCACATTATGTAATTTTAACATCATTGATATACTTCTTGATCCCTATGAAGTGTCACAAACCACTGGATAAAAATATTTTATGAAATAAATATTTTATTAGAATTTAAATTTGATGGTCATGATATTTTCGTCAAAATTACTGCATGTTCTAAGCAAAAAATGGCTGTAAAATGTGATTAAATATAGCTGTCTTAAAGCCTGCAGTTTGTTACACTCTGAAGGGCCCATAGCATATATGTTATAATTTTCATTGCATTTGATCGGGTTATTTACAAGATATCCCGTTTTTCGTGCACAAATTGTCATGAAAAGTTCATTCTTCAAAAAACGAATTAAAAAAATATTTTTATTAGTTAGATAAATTAAATGCTATAAAAATAACTTAAAAAACTCTCTAGTTTTATGTGTATTAGTCCTTCTTCCTCGATAATTAATTTCTTTTTTTCCCTAATGACCCAAACAACACCAAACATCAAACAGCTAAAAAGCACTTTTTCTACCTAGTCGGATACCTTAAAATAAAAATTGTGGCTATCATTGTTTGCATGAGTTTTCTTATAAAGTATGTTACTAGCATTCTTGTAAAGAAAGTATGTTAATAGCATGTTATGTTAGTATAAAGTATGTTATATATATATATACTAGCATTCGTTGTTTTTACTGTTATTTTTTAATGGTGAGCTACAAAGCACATGTTGTACCTTAACTTTTGGTGACCGATGTATATGCATGCGAATACATCGCTCACTGCTTTATTTTTAATTTGCTTTGCTACTCACTGTAAATGTAGTATGATAGACCATTGCCGGAATATCTTAGCTGAAATATACAACTTTACAGTGACTATAAAATACCTTATTTATATGGAAAAGTAAAAAAAAATCATTTCAGTATTCAAAATTAACATAATAACGTTAACCTATATTGTTAAAACAATATACAGGAATTCGAGTGAAAATTGCATTACTTATTAAAATAAAAAGTTAAAAATTAAATCCTTATTTTTTGTTAATTAAAAAAAAAAGATTTCAAATTACTTAAAATATATGTTTCTGAGCCCTTCATAAATCTAATTAAGTACTTAATTAGATTTTTTGTTTCAACTTTAATAGGGAGTTTCCGATTAAACCCAATAAAATATCTATGTTTCAAATCTCATTTATTCACTATTTAGATTCATAATTCAAATATCAAACCAATGTTGGTGGATGTTTAATTACCATATTACATTTGATGGAATCATGCAGTTTTGCAGAGACTCGAAATTAATGTTTTAACGCCTATCAAAAAGTAGTTTTCGGGAAATGGAATACGATTTCTAAAATATTTTCCCGCTTGTTTCATTATTCGTACTATTATGTTGTTAAGTATAAACTCTTTGTTTTTGAATTTTTTTATTTATTTTAGGATAATTAATTTATGTAAGTACCCAAAGACAAAATATTTTATCGATAGAGAAATATCCTATTATATACTAGCGAAAATTTATAAAATTTTACAGATAAAAGAAGAAAAAATGGACGTTTGTAACTGAAATGTTATTAATAATATTTAACGCACACAGTTCTAGCTTCATTATTCTACACAACTGCTAACATATTTTAATAACATGAAAGTGTACAAAATTGTTTTTATTAATTAATACTCTTTTAATATATTTTTAATGTTTGCACTTTAAAATTTTTTGAAACATTTAAACTGACTTAGATCTTTTTTATTTGTATATGTGACTTAAGAATTTGATATATTTTTTTTTTAAAATTTCAAATAATTATTTATATAAAATTTTTGGCTCCCGAATTTTCATTATATATACTAAGAGAAAATGTTAAAAGTGATATGATTCTTCTGGGAGCAATCTATGATTTTCATAACCTTTTGAAATCCTGTTCATACCCATCAAGTACTTTTTTAATTTATGTCGTCGAGCTTCCTAATTTAAAACTTATGGATCAGAAAAATTTTCCTAAGCAAAAGTAAGATATTTCCTTGAAAATTGTAGAGACTTTATTTAGATTTTTTAAAATTATTTTGTGGTTAATAATTCTTCATATCAAACAGAAAAAATGCGACTTAATTTTCACATTGAATAATAGTTAAAAATATGTTGAAAATATATTTTGAAATTTTTATATATACACGTAATTATTTGGAAATGTCTGAAATGTATTTCATTTTTCTTTATTTTTTCTGATTTGGAAATATTAAGATCAGTTGTATTTTAATCAGCGAATTTTTCCCCCTTGCACTTAAACTTAACAGCATATTCGTTTTTTTTTTAAAAAAAAAATTAATTTTCAAGATGACATATTGCGTGATTAGACTCACAAATTAAAAAAAAATAATCAATTGTACGTCCAAAAATATTTATTTCTCATAACAATGGATTAATTATAATAAAACAGGACAGCATAATTAAATTCCTTTCAAATGTTAATATATCATTTTTGTATGTTGCTATTAATTTTACATTTTTATGACCGAATTTTTTTCTCTTTTATCTATTCCACTTTTTATAGCGAACCTATGGTGATTTTTCGCAATGAGTTTTACAAAATGAGAAAAGATGAAATGAAATGTATCTTCTCGTTTAGTACACATCGGCTTTAGAGGAAAAAGTCGAAAGAAAAAAATATTTAGCATTAAATGTACTTCTTCATATAGTGAAATAGTTACAACCACCATTACAAACTTATCTTGATATAATTTGTAACAAATTGATTTAAACTTTGAATAATATTTAGCTTCCTAACTAATGAGCTACAACTCATTTATATTTTACTTCTTTGTTATTCATCATTGCCATTTTACTTTTTTCTTAAATTTTTCTGTTAACCATTTGCTATAAGGTTTACTTCTATTTCACCTCTTAGAATTATAAAGAGAAAAGTCAGTGAAATTAAGTTTAGTAAAAAAAAAAAAAATATTCCAATTGCTATTTAAAATTTTGTGAGTCTGATTTTCGGTGAACACTGGAATAATTATTGTTAGTTGAATAACATTTTATCTCAAAATATTAAAAGTTTAGATAAATATTTTAACAAATTACATGTCTGTAGCATCATCCACAACACAACAAATACGTATTTTTAACCAGACTGAAAATTTCAAAACCTCTTCGACTGTACAAATAGCTGAATGTCTATAATGCATTCAACGAGCCAAAACATAAACCCACCTCTTCACTTCCGGTGGTAAAAAGGCATAGACTTTCGAAATCTGCTGAAAGCTCGTTAGTTTTATCCATGAATTGTTTACCGGAAGAGAATTCCTTGCAAACATATCTATTTTCGGTTAAATATCTCGCATAAAACATTACGCGGGGAACATAGTTCTCCTAAATTCTGTTATTTCATCATGTGCTTTGAAATATCAAATGGCAGGATTCCATTATTTTGTTCATTCTTGTTATAATTTTATGTATGATAGTTATTATTTGTTATTTTTTATACACACATAGTTTTAATTAAGTTAATTAAGTTAATTCAGTGAGATTTACACATTTTTCTTTAATGTTACTACTTGCATTATTTGTTAGAATAATCTAAACCAGTTTTTTTCTCAAACTGTTGGCCCCTTCCCCCTAGGGAACTTGATACTACTACTTTGGGGGCTTTGAGCATACCAAAAAACTATAAAATAAAATATTTAAAATAATTGGTAATTTACTGAAAGGAAGCAAAACAGAATACATTCTGACGTAATAAAAAATAAAATACACATTCACACTGGTATAATATACTTATAAATGTATCAACACTGCACAAAGTATTTGATAAATAATTTATTAATACTAAATTAAAAACAAGTTTAGTAATTACTAATGAATATCATGGACTTGTAATATGCAAAATTTAATTCTTATCTTGATAACTTTTACGGTTTATAATTAAAGTCACATTGTAGTTGTGTGTTGCGTCAAAATACATTATTATTGCATTCAAAATATTCTTATTATAAAAGGGTGGCGTGATGAAAGAGTTATGATTTAAAATTGTGAAGTAAATATTGAAAGTTTGAGAAGCACTGATCTAAACCACGTCAATTAAAGCATTTTAAAACGAATCTCCTTAGAAGGGTGAGGTATAAACTCTAAAGAATATAACCCTGTAAATCAAAATTATGTTTATACCATATCTACAATAAAGTAATTATATACATTTAAAATTTATTTTTCATTTAATTTCTTTCTTAAATTTTTTTAAAATTATTGAAGTTTATCAAACAAGATTGCCATTTAACACCTTTATTTAAAATTTATTTTGATTCATATTTGCAGATCTAGTTATGAATGTGTAATTAAGAAGAAAAATTTATTTGTGGAATTTGTTAAATGAATTACAGATAAATTAAATTAGCGACTAATTAACCTAAATTAAGTTTAAGTAATAAATAAATTGAGTTTGTACTAAGTTACTAAAAAAACGGTATTTTGAAGTCTCTTGCAATATCAAAATGAGAAGTCTAAAAAAAATGGATAGAGAAAAAAAAAAAAAAAAAAAAACTATGTATCGGTCATTTAAAAGAAATGCTTTTTTTTCCTACTTCGAACAGGAATTAATTATAAAAGAATAAAAACTTTGACTTTAATTCTTTATGTGGTATCATTTTTTTATTTAAAAAAATGAGCCTCAATTTTATTATTAAAAAAATATTGACAAAAAAGCTGGGGAAAAAAGTTGGTTGAAAATTCTTTAGATTATATTTTCTTGTATAAATTAAATATAAACAAAGAAAACGTAATAGTTATTCTGTCAATCACCTTAATATATTTTTAAATAAGAGAATATTTTACAATTAATGCTTTTAATTTTAAACTATGAATTTTCTAACAAAACAATGAAAATATAACTATTAAATAAAATGAAATAGCATATTTCCTTAATAAGAATACATGTCTTAATACATTATTTAATACATTTTCTTTATAAGTTCATTCTCCTTCTATGCTAATGATTCCTCATGAAGAAGCTGAAGTCAATTTTAATACACTCTATGACCTCTGTAGCATCTAGTCTATCCTGTCCTAGTTCCAAAACATCAGCCGCGGTACTTTTTCAGGATCAAAGCCATACAAATTATCAATGCAATGAGGCAGAACATATTTCCCTTCGGTTTTCATGTTATTTTCGCTCACTATTCCTCATGCATGTTTAATATACTTATTACCAATACGGATACCGTTATTTTCCCAAAATATGATAAAAGGAGCGTTTTTATAGGAGGTTGCTTGAAGAAATATTATTGTTGTGAGAATATTTTGGAGAGAATATTTTGACGTAAAATGTTTCCAAATCGCAAAATAGCGTACCAATTAGTACTAATGAAATGTATTACTCTATTTACTAATTTTACTATAATGGGGTTCCACTGAGCGAAGTATTCCTGTATACACGAACGCACATACTCACACACAAGCACGAATATTTTATATTAAGTAATTATATTACTGGGCTTTATCTGGTTTCAGTCGTTAAATGCATGAAGAGGACTTCAGTTATATTTTGACTCCACATTTTACTGAGGGAAATACGAGGGTCGGGGCATAAGTCATGGCAATTATTTTTTTTTTCTTGTAGATATGTGAAATGATCACAAATGTATATGTGTTGTGTGGTAGTTTTACAGGCATATAGTGCGTATGCAGAACAACATATAGCTAAGTGATAGCTGGTAGTAGTGCAGCGAGGGCTGTAAAATCAGTCAATTGGTGAGTGTCGTGCGAGATAGAAGTAACCCGTGTTGAGCAGCTCGCTTACATCAAAATAGCCGTTCTCCGTGGGAGAAATGCGATGGAATGTCACAATGAATTAGTGGAAGCCCTTGGGAATAGTGCCCTACCATACCGTACAGTAGCACGGTAGGTAGGAAAGTTTAAGCAAGGACGTGTGTCAACCAGTGATGAGCACCGTTAGGTACGAACGGTCACCCACCGTACTCTCCCGAAATCTCGCCCTGTGACTTTGATCTCATTCCAAAGATTAAAGAATCAATACGTGGTAGGCGGTTTGCAACACGAGAGGACATTGCTAATACTGTGGGCCAACAGGTGACTCGATTCACACATGGTGTGGAAAATGCTGAGGCTTATGGTATTCAGTGCCTCCCCCATCGTTGGCAGCGTGTGGTGACAATAGCAGGAGACTACATTAAGGATCTTTAGGCTCAAGTTTGCCATGTCAACTTTATGTGTATTGTGTTATCATTCTTTTGCACCGTGAAGGCGATATTGCCCTATATATATACTACTGTAATAAATTAGTGTGTTACGAAATTCTAGTGCTATTCATTGTCCACACATGTAGTTAACACCTTGTCCTCTCCTCTGTATATGTCACATTTGCCAACCGGACTGGTATCTTCAAGAAAAAAATTAGTTGCCATGACTTTACACCCCAGCCCTCGTATATAAAACAATAAGAAGAAACACAAACGCGTGTAGGCATAGGACAGTCAGGGACGTCTTAAGTCATGGGTCAACTGGATCTAGGCCACAAAGGGGGCCTTGTCTTGTCCTCAACTCAGCTTTAGTAAAATCATAATAATTTCTACTGTCAAGTGTTATTTCCTGTTGTATTCTCTTAAAAACTGGGAACTTCGTATATATAAATATAGATACCTGTATTCGTAGCTGTATATCGTGTATTTCGTATACCTGTAAAATATACATGTGATGATCATCTTCCACGTACAGGTCCAGGCGTACCACCGTACACCCTCAGTCAAAAGCGGCAGTCGGTCGAGCCGGTTTGTGCGATTGTAAGTCATGCACATTTATTTGTTTCGGGTAATTGTTTGTATAAGTATTTGACAACGTAGCCTATGTACTGTCTACTTTTAAGGGTCATAGGTTGGGCCTACATTTGCTTAGGGGCCCAGGGCTTACTTTTGCTTAGGAGTACAGGACCTCAACAATCATTGAGACGTCCCTGGGGTATAACCCCAGAGTAATACCTTACAAAGAAGTATTATTTTTTTCCCCATTTCGGAGATATCAGCAATATATATCTGCAATCCAAAATATTTCTGCATAATACTTTAATTTCTTTCATTCGAAACTCAAGGTCACTTTTTTTTCAAATTTTCTTCTAAATAAGCGACATTAAACATCCATTAAAAACTAATTTCAACAAGTAGTATTTAAGTTGATATTCTAACACACGCTGTACACTCATTCAACATAAAAATTTGATTTTCCATCAAACTGAAGTGATTTTTAGAATTTGCATTTAATAATATTTGTTTAAAATACTTCAACAAACCTCCCTTGCCTTCAAATACTTTGTCAAAATTTATTTAACAAGATGCCTTAAAAGCTAAATGCAGCCCTCAGTAGTTTGAATAATAGTACGGATATCAATTTCTAAAGCATTGTAAGCATTTGAAAGACCCTAAAATCAAGTTTGTGTGGTTATTCAGTGTTTGTTCAGAATACACACATTGAGTGCTCAATACTTTCACTAAATCTCTATAAGATTAACATTTAGTTGAAAGGGGTAATCTATCTTCAGTAGTTGTCTATACCTATTTTAATAATGGAGAAGTGATTAAAAGATCTATTGCAGCTCAATAATTTGAAGGATAAACATTACTTACTTACGGTTTTAAGAACTGAACAGTTGATGTGGATTAATTTTATACAAAAGTTTATAGAAATTCTGAGAAATGTTAAATGTTCATTATATTAAATTTATCTACCGAACAAAACTTCAAATTACTATTAAGACAAATTTTTAAATGATTCTTAAATAAATTTGAATTTACATATTACTGTACTAAAAGTAAAAAGGGTTTTAATTTTTTTATGGTGGGAAATGTGTGTGTGTGTAAATGAGTGTAATGTTGTTGCATCCATAAACAATGAATATCTTTGAAAGTTATTTTTAAATCAAATAATTATTTTTAAATTTCGAATAAATGAACGAGGAATTTCTAATTGAAGGTAAAAAATATTAACACTTACAATTATTAATCTATTGTCGTTTGTAATATGTTTATCTATAAATTTTCAAATATCCATATTTATGTTAACAAAACATTCTACGCATTGATGTAACAGAGTGGTGGGCCCCCCCCCCCCCAGAAAAGTCTGGTTTGGGGCCTGGATCTTGTAAAGAATTGCAGAAAACAAAACATAACATAGGCTTTGGGCACACTAGAATCCTGCCCTCCCCCCTCGTGATGCGGAGGTGTACATTAAGCCACTGATTCTACGGCTTAAAAGTATGCTTGAAACTGTTACAAAAAAAAGTAAATTTTAAAATAAATTAAAATGTTTAAAAAGATTAAGTTAGTCTTAAATTTTTTTGAGTAATTAATACAATATTTTTTTTAATAAAACATATAGTGAATCTCTAAACTTTTTAATAAAGTAGAAAACGAGGATTTAGAGAGCATTCCTAGAATATTGATTACAGTTTACTTACACAGGAAATAAAAAAAATTTTTAAAAGATTCAAAATTATATTTTTTTTAAAACTTTTTTTATTATAATTTTATCTAACTAATCTTATTTTCAAAATGACAATACTTTCACTTGAGCGTTTATAAAAAATAAATTAATTACTAAATATTCTCACTAATATTATATATACATTGATGCAAGTATTTAACTCTTCATTAGAGCCCTAAGCAGAAAATGAAAAGTCGAGTTAACTAGGTATTTATTTTTGTCGTGGCTTTTCCCCCTTGAATAGAATAAATTAACAAAATGTAATGTAATTATTAAGCAATTAACTTTCTTTATTTTCCTCGGATTTTTACACATACACATATATACAAACACATATACACATACAATATATACTAACATACACATATATGCACACACATACGCACATATAATATATACAAACACATACACATATAATAGTATATACACACACATACACATATAATAGCATATACACATACATACACATATAATATATACAAACACATACACATATAATAGTATATACACAAGCGTGCTAACACATAAACATACACGCACATACACACACATACATAATATATATATATATATATAAAGGAGAAAAGTGATTCCCTTACTCATTCAATCATCACGATATCTCAGGAACTATTAAAACTAGACTTGAAATTTGGTAGACGTGTTCCTTTCACAGAGTAAAGATCCGCTAAGAAAGGTATTTGTGAAAATAGATTCCCTAGGAAGAGGCTTCGAGGACTTACGGGGTGATATAGATAACTATTCCTGTTTTTGAACAAATAGACCTACAGACTTGAAATTTAGCCGGCATGTACTTTTTATTAAGTAGCGATCCATTAAGAAAGGGTTTTGCGAAAATCGTCATTTAAGGGGACTTCGCGAGGGCATTTTATATTTAAAAAAAATCCCTTTTATGATTTACTAAACTTACGACCTTTAATTTTGCAAAACATGTTACTTTTGCTGAGAAGAGCATCTAAGATGACCTAAGCATCTTTGAAGAGAAGAGCATCTAAAACTCGACCCACAAAGGTGTTACGGTTGCGTTATAGGTTAAATATATTTCTTCGCTCAACTATTAGAAATGCAGATTTAAAATTTTGCAAATATGATTCTTTGTTGAACAAAGATATGTTGAGAGATTTTTTTTGTTTTAAATTGTAATTTAACTCATTAAAAATTTCTTTATCATTCATTCTCTATTGTTTTATTTTTCAATTCGCCCTTGCAAAAAGTGATTATACCTGCCTGTATATATATATATATATATACGATATATATCTTCTAATCATGGATTTGAAAAGTCGCCCATATCGTGTTCAAATTTTCAGTGGTTAATAAAATAAATTTTAAAGCCCTCAATTGAGCTGAAATTTTATATGCGCGATTATTTTGGATGACAATACGGTAAATTAATTGTATTTAATAAAAATAATTGATTAAAAGTAATTAATCAAAGAATTACAGATACAACCATGGCATTAATTTTGGCGAATTAGCGACCCTTTTGGCGACTTGTGTCAAAGATTTAAAATGTTTTTTCTCACATTTTAAAGCTCTCATTTGATCTGAAATGTGCTATACACGATTGTTTTGGGTGACAATACGGTAATTTAACTATAATTAATTAAAATTAATTGACTGGAACTAATTATTTACATAATTACAAATATAGAGTCACGTTGGCTTTATTTTTAGCAACTTTGGACAAAACTTGAAAAGATAGTTTTCCTTACTTTTTTAAGCATTCAGTTGAACAGATATTTTATATACACAATTGTTTTGAATGACAATACGATACTTTAATGATAATTAATAAAAATTAATTTCCGCTTAATATTGTTATTCTGTGTAATTATTTTATAAAAACTAACTAAAATAAAGCTTATCTTTGTTGACCTTGCGACATAGCCATCCTGTGATGACCATGTCGTGCCGGTTCCGCGTAAGCTAGAGGTGTGGGATTATCAAAATGATGAGACATAGTAGTTCTTAATACAACTTTTATTAAGAATAACTTATATTACTTAAATTCTAATTTGACAATTTTAATTAAAGTGAGAGTTAACACCCAAATTAAACCGTGTATTTAAGTCAGATCACGCAACTAGATCCTTTATCTCAATTATCATTAATAATCCTATTCATCTAATTACTTATATCAAATATTACCTTTTTCAGTTCTCCTTCCTTTACCTAGAGAATGATATCTATAAACTTTATATACGATGATTCCAACTTCTTTATCTAGGCTTCTATTCCTTCTAAAGCTATCGGACTGCTAACTCTTGATCTGCAAGACTACACACTAAGCTATCTTTAAACTAGCCGCACTAACGATCAGAATGATTCCACACTAAACTATCTCTAAGCTTGCCGCGCTATATCTTATCCTCAAAGCTTCTATCCTTTTATAGTATATCTCATTTGCATAATATCTTTGTTTATCTTCTTGGTATTGGGTTGGAAAAGTTTTGCCATTAATCGTGGCCGTCAAAGAACATAGGAGTTATGT
This sequence comes from Trichonephila inaurata madagascariensis, assembly GCA_019973955.1. Lineage (NCBI taxonomy): Eukaryota > Metazoa > Arthropoda > Arachnida > Araneae > Nephilidae > Trichonephila > Trichonephila inaurata. The sequence continues at coordinate 582,619 of BMAV01015228.1, forward strand.
TAGCAGAAAGACGCGAGAGACGTCACAACCTAAGTACGAATTTTCATTTTTTTCATATTATTTGTTTATTTTTGCAAAAACTGAAGCCAAATTATTCAAATTAAAAGATTTACTATCCAAATTCTATAACGTTATTTAATACTGTTTCTAAAAAAATTAAAATTATCAATTGTCTTGTTTGGTTGAATTTTTTAGATTAAGTACTTCTTATCATATTTAACATTTTAAATCATGAATAAAAACAAGACGTTTCCTAATTAATTAATTAATTTTCATTACGAACTCCGATTACTATTTTACCCATCAATGTTCAAAATAAATTTTTCAGAAGTTGTTAGTTTGAAATGAATATCATTTAAAATATCTAGGAAAAGAATTATTTATTAAAACATCCGTATAATTTATACATGATATTTCAACGGACAAATTCTAATTTATCAGATTGAAATAAATGCATTAATATTTTATTTGTTGGAAATATCTTAAAAGGAAACTTTTTTTGGATTAAAAGGAAATTTGATATGGTTAATTTAGTTTTCACGACTGTTGAAACTACGATTAATATAAAAATAACTTTTTTTTTTAAAACTAATGGTACGGTTTTTTCTTTTCCTTTCTTTATATTGCTTTTTTTAAAGGAATTAATAACGTTTCGATGTGAATTATGAAGATTTCTTTTCTCGTTATTTTTATTTTGAAATTTCACTATTTATACATTTTTGCATTAGAAAAATTTTTTATCCCTTTTAGATTCCCGAACTTGACCACAAAGTTTTTTATAACATGTAAAATAGAAAAAAACTGCAATTTTCTTTTTCGAATGAATTTGTCATTAAAACTATCTTAATTTTTTTTAAATATGTTTTAAATTTCTAAATATTGTGTTAACTTCCGATATATTAAATGGCTTACACGTTTTAAACAGATCGAACCAACTTCCTAGTTTTTTAAAAAAACCTTTTTTGCCATACCTTAAGACATACCTTTTTTGCCATACCAAAGCCCAATAGACGAAAATGATGGATGTATAATGCACGTACCAATTCACATCATGTTTTATCACTTTTATTTCATCTTTATTTTGTGGGTTTTATGAGGTTTTCTCAACAAATTTGTAATACGAAAATCAATTAAGTTTATTTAAATATAAATATTATTTTATAACTCAATTTTGAACTAAAATTTTAAATCTGAAAGATTAAGTTTAAATTTTAATCTTAGAACTTATTGAATTTGTGTTGTAATGTATTTGTGTACAATCTGTTCAAACTTCATACAATGAAAATTCTTTTAAATTGTTTTCACGAAAATAATTTTGTCAGATCTTTCAAATCTTTTTCAGCACACAAGTATAATATTTTAAATGTGGGAAAAATTATTTAGCTATGAGAAGAGATAATATTTGAGAAAAAAAATTACTCTTTTAGATTTATTATTTTATATCTTTTTATACTATATCCAAAGTAAATTTAGAAACTAAAAAATTATTGGATTAAGAATTTATACATTTATATCTTGTTGAATACTAGCTAATCCTTTTCAAGTGCATTTTTCAGAGTGTTTTGTCTGTTTCATTAATTTATTAATTTTATTTTATGATATTAAAGGCTTCTATTGACACATTTCTACATATTTTTATACATATGTTAACTATATACATTTGTAATGTGTTTGTAAAGAGATTTTTCTTCCTTTTTTGATTAAAATTGTATTCTATAACCTAATTATTCATCTTTGAAAACATCCCTTTCAAGAATGTATTATTCTTCAGGAAAATTATGTTCCAACACAATCTCGGATACCTCTAAAGCAGTACTTCCCCAGACTTTTTATTGCCGCAGACCGGTCAATGCTTGATCATTTTACAGCGTCCCCCTGAAGAGGGATCGTTGATTGCTTACATTTTAGATTGTTTTGTTTTAATAATTTTAGCTTAATTGTATTTAAACATGCCTTCCAAATAAGATAGTTACATCAAAATATAAATAGAAAGTGATTTAACATAAATATAAGGTTATTTTCATGAAATGGGACAAACATGAGAGAAATACCCCACAGTAAATAAAATATAAACAATTTAGCGTTCCTTGTGCGGCCTGGACGTTGGAGACCACTGCTTTAAAGAATACCAAATCACAAGAAATAGTTTATACAAATAATTCCCAAAGTCAATTTCATTGTAAAAGGTAAAATCTTTGAGAATAAATTTAGGTACTAGTAGCTGTCTTTAACGCAATTCTAGGTTCAAAATAATGCAATATGTTGTTATTCATACTTTCGTAATTCGAACAAACTTGAAATGAAATAACTTGTGTTCCGTTATTTCAAACAAACTCATTTTAAAAAGAATTAGTTTAACGTATTTTATCAATAAATATTGCCATTCAAGATGATCAGCTTTACGATACAAAATTTAATGACACGTAAGAATTTTCGCAAATATAAAACTAAATATATTTTTGAACAACCTGGGTGTTTTGCAATGCAATGGTACATTTTTTTCATGTTTAAAATTGAATTTATTTTTAAATGCTGTGTTCTCCAAGCGAAGCAAAACTGTTTTTATGTACTATAAATTAGAACTTCCAAAATATCCATCGGAATAATTACTAAAAGTAAAAATATTTTACTGACTAAATAAAAACACAAAACATGATATATTTATTTATTAAAATCTTGTATAATTACAAAAGCTTTAATGGGAATATTTCTTTTACAAGCGAAGTGAAAACAAACTCTTTAGTAATTATAAACGTTTAGCATAAATTACACATTGGTTTCACGTTTTTAATGCTAATTTAATTACATTAAATTTAAGGTTTGACTTTCCCTTTTAAAGTCTACTGCAAAAGTAGCAACAGCAGATTTACTCATAAACTGACTTTGAAACAGACGCTCATACTTAAGAATGTAAAAGAATAAGTATTCTACTTGAAAAATTTCCAATATTAACAAAACTTACATATTTTTAAGGTAAAATGTTCAAAGCAGAAATTCTCAAACTGTGGACCTTGCCCCCTTAAAGGGGGATGATAACGCTACGTGGAGGGAGGGCGCGAACATATCAAAAAGTCAAAAATAAAAGATTTAAAATAATTATCAATTTACTGAAAGAAAGAAGAACAAAATACAATCTGACATAACAAAAAAAAAAAAAAAATACACATTTACACTGATATAAGATACTTAAAAATATATCAGTACGGCAAAAAGTATTTGATAATTAATTTATCAATAATAAGTTAAACATAACTTTAGTAATTACAAGGGACTTTTCCATGACCTTGTCATATAGAAAATTATATACAAAATATAGTACTTATCTTGATAATTTGTGTAGTTTATAGTTAAAATCTAATTATAGCTTTAACGTTGAAGTACATTATTATTGTATTGAGTACACATAGTTGTTGTGTGAGGGGAACAGGAATAAAACTACGACTGAAAATTAAGTGGAAAATATTAAAAGTTTGAGAAGCACTGGCTTAGAGGTTTTTTTTCAATTTGGAAAAAGGTGTTTTTTTGTTTTATATCTTTGGATTTAACATAAAAAAATCATCAAAATCCTGATTAGCATTCAAAATTATTAAGAGTCAATTAAAAAAATTTTACTTTATTCTGAAATATTTATGCCAAAGGTAGATTAACCCTTAACTTCACACTTGCATTTCTGCAATATATGATTTATTTTAATTTAACAGACTCAGTATTTTTTTAATTACATACAAATCGCTTATCTGAGAAAAAAAAAGATTACTGCAACGAAATACATGCTAATTTTGTCACTAGATGGAAGTATATTTTTTCCAAAAATCACAACAATTATAGAAATCTCTGATGCCTCAAGAACTGTGTTTTTGCTATAAAAAGGGTCCATTATATTTTATGTTTTCTCTTGTTTATTAACGAAATAAATTACCAGGTAAAAAATTTAAACATTTTATGATGAATAATAAAATCCTTACATAAAAAAAATTGTAATTTACAGCACTACTGCGCAATGTTGCACTTGCAACAAACAAAAAAATGACTGAAATTCAATTTAAAACTGCTTTATTTTTTTTTTTCATATTTTTCCCTTTTATTATTACTTGAGAACTAGCTGATATAAATTTTCATAGAGATTTAAAAATTGCGAAGTTAAGGGTTAAACTAAAATATTGAAAAATCTTAGTTTATAAAACTTTTCTTACCAAAAAATGGTTACAATATTAATTTTTAAACACTGCCTCTAAAATTTGTATATTTATAAACACATACACGTTAATTTGCACAAAATGCTTAATAGCTTTTGATTTTTACCGAAGTTTTGACACGTTTCCAATTACTAAATCAACCTGCTAGTCTTTTCAATTATACTCTCTTTTTATCGCCAGCATTGATAATTCAAAACGTTTTTAAGTGCATGTCTTGATATTCCTCGCAAATAAACAGTTCTGACATTTGCCAATGGAAGTCTCCTTGTACAACCTGTTATTAATGTAAAGAAACAAATGCATTGCTTGTATCGATTTAAAATACAAAGAACATTTTAATCACTGTTTTGCTTGTCCGTGCTCTGGGTTCAAAATCATGAATTACTTTCTTGTTCGTCGCACGAGTAGTTTTACTTCTCTGTTCCATTTGTCTGTTTTGTCAAGTTCTGTTTATTTGACAGTAACTCGAGGGTAATTATTAGTTTCAACAATATTTGAACGCACGTATCCAACTTTGTGAGTGTTTAATTAAATTATTAATTTTCTCTTATTTAGAATAAATGTGAAAGGAAAAGTTCAGCTTAAAAGAAAGTATTTGCTTCAGTTGCTTATTTACTAATTGATTCCTTTTTATCAAAATGACATGGATTTTGTTCTACATTTCAATTAAAAATTCATGGGTTTATTTAAATCCTAAGTACATGTTAAATGTGTAATTATAGAAATCGATATTGGCTCACGTAATAAAGAATCCAAACAATTGTCAACTTACTAATTGCGATTCAGTTCGGTTAGAAATTCAGTTAATTAATTATTCTGCTTCTTGTGAGATTCACAAAACTATTATTTTTAAATTATAAATAAAAGGTTTTTCAAATGTGTTACTCTAAAGTATTGTTATACATAAACAATATGCCCACATTTTTAATTCTACACTTTTTTACTATTACTATATGAATGGAATAAGATTTCATTTCAAAATTAAATATTATCTATATTAAAATTATTCTTTTAAACATTACATTTTATTGTTCCTACATATTTATATAAATTAGAAATTATTCTTAAAATAGTAATCTTAACAGAAATTACAATGAAAATTAATCTTGTTACTTAATGTCATGACAATTCTAACTTGATTTAAAAGAGTAAAAATATTTTTCATAATATCTCAATTTGGTACTGTTGAAACTACGGCTTTTATTATTTCTCTGCAATATATATGTATCAAGTAAGTATATTGAATTTTCATAGGTAAAAGTTCGATATGAATGTTTAAATTATAAGTGTATTTAGTTCATTGAAAATTATTTAACGTTGGAAATATTATTTTTTCAAACGCTGTAAATTAATCTTACTTTTAAGAAATTTTTTTAAAAAGGACTGAGTTTCGAACTTTTTTTAACGTTTTACAAGCTTAAATACATATATAATCCTTCCTCACACACACCATGTAATACGATATGTACAGTGAAAATCATTAACTGCTGGGAATGAAATATTTTTTCTAGTTAAAAGAATATCCTGCTAAAGGATATTGCAAAATATATATATGTTTAACAAAATTAAGTTTATTAGAGTACACCTTTTATTTACATATATATATATATATTTACATATAATTAATAAAAATCAATAAAACAGAAACATTCACAAGAACTTAATGAAATGTAATACAAAATTTTCAAGTTTTTTGAAAAACAAAACATTTATAAATTTTTGTGAAAGTAATCCTGATATTTTCTTTGCGTTGTCATTTTTAGCATCAAATTTCCAACAAATTGTACAATGCCGTTCCTTTTGTTATTCATTTCACCATTGGGATATATTTCTAAGTAACTGCACGTACTTTTCATGGTGTTCCTCATTTCTGATGATGGTTACAGGAGCTGTAATATTCATTTTCTTCATCGGAATCTGCATCAATGATATTTTTTTGAGATTTGAATAAGCTCCAAAATGTCTTTGTCTGCCTTAAATGTGTGCGGCCGCGGTAGCCGAGTGGTAAAGGTATCCGATCGGATCTGGCCTTGTCACGAGTTCGAACTAGTACCACTGAAGACCCGCTGTGTAGGGCAGTGATGCATGTTAAATCTGTCGAGAGCTCAAACGTCCTCCCGTTGGTGTGGAGTGGTAGATAGGTGAGGGGGTGCTAGCTCAGGTGTCGTCCACGTCCCTTGACCATGGTTCAAAATTACGTGGTCCGTCGCCAAAAGCCTTCGTGTAGCTGAGCAGTGCGACGTTAATATTCACTCACTCCCTGCCATAATTGGGACTGTATACACATTATCATTATTATCTACTGCAACGATTTCTTCCGATGATACAATAGGACAATAAAAGAATAGAGAAACTTTCTTAAACATTTCTTTAAGTGCTCATTTTCAAAAGCGAAATCCTTTCGTGTCAAGCGAAATTCGTTTCGTGTTAAGAGAAAAAAAAAAAATGCATGAAAATAGAAACAATTTTTCGGGATCATTGTATTATTTCGTGTTAATCGAAACCTCGTCTTAAGCGTTTTCGCTTTAAACGTATTTCACTGCATGCGTCAGTGTGTGTCATAAATTTATGTATGTGCAATACATGTATGAATTAATAACATGACTCGAAGTACTTCTAAGCAAACGTGTTTGTGACTGACTGATATGAATAATAAAGAATGTAGATGTTTATCATATGATAGTTTATTCTAAGGATTCAACAAATTGTTCAGTATTCCTCCCCCCTCCCTTTTAAGCCATGACTAGAGCTTAGTCTTATTTCAAGCGTCGATCATGAGAGCGTGCCGTTCGTTCAAGTGATTAGAGTAAGTGAGTGAAAGTCGAAGTCAAAGTAGCTACGCAGGAAGTGGGTTGAGTTGTGCTGGGCAGGAGGTTTACTCCAACTGACATATAAAGGGCTGAGGATTCATCACATGTATATATGTATGTAAAATACATATATGTGTCTAACCGGTTTAGTCGTTAGTGACGCTGACTGTGGTGCCGTAGGGGATTGGGTTCGAATCCCGGAGAAGACATGGATATTTGTAAATGTATAGTACCTTTGCAGCATGGGGGTATTCTAAATAGCCGTCGAGCCTCAAGTCCTTTCGTATGGTTGGTGGAAGGGGAAGAGAGGTGGGGGCCCCAGGGTTTTCTCACTCTAAATTGTGATTTAACCGAGCAAAATTGTACTGTCACCTGCATGGTGCTCAAAGCTAAGGCTAATGACAGGAGTAAAAATTCTAGCCCTTAACCATGAGGAATTTAGTGGGCCTCGATCTGACTTTGTCAGGCAGGTGGCATTAGTCACAACACAACAATATATGTATGTATTATGATTTTCAAACTTTGCTATTTTTATTTTATTTATTTATTTCTTGTTCGCCATTGGGATTTTGTTCTTCGAAATTCAATTAATTTCATATTTTTGTTTTGACAAGGAATTTGTTTCATCTATATCTATTTAAATATGTATATAAATATATATTAGCATGCACATTACTTCAATGAAAAATAAAACTTAACTCTCCTAACTTTGAACAAAATATCCACAAAAAGTAATTTTCATATTCTGCAGGGATAGTTTGAAAGCCAAAACTGAACAGCTGAGAATCCCAAAGGTTATCAAAAAAAGCTTTCAAAAAATCACTCGTTTTGATCTTGACTCGAGTCTAAAAAATAAGAAGCCTTCCAAGTGTTACAAACTGAAATCCAAATATATTTCCCATTTGCGTGGATTTCCACACCGGCACGGTTTCAGAATGATAAAGTATTTGCATTTGTTTTATCAGCTATGCAACTGGCCTCATCAAACGATTGTTGCGATGGAGGAGAGTTTAGATGTAGTCTAGAAGTTATGTTGTGATGGCTTCGAAGCTAAGGAGGAATGGAAGAGCACTTGGAATTATTCATGAGATGAAAGCGCATAGATCATCAATTGTTCAGAAGGAAAAGTTTTTCCGAGAAGATCTATTTTTCGATAAAGCTTACGAACTCAGAAGAATAAGTTTCTTTTTACTATTCCCTTGACTTTATTAAATAAAACGGTATTCGGTTACATAGCTATCTTAGCATCTCATTTTTAGAAGAATTTGAAACTTTTTTTTTTTTTTGCTTTAACTATAGAAGCATACAAAAAGGAATAGAAGAGTGCATTAAAATTCGAAATAATACTGTTTTATTAATTACATCTGAATTTCCTTTTATATCTTGCTGTAACAATTTTTAGTTAATAGTAACTAAAAGTTTAAAATCGAATATTTTAAATAAGAAATTCATAGCAAAAAAAAAATAATAAGTTTATATTTTTATTGGGTCTTTTAATTAAGTGAATACACGATATTTTTATTGCCTTTCTATTATATATGCTTGGAGATATTTTTATTGTTTTACTTTTTCAGGATTCGTATTACTTTAAGGTATCCGACTACGTTCGGAACCGTGATTTTAAAAAAGCGCATAAATGGATAATTTTCATGATATTTAGTGTCTCTCAGATTAAAATACATGCATAAAATTGTTTTAAGGACATCTTGACAAAAATCATTTATTTAAATACAATAATTTGACAAAAAATTAACTTAGAATGATCTTTTTTTTAAAATGATCTCCTTTTGTGAAAAATGCTTCTATTATAATAATATTTTGCCTGTATATAGCTCAGACGTCTTTACAAAGGCTCAACTACGATTTTTGAAGAATTCACATTATTTTCAGAGTTACAAACAATTGAATTAATTATCGGCGTTTTTTTCTTAAAATTGCACCCCTCGGTTGTCGTAAAATATGGATAAACCCACTTCTAAGATATATTTCAAAAATTCTAGTTGAGCCTCTGTAGAGAGGTCTGAGCTATATACAGGCAAAATATTATTATAATAGAAGCATTTTTCACAAAAGGAGAACATTTTGAAAAAAAATTATTCTAAGTTAATTTTTTGCCAAAACATTGTATTTAAATAATTCTTTTTGTCAAAATATGCTTAAAATAATTGTATACATGTATTCTAATCTAAATGACACTAAATATCATGAAAATTATCCATTTATTCACTTTTGCAAAATCACGGTTCCGAACGTAGTCGGATACTTTAAGTAAATTACAAATTAACTATCACTACTCTTATTAATTTATTTCTTTTCCCATTAATATTAATTCAATTTATTTTCATTTTCCTTTACACTCAAAAGCTTTCAAATTTTGAAACTTAAATTCAAATACAATTTTAATATGAGGGCTATTTTACAAATGCCATATTTTAGAACACGTGTACATTATTCAGAATAATCTTCAAATCTAATAATTAACTTCAAATTAAATTGAAAAAAGGAAACTCGTGCAGACGTCTGCAAAGTTATAAAATAGTTTATAATTTTTACTGTAGTCTAGATTATACTGTGTCCTCGTGTTGTTAATAATATTAGTTTAATAATAGTAGAAAAAGATAGTTTTTTTTTGTATTTATTTTATTTGTTTTACCTCATAAACACTGCAAATATATTCAGTCTTCCTTTGTATTTTTAACTTCACGAAAAACACATCATCAGATAAAAATGCTTATAAAAACCAAACGCAACTAAATGTTCAGTTTTCAATATAATTTAGCAACAAAGATTTCGTAAGGTATTTTAGTTTCATTTATAAAACCTCCTATTTTTGTTTGTTCATAAGCAATGTTTTTATTTGATTATTACGCAAAAGAATAGACAAAAAAATTACATTTATTTATTAAAAAGTGTAATCATTCTTACTTTAATGAATTACATTTTACATTTTCTGCTATATTATCTGGAAGTAAATTAGTGCGTTCCCCCCCCTATTTTTGTATATATATATATATATTATTTTAAAAAAATTCTTTTATACCACATTGTTAGAAATATCACTGGCTATTCTCAAACGTTTCTTTAATTTATTTTTCGTAAATAAAAGCGTTATGTGGCAGGTTAAAGATTCCTAGAGCACCTGTTTGGCTTGGGTGCTGTCAGAAAAATTAAATTCATAGAAAAATTTCTCACCGTCAGAGCTCAAGTGCCACTCTCTGTGGAGGAAACTGGGAGTCAAAATTACTTTGTGGTGATTTATATCCATCTATACGATGCCCCACTAAAAAGTGATGCCAGCTTTTAGTGGTAAAGAATTTACTTGGTCTGCAAAGGTAGTAACTAATCCGCAGCCCCATTTGAAGGGGGGGAGGGTATAAATGTGTTGTGTTTAAAAGTTTTTTGTTTCTAAATTTCAAATTTATTTCTTTATTTCCCCTGTTTAAATATGCTAAATATCCTTCCTCTATTATATTAATATATTTCCTCTATGTTAATATGTTAATTTTCCGTAACAAAATAAAACTGCAATGAATACATTTTTAATACCAAAAAGCTGACCATACGTATCAAAACAAGTACACAAAATAATTTTTGAAAATAACCTGAGTGTTTTTAAGAAAGATATATTATTCTATCGAATAAAATATTATGTTTGAGTCATGTCTCACATTTTTACACTTGGGTTCTTAACATTTGTTTTAAATATTAGTTGCTTTACATTTGAATCTGGTTTCCTAGTTTTCGTATAGAGAATAAGCTCATTTGAATTGACTTTTCTCTTATGGAAAAGGAAATTATTATATAATTAAACAATAATATATATTTGTAGTGTTCTTAAGAATGTATAAATTTCTTTTTTTCTGAATATTATTGATGCAGTGTTAAGAGAATTTTCTCCAAAAAAATTAATGCTTATGAATCTTTCTATTTTTAAACAAACTTCAAAGCAAATAAGATGTTTATAGAGAATTAAAATAGGAGAAATATATGAAAAAAATTGTGGCTTTACCTTTACAATTTTAATATACATTAAGACAATAAAGCAATATTTTATATAAAAGAACATAATGAATACTAGAAAAATTTTTATCATTGGAATGTTGCTTTATCTTACATCTAAAACAATTTCAAGGAGATAGAATACACATAAAGTCAAATTTTTAGGAAGCAGCTCCCTGAAAAACTACTATTAATAGTTATCTATCAGTAACAATAACTGTCAATAAAATTAGATGTGTTTTCAAATGTATGCTTAATTTTGTTAGTGTCCAGTAATGACTCTTTTGTTTTAATTATTATTTTTATCCTGTAAGATTTTATTTGTTCATTTTATGTCTAAATATAAATATAATATAATGACTTAATAAAATATAAATATATAGCTTAATTTTTAACATTATAAATTATTTAATTTTACATGAAAAACAGCAAAAAAAATTAATAATTCAAAAAACGATTAACCTTTTCAAAAATAATTTGTGTATGATGTATTAAATCTATGTTAAAATAATCTGTATAGTGAATTTCATGAAGATCCATCAAAAATACGGGATATAGCTATATGAGTGTAAGACCTTAGAAACTCTTACTTAAATGTGATATTTTCACATGTTCATAAAATTATAGTATTCAGATATTGATTTTGTAACATCTTTTAAGGGGAGTTGGAAACCCTTCTCTCTCTATATACTGACAAAATTAAATTGGCTGTTTTCGTAGTACCTTTTCTCCAAATCTGTTAAATGTACATGTTTGAAATTTTTCATCAAATAAAGTACACCTCTCTCATTTTACTAAAATGTGTTTTTAGCTAATTTTGAATTTTTCAATAAATTATTAAATATTTTATCATACATTGCGAAATTTAACCCATTTTTCAATTAAAAAATTTGTAAAAAATAAAATTTTGAGTTTTTTACAAAAAGCTCATTTTAGTACATATTAGACATCGTTATAAATATTTCAAAAAAAATTTACATATTTGTGAATAGTAATTTCTCAGAAAAGGTATACTTCGCACATTAAAATTTACATTTTGAGATAAATTGATTTTAATGTATACAGTGAGACTTCTAATTGGCTAGGAAGTAAAAAAATAATAGGCTCAATTTAAAATAAAAGATACATGTTTTGGTTCATATCAGACGTTACAAAAACGAAGTACTTTACTTACATTTTTCGCCATTAAAATGGGCGTGGCCCCGATTCAACGATTAGTTAAAAATAGGTTTTAAAGGCTTCTAAATACACTAGAGGTTAAAGTAAGGTATTTTTAGAAAAGTTAAAATCTATACAATTGGAAAATTAAAAATCTCAAATTGTCAAAAAAGTAAGATTTTAGCTTTCCAACACACCTTAAATTGATTCTAAATTTCGTTGTTTGTTACCTGTAGATCTTTGTGCTGTTTTTTTTTTTAGATGTTAAAAATCTGTGAACATTACTTTATTTCTTTTATTTTTAAATATATGGATTTATTTTTTATGAATATGCAGTATCTATTTGCGTACACAAGATATTGCATAACGTCTTAAATTTTCGAAACTTAAAAATTAAAAAAATATATTATATTTTATTACTTTTTTCGTATTAAAAAATATTCATGAAACATACTTCAAAAACGTATACATTATACACTTCTTTCATAAATGTAAAATATTTCTAGAAAAATCTTTTAAAAATTCCTTTAAGACGTAAATATAGTTTTTATTTCAACTCTTACGCAATTAAGTCGAATAAATTTTTGGATATATATAATTTTGAAGTAAGAAAAATCTTTTAAATTCCTTCATTGACATTTACATATTTAAATTTTTACGTCTTGGAAAAAATCATGTAGATATGGAAATTTAAGCATTGTAAAACTTTATAATGTGTTTGCTTTGCACAGTCTTTTCTATTGTTAAGTCTCCAATTGAAGTTTATTTTGAGAGTTTTTTTTTTCATTTTATTTTTAATTTTACTGATAATTTTACAAACGAATCGATCGGGTAACAATGACAAGACTTTTCAACTATCAGAAACATTTTTAGAATCGTTTGTTCAAAATGAAATTTCATTTTAAATTAAATTTTCTATATATTCCTAATTAAATTGAAATAAAATAGTTCGTCGTAAATCATAATTTTTAAGTAACAAAAAATGTCTGAAATTTTGTTTAAATACAGCATATCTTTTTTTTTTATTTGAAGCACTTTCATGTCTGCTTTTTACTTGCAAATGTATTAATCATATTATTTATATAATTTCGTTCAAATGAGATTATTATGAAGATACGATTATTAAAAGTAAATAGTTCTTCTTTTAGATCATCCCATTGGAAAAGTAAATCCAATTAAACTCTTTGTTATATCTTATCTATATCATTAAGATACTTTCAAAAAATCCAGAATTATTACTCTTTCTCCATATTTTGCTTAATCATATTGCGGTAGTATAAAACTTAATTCCTTAAATTTCTAGGAATTTTTTTTGAGTCGTTTGATGAATGAAATTCACTAGGGATTTAAAGCAAGTAAATATTCGGAAATCTTTTAAAATCGATCTTGTTTCATTAAGCATCAAGGTATTTTAAATTCCATTAAACTGTAGAAACTTTACTATTAAATGTAAAACTGATATTACAATAGCAGTTCTCAATTTATTTGGGGCCATAGTAAAAATTATTTATTTTGAACGATGAATATTATTATTTGTTTTGAAAGTGTAATTCCAACTGGTTGAATTGCAAATATCTTTTTTACAAAGCTACTTTAATTTATGCTAAAGTTCTAAAGTTCAAGCTGTGACTAACTGTTCAGAAAAATTATTTTTCAAAGAAACCATCTCTTTAACAATCATACTTTAATTTTAAATACATTTTTGGTGGATTCTTTTTTAAAATCTATCTTTGACTCTAAAAGTATTGTGTTTTTCATTTAATTTTACTGAAAATACTATTCTAAATGAAAAGTAACTATAACCAATCATGGCATCGAAAAAATGTAACTATACAATCATGTGCTTCACCAATACAAGATATCTGTATACTGCTATTGAAATTCATATTCAAGAAATGATTCACAAGTGGAAATATTAAAAACATTTTTTCCAGCTTTAAAATTGATGATTGTCGTATTTATTTCTAACCCATCAGTATTGTTTACATAAAATGTCAGAATAGAACGATGAAGAACTCACTTACATAAAAGGGTACGTAAAGGGGAAAAAACTATCAAAAGAATTGGCGCTAATAATAAAACATTTGTGGGGTGTATTCTTATTCGTATTACTTATTTCAGTTTATTGTGTCGAAAGCTATGTTTTCTTATGTGTTTAATGCTATTCTGTAAGTGTAATTTTGTGTAATATTAAAGTATACTTGAAAGGGAGTGAAAACGAATGATTTATTATAATTAAATTGAAACTAAAATAAACAGTTACATAATAATATTCAATTTTAGAACCTTATAGTCCTATAAAGGTTAAAACTGCTTAAGTTATTTATTTTGTTATTTTAATTTTTTCATTGAGTCTTTTACTGCTAAAGAGAGATTTACAGTTTACTGAATCAATAAATGGAACATAATAAATGGGAAAAAAATCAAAATAATTTTCCATCTGTTCTCATCAATGCAACAATAAAATGACAATTCTTTACTTATTCAGAAAAAAAATTAAATTTTCTTTTCTAAGTTCATAACTTAATTTCAATGAGTGCAATAGTTTTTCGACTACCCTCAAGACGATACGGAAAATTCGATTTCACTTTCATAATCTGCATTCGAAATTGAATGAAATTTGCTCATATATATATATATAAGCAAGTAATATAAAAAAAAATTAAGTTAATTCCTACTTAGGAAAACAAAGAAAATTTTTATTTCCGTTGCTTTTTATTATTTAGTCACAATTAATATAAATATGTAATATATTCATTATTACATATTTATTCATTTATAAATCACATTCTCAGAAATTAGGCCCTCACATGTAGGATTTGAACCCACGACATTTGAATTAGATGTCCAACGCTATATTCACTGCGCTACCGGGACAAAACGCGATTCTCCTTTTTATATATGGTATTGTACTATTATTCTTGTTTGTGTGTGTGTTAATATTAATTTATTTCTTAATATTAGAACATCCAATGTCATCCACTACAAGTTTAAAAAATGTATTTGAACGAGTGAATGAATAAAAAGTATTCTATTAATGATTTAAAATTTGAACAAGATATATATATATATATATATATATATATATATATATATATATATATA
>BMAV01015228.1:603625-652767 GCA_019973955.1 Trichonephila inaurata madagascariensis
TCCCTTGAAAAATTCCTGTGTGCGCTACTGTGTATATGTATTACTTCAACTGAGATTACCTTTATTATCTCTTTGTAGGTGACACAATAAGATAGAAACTATATATATATATATATATAATTTTTTGAGTTGCAGAAAATTTTCGATTTATTTTTACTTTTTCTGTTGTACTAGCTGTTTAGAATTTGTTCAACTGATTTCTTTGATACAATGAGTTAACATATAGCTTAAAAAATGTTATCACTAATATCAAATGTGATTTATTCAAGTCATAATAGATTAATAAAAATGTTACGTTGCTGTTTTATTACTTCCAAGTGTGATTCATTTTTATTTTAAAAAATTTAGAAACATGTTATTTTAATTTTCCGAGCATAAATTAAATATTAGTGTTTTTTTTTTTAAATTAGCGATCTTTTAAATTTCTTAAAACAATTTGTACAAGAAATATATATGTTATAACTAAAAATCAATGACCTTGCTTTTAGAATTTATTTTGCCCAAGTTTAGTGGTTATTAAAACTAATGGTTAACAAGATAAAATATTCAATATCACAAGAAGACAAGAAATTAACACAAGAAGGCAATTTTTTTCTATATACTAGGAAATGGCTGGATATGAAGTAATTTTTCCTGAAAATCATGATCATTTGTCACAAGGTTTTTTGCATGAAAATAAATGAAGATAACTTAAAAGAAAAATATATAGAAAAAAACCAAAATAATATTTCGAATTAACAGAAATTTCGCCAATATGTGTTTTCTTACATATTACCAAAATATCGTAAAAAGCTGAATTTGAAAAATTAAATACTAAAAAATTTAAGTGAAACGCAATGCCCAACATTAAAGTGCAAATTCACTTTTTAAAATATTTCTCTTTCTTTATTGCGGCAAATTTATATTTATACACATCTTCATATTCCAAGTTAAATACCCACAATATCTTTAACCAGATATTCCATTGTTGTTGAAAATCTTCTTTGCTTTAATGAAATGGCTACTACAATCTAGTGGGCATGATCACGAACTCTTGACCTAAGTTGTAAAAACCTGATGCCACTGCCGTGTCGAGTAGCGAATGCCTGTTAAAACTGCCGTGGCTCACAGTCCTTACTTTGGTGTGGCGCGGAAGTTAGGAGAGTGGGGTACTGGCTCAGGTGTCATCCTCATCACTTGACAGCGGTTAACAGTTACAAGGTCCATCACAAATAGCCCTCGTGTTGCTTTAGGTGCAACGTCAATAAATACTCACTTATTCACTGAAGTGAGTCGCTTCACTTACTCACTGTAGTCACTCACTTACTCAATAAAGAAAGTATCCGCGGAATCACTAACTTGCATTTCTTATGATTCATGTTATATAAATAGTTGTGTAATATAAATTACAGTAACAGACTCATTATTTTCTCTCTCTAGCTGTATTAGAATTTCCCCGAGTTTTACGAAAAATGTCATATCTATTTTTAAAATTCTTGGTCGAAAGATAATTCTCTACCAATACCTATTGCTCTTTTTTCCTTTGAAATAAATCCAAGGCTTCCCTCAACAATTAAAAAGTATAATTGCTATGTTAATTAGGGGTGAAATGAGACGTTACTGCCCTCTTTATACTCTTTATCTCTTGCCGCGTTTAATTACTTAAAAGGGAAAGCTTTAAAATAGACTACATAGACTGCATTTTATAAATATTTTAGTAGGAAAAGAACTTTTCTCTTTTTGGTACTCTTGCCAAGCTCTATTTTTTTTCGTGTATTCAGTCGTGATGAATCACGCACTAGTATTTCTTGAACTAAGAGAAACAAATAATTCATTTACTCTAAACTTTTATTTTTTAATTAAGAGAAATAAAAACCTTCACTTAAAACCACTTAAATATAAACATAAATCTATACGTAGAAAAGGAAATAGTTATATGGAATTTAATGATATAGATTATATTTTCTGTAATAAAAATGTGCTAAATAATAACGTATCACTGCGTATTTTATTTTTTAAAAAAAAGGTAACCGTTTTGTTAAAGAAAATTCTGAATTAATTAAAAGGTTTTGTGCGACTTAACATGAATACAATTCTATAACAAAAATAAGTAATTTGTGTGTGTGTGGCAATGTTTAGATTAAAAAAAAACCCATTTAACTGCTACTTTTATTTTTGCATAAGTTTTATTTTTTCATTTAGATACTTTTATACTACAAAAAATTAATTGGTAAACCTTAATTGGAACGTCTCTTTCTAAATTATTAGCGTATCCTTAAGGTATCCGACTACGTTCTGAACTGTGATTTTAAAAAAGTGCATAAATGGATAATTTTCATGATGTTTAGTGTCACTTAGATTAGAATACATGTATAAAATTGTTTTAAGGATATTTTGACAAAAATAATTATTTAAATACAATATTTCGGCAAAAAATTAACTTAGACTAACCTTTTTTCAAAATGTTCTCCTTTTGTGAAAAATGTTTCTGTTATAAACATATTTTGCCTGTATATAGCTCAGACCTCTGTATAGAGGCTCAACTATGATTTTTGAAAAATTCACATTATTTTCAGAGTTACCACCAATTGAAATAATTATTGGCGTTTCTTTCTTAAAATTTCTCCCCTCTGTTGTCGTAAAATATGGATAAACCTACTTCTAAGTTATATATTTCAAAAATTCTAGTTGAGCCTCTGAACAGAAGTCTGAGCTATATACAGGCAAAACATTATTATAATAGAAGCCTTTTTCACAAAAGAATATTTTGAAAATGGGTCATTCTATGTTCATTTTTTGTCAAAATATTGTACTTTAATAATTTTTTATTGTAATACTATTCTTAAAACAATTTTATGTACAATTTCTTATCTAAGTGATACTAATATCATAAATATTATCCATTTATACGCGTTTGAAAAATCACGGTTCAGAACGCAGTCGATATACCTTAAACAAAAAACTTTGTGATTAACTAAGAACAAATTTTACCAAGAAACTATTTTAAAAATAATGCACCGAAATTTAAATTGTATTACAAATGTTAATTACATATTTGTCCGTTATTTATTACAAACATTTATTATTTCATTACATCTTGATGTTACTGACCAAAAGTTTTAACGTTTTTTGTTGATGTATCGATTTCCTTAAGCATTTGTACTTTTAAGTTCATTTCAGTAAAAATAACATTCACATACATTCAATTCGTTTTACTAACAAAAATCTGTCATTTGTTTAAAGTAAGAAAAAGTAGGGGATTTCGAAATTTCTTATTTTAAACAGGTGATATATTTTATGAATAAAAGGAATTAAATGCACAAATGTGTCATTTTGATTCTATATATATTTTATTATGCACAAAAAATGCTAAATATATCCAATACACATGCAACCTGTATTGAAAAGTTCTTGTATATGTTTGTAGGTAAAAACTTCTTACACATATACAGGTACAATTTACTGGAACATGCACTCTATTTATATATATATTTCTGTTGTACAAAAAAAATAACAAAAATGTGAATACTGCATGGAAGTTTCTTGGAAGTAAATTACTTTTAGTGTGTGTGTATCGACTCGCCAATTAAGTAAGAACTCATAAATTTCCTTATTTCTGATATAAAATCATGTTGTGAGACCTGTTTATCTGAAAGAAGGGGCCACACATACCCCCTATTAACCAGTTTTTTTCTCGTTATATTCTGCAACTGCTGTTCCATACCTTCCGACTTCGATTAGTGTTCCACTCAATCATGCCTGTGTATTTTAACTAATGAGTGGTTACATTTTGCATTATATCTCAGCCCTATGTACATATCAAATTTCATTATAATCTGTTCTTGAGAGAGAGCGCAAATGGACAAAATCTAAAAATTCTCTTAAGTTGGAACATTAGTGTACACACATCTTCAGGCAAAGTACTTTTATAATTTTTTTTGGATGTTTCGTACTTTCTAAAAGGTAATTGAACAATCGCGCTGGTCATATGCATTAGTTAACTCAATATATGTAGGAAAAATTATAACAAAACAGAAAAAATCATTCAATTTGTTACATGTTACTAAAAGGTAGCTATAAAGTTGCTTTGTAATAATTTCCAATACAGTCGAACCTCTATATTGCAAATTTTTTTTAAACAGCGAACTTTTTCCTGGAATCTTGAACATTTCATGATATTCTTCGCAAAATAACCTCTCAATAGTGAAGAGGATTTTCTACATAACGAACCTTTTCTTTTGTGATTCAATTTTTATTCTTTTTTTTTAAAGGTATGTATGAAAAAATTTCAACTTATTCTCTCTTTAACGCATTTCATGGTGGTTATGAATCTTGAACTGGTTTTATTAGATCCTAAATCGCCGAGAACAATAGAGGTCTGGACATTTAATTCAAAAAGTGCAACCTTTAACCCCCATTGCCCAATTCACTAGAAACATCTTCGATATCCTCTTACGCCGTCAGTGGAGCGTCCCGTATCTCCAAGTTCTAATTATAAAATAGTTAATGTTTAATACAATTTGTATGATTTAAATTATAAAATGTCCTTAAAATTCATTAATTTTAGTATAAAATTATTTTCTTAATATTGAAAATACAGTGAATTCTTCGACATTCCTTTTTCTTGTTTTCCTTGTAGTTTTTCTTTCTTTCCTTCTTTTTTAATGGGTAAGATATACAAAATAAACATATATTAATTTAAAAAAGATGTGCATAATCACTTTTCTTAATATATATAGTTTTTATGAATTTAAAATTTGTTTTCTGTGGTTTATAAAATATATTGAAAGATGAACCTCTGTATAACGAATTTTTCTTATAACGAACATTTTTCCAGGATTTAGCGACTTCGTTAGATAGAGGTCCAACTGTATTAATATTCTAACAATGTTCGTATTTGTATACATTGCGGCAATAAAAGAATATACAAGAAAATGTGAGGATATTCAAATAGAAACACGTAGCCGTAGGTTTAAACTGATATTTTTCCGCAGATTGTATTTTTCTTTCTCGCTATCGATTTCATGTTGAATCTATTCATGTATATGAATTGAGTCAGTTCACATGAAATACTAAGAAATACTTTTGCACCCGATATTAACAAAACATTTGAACTGAAGTTGGTCTTTTATATTGAAATAAGCAGGTTTATCTTTTTTTAAGAAAACTAAATTGAATGATTAATTTTCTTGCCATCTTAAAAAATTCTGTGTAAGAGATATTTTGAATAGCCTCACAATTCATAAAGAGATTGCAAGTTTGCATGCATCATAATAACAAATTATTTCCTTCATTGAGTCAGTTTTCTAAAGGTTAAATGTCGTGTTCTTTACAGAATACGAGAATAAATATATTCTCTCAAGAGATATGAAATAAAAATTGTATATTTTATGTGATTAAAAATCCTTTATTTACATTGAGAAAAAATGTCATAATTTAATTCATTTGAGAGTCAGATCAAATAATTAATGACTTAGAAAAGGAAACTGTTAGCATTACCTTTGATATAAATGTAAAGTATATTTATTCGAATAATTGTTTATTTTTTAGAATGAAAAGTAAATTTATGTTTAATTAAATAAACGTTGTAATTTAACTAATCCGTTGTAATTTAATTAAATATTCTTGAAAAACAACTTAACAGAAAGGAATAAGAAACAAAGAGATGTATGTAAAATATCACAACAATAAAACTTTCATTTTTTCGTATTTGGCATCCTTTGGGAAATACTGAATGTAATATCACAACTCAAATTAAAATAATGAAACGTAAAATGACAAGTTAATTGCTTTTAAACATGCTTAGTGATTTATATTTATTTTTTATACAACAATGTATTAGATAAATTAATAAGTATATTTTACGTTTCTTATTTGATTATTTATTCGTGAAAAGTTAAACTGCTGTTCTCTATGCTGTATGGATTTAATCCCCGGAATATGATTCTATTAATGATTTTCTGATTTGTTTTAGTTGTATAAATTGATGTTGCATTTGAATAAATAAATTGAATCTAAATAACTGGAAGATATATTTTTAAATTGACAAGGTTATTTTCACTAGATGCATTCATTTGAAAATTTGAAAATGATGGAAATATTTCTTCAAAAATAAGTACATTTTTTTGAGAAAAAAAATAGAAACTAGTTAGCATTAACGAAATACATTATCGGTATATGATTTCAGAGCAATACGAATAAATATTTAACAAAATATTCAATTTTAATCAATTAAAAAAATTACACAGCGAAGGTGAAACAGAAAATGTGCGTAGTAAGCTACATGATAATATTTTTTAATATGATTCTTGAATAAATGTTAGCTTAAGGATGAAACACAAAAAATAAACACAATTGAAGATTATCCAGCTTCTAATACTTGAAATCATAATCAAAAATTTAAAAATTCATATTAGATTTCAGGTATTTACGAAACAATTATTTTTTTTAAACTTAGAAGCAGAATTGTAGCATACTACTTTAGTTTTTCTTTTTTTTCTTAGTTATTCCTTTTTTTACTAATTTTTTCTAAGCTTGTGAGCGACTTACACCTGAAGTTGCTCTCTCACCTACCTAAGGGTGCAGGAGGAATGAAAGCAGAACCAGAGACATCCATAATCACAATTATTTATTTAGTCAAACAACTTAACCCACAGCAGTCTATTCTCTAATGAACTCCGAGAAAGCTATGCTTATCTAAGCAAATATTAGGGACCAACTTATTTAGCTGAACCTAATATATCATTCATTACCAACCTCAAATCTACTAATTCAACACAGTGGAAAGCACCACTCTTAATCTTTGTATGCGAAAGTAAACCTTAATCAATCTCAACTGCGTATCGAATGTAACTGCTTCCTACCTCCTTCTCTATAATTACCAAAACTTTGACTTTATATAATCGAACTAATCTGAATATCTAGGTTTCTTCTTGAGAGAGATGGTTGTGAATTAAACGCAAATGCTAGCCCGAAGATTCTCCAAGAGGATTAGTGAGAGGACGCGTATAGATTCGTCACAAGCTATTCAAAAATTTTACATTAAATCTGTGAGTAAATGTTTTTGTCTTTGTCATCATTAACATCAGTCAAATTAACATAATATAAATTTTAATTCGTTTATTATTTGATAAAGGCAGCTAGCAAATTACCATGTCTAAGATGCTTGTAATATATTTCGCGTACTTCGAATCTAATAATGCATTACTTAAAAAAAGAGAAAATACTAAATTTTACTTTTAACCTCCTAATCCCTATTCTGTCTTAAGATAACGAAAATAAATAATTGTATATTGATACAATGGTTGTGAGATATGCAGTTTTTACTATTAAGAAGGAAGTTTGGTTTTTAATAAACTCATCAAAAACATACTATATTAATTTTAATTAATAGATTTCTTCATTTCTTGTTATTATAATTTATTCATCATGTGAAAATGTTCTCGATTTTAGAAGATTTTTATACTTTCAAATGCATTTCTATAATATTTTAAAAATAGTATTATAGAAGTCCATAGAAAACATTAAATTCTAATATATATGCACTAAATAAACGGATAAGTTTTCCATAAGAAAATGATTCTTAATACTCATATGTGTTACTTGCTAGAGTATTGTTCTTCATCCAAAAAATCTCAATCTTCATGAGTTATACAACAATGCAGACCATATGTACTGTACAAAGAGTAATTAATAGGCTTATAATTAATATTGCTAAAAAGCATCAAAGGATTCCTTTCCTTGTTCAAGTATATGTCGCAGGAAAGTGATGAAATTAGTAAACTCATCAAATCCTTAAGGGAGATGATCACTTGATGGTAGTTGTTAAAATAACGTCTCTTCAAGGTTATTTCCCTGATAAAGGTAATTGATTTGAACGAATCCCTGTGCTGTTTCAGTGAAATGATGAAAAAATATTGTCAAGAGTTCAAAAGTGTTTATTTAACAAATGTGGTGCATTATTAAACATAGAAGTAAGTAATACAACAATAGTCAATGAAATACAAATTATTTATTCAAAACTAACTAACAAATAATTAGAAAATTAGGCTCGTAATCAATTCCTATGTTAATCCTATGGTGCCATTTTTTTAAAGATATGGGGTTGATATTTAGGGGATCGATAGTACTACCTGTATGGTTAGGAAGTACAAGGACTCGACCCCCCTGGTGTCTCCCTCCACCCTCGTATAGCATTTTGCCATTGCAAATCTGGACTAGTTCATTTCATCATTTCACTGAAACAGTTCAGGAATTTGATAACATCACTTACCTTGACCTTCAAGAGACGTTATTTTAACGCCTCCCTTCAATTGATCATCTCCTTTAGGGATTTCATGAAATTCCTAATTTCGCCATTTCCCTGCGACATATATATTCAGCTTTCATAAATTAATTTAAAAAATGTAGAATCAGTTCCATGACACAATCTGTATGCAAAAAGGGGTGTCGTATTCTGCAAAAACACAAAATGATTTATTTGTACTATCTGTACGCCCAGTGCTTCTCAAACTGTGGGGCGAGCCCTCCTAAGGGGCCGTGATAACACTAGGAAGGGGGCGCGAGCATATTGAAAAGTCGAAAACAAAAGATTATTTTAACAAATTTTTTAAATTAAAAAAAAATATAATTTGAATAATAAAAATTACAAAAAAACCAACTTTTAAAATTTATAATGTACTTCTACATTTTATCAGTACTAACAATGTATTTTATAATTAATTTAACAATAAATTAAGAACAAGTTTAATTTGAGGACTCAAGGGCTTGTCATATATATACGTAAATTATATTCAAAATTAAACACTTATTTTGAAAATTTTTTTGGTTTATAATTAAACATTTAACTCCCTGTTTTCGATTCACCCCCAATGCCATTTTTTGCGTATGTAAACGAGTGGTGTATTGGGGGGATAAATAAGCAAATCCTCTGAAATAAGTAAATCCTTCACAAAATTTTTTGCATTCCAAAGCCTTGGGAATAACATGGATACGGAACATAAAGGATCGATTTTGGGAAAAACGTTAATACTCCGGGAATTTACGTACTAGTGAGCGAGGCATTTTTATACACCGGCGGCACTTAAGAAGTAAAAATTTTGGTTTTAGGTCAGAGATAGAATATATTTTAATACATTGTTATTGTGCGGAAGTGGGGTGCGCGATGAAAATTATGATTGAATATTGGGTCGCAAGTATTGAAAGCTTGAGATGCACTGCTGTACGCATTTGTTCCTGGTTCCTTTTAATTAGTACAAATCCATCTTAAGTACAAAATAATGGATGTTAAATTAATGTTTGCAACAAATAATATGTGTATCCCTACATATATATTTCAAAACAATTACTGCAAAAAGGAAAAGAATGGTTGAGTGTTTATTGAAGTCACACTGAATAAAACAGCACGAGGGCTATTGGCGGAATAACCAAGCTTACCCGGAATGGCTTCGATCTACAAATTAGACTTTGACACTACACCGATTTAACTTACATCAACCCTTCACGACGGGTCTTCAGTGGCACTAGAGGTCGAACTCATGGCACGCCTCCCCCCCAACAAATACATGACCATGACCAAGACCACTAGGCGAACATGGTTGCACAAATGAACAAAGAAAAAACTGATGAAACAACGAATCTCATAATTTTGAACTGTGGTCAAGAGTCGAAGCACCCCACTCACCAACATAAAGATTCCGAGCTTCGACGAATTTGGCGTGTATCAGTCCCTTTACACAGCATGTCTACCGTGACATCGCAACCCGACAACACTCCTAATTCGCAACTTTGACCACTCGGCCACCTTAACTGCCATAGTAACGACCAATAAGTTCTACTTTTAGTAAAATCCGAGCATAAAATAACGTAAATAATTTGTATGTATAATGAATTTATATTACTCTATATCATATTTATTTTATGTTAAGATTGTAATATTTGCAAGCAACGCCATCCTTTACGTTATAATGGTGATTCAATGGAAACTAGGCGAAATCTTGGCATTGGAGCCAATTTGGCGACTGGTGACCATGTTGGTGACCATTTTTAGTGAGTTAGGATTCTTTTGGGGTCTTCTAGAAAATCGTGGAGAAATTCAGTAATTTAAGACCTATGACGCAAGCGGATCTTTCTCGAAAGATCTGCGAGATGCTCTTTCACATACTTGTATTTTAGACACTGACGCTGAGCGCTGTAGCAGGTGGAAGTCCTTATGATATTTTCTTCTGCCATTTTTGCTGCTGAATCCTATATTTATTTCAAGGATTGAATTTTCGACAATAAATTCTCATCTCTTCTAAGGAACTGTCTTGTTTTTGAGACTGATTTAGCATAAAATCCTCGAACCCCGATCAACGTAACAATATCCTAAAATATTTACGCATAATTAATAAATTTATATTATGAGGTATATTTAATAAATCCAATATACACCAATTACTGTGTGAATATACGCACACACACAGTTCAGTTGTTTTATTTAAAGTTCAGTCTAACATGAGCAGATCTATTTTATCTAAATATATACTGCTATATAAAACATTACCTTTCTGCACACGTAATACTCCAAAAAAAAATAATAAAGATTTCTATTGAAAGTTTAAAAATCGTTAAACTTTCCCGAAGACAAGGACGGTTTCAGAAAAAAAAATGTTATTTATTTCAAGAATTTATTTTTTCTGGTATCTTCCTATGCTTTATGGGTATCAGAGGATATCATCATTCCAAATCAGATTTAGCTCAGTTTGATTCAATGAGACGAAGTCAGTTTCAAATTGAAAATCTCTTTTGAAATCGGAGTATTCTGAGAGCTTTTGAGCCAATTTTGACAATGCGGTCAATTTTTTTATGAAACGAAAAGTATACGCTACATTAGATTTTTCTTTTCTCTCTATAAAAGTGGGTTTGCTCCCTATAGAAATGGGATATATTTCAAGCTCGAGAGAAATATATATTGAATTTCATTAGAGAATATTGGCCTTTTCAGTTTTACTATTTTATGTCTCATGTCTTGTGATCTTGTAAAATTATATTTACAAAGAAGTCTACTGTTTTTATTCTAAGTGGTTACATAAATGGTATATATATACTCAAATTATAACTTTATTAATACTCATACTTACACGCACGCCCACCCGCATACACACATACATACAGTCGCACACCAATTTTCCAAACCTCTATTTAACAAATTTCGCGATTTAACGAATTTTTCTCTTTTCTCGATTAAAATTAATGGAAAACCCCGTATATAACGAATAATAAATCCCAAATAAATGAATTATTTCCACAGATGAAAAATTTGTTTCATTAATTTGATTAGAAAAAAAATAAAATTTTTCCCCCAAAAAAACCCTTTTTTGTACGAAACAGAAAAATACTTTTCTTAAAGAAAGCCACAAATTTTGACTGGAAAAAGTGTAGTCCGTTGTTAGACTTTACAAATGCAAATGAGTCATGAATGTAACCTATCATATGAGTTTTAAATTGGACAGGAAATTCCTTTCTGAAACTTCTACCAAAAGTGTTACATTTTCTAATGTTTTACATTCTTTGAAAATTGTGAAAGCATACTTCATGCAGCAGGATGTAAATTGCATAGTATTTTGCTCTCTATACATAACGTCAAAGAATAATTCTTTCGAGTCAGTAGTTCAAAAGATTGTCAAACATCTATTATTCAGTATTTTAAAATATCCAATTAACTGGCGAGTACTAATTCGCTAATAGTATTTTTAGCTGTTGAATTAAAAAGTGCGTAATTTTTAACTGTGCTTATTATAGAATTTCCACAAATAAGTGCAAAAAATATGCGTTTTGCTGAAGGCCGATTTAACGGAAACCCCCTAATTAACGAACACAATATTCGATCCCGATGAATTCGTTAAATACTGGTCCCGACCTAATTTTTGATAACCTTTACTTGAAAGACAGTAATGACTTGTATACTAAAGATTAAAATAAGAAATTTTAAATTTTTGGAAAGGTTAATGGGGTCGTTACATAAATTTTTGACTGGAACGGCTTTTAAAAAAAGGGGTTAACCATTTATCTTCAACACATTTGTTTAGAATGGAATTTATGGGAAGGGAAATTTTAAAGGATAGAAAGAAAAAAACCCCTTTTTTTAAAAAAGGATGGGCAAAATTTAAAAACTTTTTTCCTTTCGGATAAACAATTTTTTAAAAACATTTAAAATAAATTTGTTGTCTTTGTAAAAGTGGTTGTTAATTTAAAAGTAAATTTAAAAAAATTAAGGAATAATTTTTTAAAAAAAAAATTTATGTTTGGTTTTTTATTCATAACACTTGGGGGGGGAAAGTGGGTAAATTATATATTAAGCATTACTGACTAACTTTTAACTTACTAAAATCACTGAAAATAGGTACAGTTTAAAGAAATTAAAGTTAAGAAACTTGGAATTCACCTAATTTTTGTTATCAATTTAAGTTTAGTTTTAATATCACAAGTCTAATTGCTTCCATTTGCTTTGAGGCGAGCATTCAGAGGTACAGAGTTTTTTTATTTATCTCTGCAAGAAATTCACAAAAATTGATTGTTATTGACAATAATATTGCTAAATTTGTACTTATTTTATTAAATTATTATTATTTTTTCATTTTTGTTAAAAAATTGAAAACGCATTCACTTTGAAAGAGAAAAGTTGTACTTACTATTCCTTAGTTTTGGTACCATCTATTTTTCCAAGTCTTATCAGGAGATAAAATGAACGAATTGCTATTATAGGATATCATTTCCAGTACTTTGACATTTTGTTCTAGGCTATGTGATTAGCAGTCTTCAAGGATCATACAATAATTTTCATTTGAAGCATTATGTTAAAATGAGATGCCATTGAAAGTAGCTCTTACGTAAGTTAATTTCGATTTAAAATTATATAAATTCCTCTGAGCCATTTTAAAGCGTCATTTATGCGATCTCAACTAAGTTCTTTTTTTAGTGTTTTTTCATCAATCATAAGAGATAATAATTTATAATTTTATTGTATATGTACTTACGATTCCTTTTGGAATAAATAGAGAATCTGTAACTACATCTGTAAGAGAAAAGTGACTCCACCACTCATTACAAAATCTCCGGAACTATTAGTCCAACAGTCTTAAAATTTGCGGAATATTCCTTTTGACGTAGAGATGATGATCTCATAAAAATGGGTTTTTTGATAAAAGATGCCCAGGGAAGGGTTACGGGGATATGTAGGCGTTTTTAACTATTAGATCTACAAACTTTAAATCTGGCAGTCATGTTTCTTCGTTGAGTAGATATCCGCTAAGAAAGGAGTTTGTGGTTGATTGATTGATTGAAATATTAACGTCGCACTGTTCAGCTACACGAGGGCTTTTGGCGACGGACCACGTAATTTTGAACCATGGTCAAGTGACGTGGACGACACCTGAGCTGGCACCCCTCTCCTACAACTACCACACCAACGGAGGACGTTTCAGCTCTCGACAGATTTAACGTGCATCGCTGCCCTACACGGCGGGTCTTCAGTGGTACTGGGCTCGGACTCGTGACAAGGCAAGCCACGATCCGATACCTATACCACTCGGCTACCGCGGCCACAAGGATTTTGTGGAAATTGACTCCTAAAGAAGATGGCGGGGGAGGGGGCGTTACAGATAAAAACTTTCTGTTTTGAACTGTTAGACTTACAATCTAAAAACTTGGAAGATATGTTTCTTCTGTTGTTGTTTTGGCTAAAACCACCTGTTTGACGTAGTCAGAACGAGGCCCACGGAATTCATTGTGGCAAGGGGTTAGAAGTACGCCTGCCGTTGGCCTAGATCAGGGATGGTGAACCTTTATGGATCAACGTGCCATTGTTTTCTAAAGAAGTGCTTAGTGAGGTATAGACGTGCCGTCAAATAATTTTTAGTTGTGATTAGAGATAATAATAAAACTAAATATACTAACAACACAAAACTCTTTATTTGCTACGAAAATACTTTTTGCACTGTATAATTGTAATGAATTTAGTTATGCATGTAATTCAAATTAAAGTAAAAATTAGTGTGACTTTTGTTGTTGCAGGTTGAATGAAAATAACTATATTAAGATCGTAAGATGTAACTCTGAGTAGAATATATGCTGTGAATAGGAGTCATCTGCCAAACGGTTTCTAAGCAATTACTTATTTTTGCTGTGGTTCACTTTTTTGATAGTAGGATTTGTATTCTGTTTTAAAACGCCATTGCACACGATGTTCGGCATACCACTATTCCAGAACATAAACCACACACCGTTTTGTCACATTTACTAATAATGCCACATTTCTATAGATTTACCAAATTTGAAACTCTCTGTTACACTTGCTATCTTGCACTCATTGTTCTTTTGCTGGACTAGCCATGATAAATAACTGTTAAAAATCGTAAATATAACAAAAATAAACTTTAAAATACTGTTGTGTCAATGAAATTGATTACGCTATGCGTTGAAAAACTTTGCATACTAAGCAATTGTAGTCCACGATGTAACTAAGGCAAGACAATAACAAACAAGGGTTATCCCCGCTGCCCCACGACCGATGACTTGCGTTTGTCCGTAATACTTCATAGTGAGCTTTGTTATTTTGAAATAAAGTGCAAACCATTTTGATCGCTGGCGTGTCTAAAATATTGTGTCGCGTGTCATTAATGACACCCGTGCCACTGGTTCGCCATCCCTGGCCTAGGCCTTGAGCACCATACAGGTGACAGTTCGAATTAGCTCGGTGAAATTCCCCGAAGGGACGATAGAGGGCGACACCAACTTTCTCCACAATTTTGGCACGGAACTGAAGGGGAGGGAAATATTCTCCAGTCCCCTGCACTCGTGACTCAGCCGACAAGACTTTCGGGCCCACTGATTTAACGACACGTACTCCGTGTGTACTCGGAGGGTATTTGGTGGCATCGAGGCCAGGCCTTCCGGTCTGCAGTCCAATGCTCTAACCACTAGGCTACCCACGACCCCTTGTTTCTTCTGTTGAGTGGAGGTCCACTAAAAATGGTGTTTATAGAAATCTACTACGTAGGGGCTATATTTGTAAGTAAGTGATAAATGTGCTTCTGTTTCAGAAACTCGTCCTGTTCCTTTTTAAATTAAGAGTTGAGTTCTATAAGAATATTTTTAATACAATAAGGCTTAGGTATCCGACTAGTTGGAACGAATTTTAAAAGCGTGTAAATGGATAACTTTATGATATTTAGTGTCACAGATTAAAACATGTATTTGTTTTGGAATCGGGACAAAAATTTTAAACAATATTTTGGCAAAATTAACTTAGTACCTTTTTCAAGTGTTCTCCTTTTGAAAATGCTTTATTGTTTTAAATTTTTTGTATTCAGCTCAGACCTCTGTACAGACTCAACTGAATTTTGAAATGCATAACTCGGAAGTCGGTTTATCCATGTTTTACGAAAACAGAAGGGAGAAATTTTAAGAAAACACGCCGATAGTTATTTCAAAGGGTTGTAACTCTGAAAATAATTTGAATTTTTCAAAATTCATAGTTCAGCCTCTGTACAGAGGTCTGAACTATATACAGGCAAAATATTAATACAATAGAAGCATTTTTTACAACAAGAGAACATTTGGAATAAAGATTATTCTGTCAATTTTTTGCCAAAATATTGTATTTAAATAATTTTTTTTGTCATAATGTCCTTAAAACAATTTTATGCATGCATTCCAATCTAAGTGACACTAAATATCAAGAAAATGATTCATTTACGCACTTTTTTAAAATCACGGTTCCGAACGTAGTCGGATACCTTAATGCGCAATAGGACTTAGATTCCAATAACCTAAAAAGAACTTAGTCTTATAATGTCATGAAATACCTAGCGAAGCGATAGGAAAATGGCTAGTAAATTTATATAACCTTATTGAAAAAAAGCTATGCAATATATAACCTCCATCATTTACCCAGTTAATTGTGGTGCCCCCCGTCTACTATGTGTGTCACGGAAACCTAATGATGCCGAGTATACCCGTTAATCCAGAGTAAGTGTCGCTGATAAGATATTGGATAAAAAAATGTGTTTTTTATAAATTTGCCAATTTTATTACTAATGGCCAAATTAATTATCAAATTTATTACATATTTTATTACTAATTTTATTACTTATAAAAAATGGGTTTATTTTATAAATTTGCCAATTTTATTACTAATGGCCAAATTAATTATCAAGTTTATTACTTATTTTATTACTAATTTTATTACCAATTTTATTACTTATAAAAATGGGTTTATTTTATAAATTTGCCAATTTTATTACTAATGAACAAATTAATTAGAAAATTTATTAATTATTTTATTACCAATTTATTACCAATTTTATTATTTATAAAAATGGGATTATTTTATAAATTTGCCAATTTTATTACTAATGGCTAAATTAATTATCAAGTTTAATACTTATTTTATTACTAATTTTACTCCCAAATTTTTTATTACTTAAAAAAAGGGGTTTATTTTATAAATTTCCCAAATTTTTATTATTTTAATGAACAAATTAATTAGAAAATTTATTAAATTATTTTATTACCAATTTATTACCAATTTTATTATTTATAAGAATGGGATTATTTCATAAATTTGCAATTTTATTACTAATGGCCAAATTAATTATCAAGTTTATTACTTATTTTATTACTAATTTTACTACTAATTTCATTCCTTAAGAAAATGGGTTTTTTTTAAAAACCAATTTTATTCTAATGAACAAATTAATTAGAAAATTTATTAATTATTTTATTACCAATTTATTACCAATTTTATTATTTATAAAAATGGGATTATTTTATAAATTTGCTAATTTTATTACTAATGGCCAAATTAATCATCAAATTTATTACTTATTTTATTACTAATTTTACTACTAATTTCATTGCTCATAAGAAATGGGTTTATTTTATAATTTATTACTGAATCTTATTTATTTGATTAACATGAACATATGTTACTTAAATATTTTTCGAAAAACGCATTTGTCCCGTGGCTGACCACACACACACACACATACCTGAAGGAACCCTATTATAAATCAAATTTCCGACTTTGCCCCTTTTAGGCTAACGTCTAAACAAGTAATATATTTTTTTTTTAAATTAATTCTGTCCTACTTAGGTTAACAAAGAAAAATTTTATTTTAGTTAATGAAATTTAATTAAAGAATTAATATTTGAAAAAATTGTCTTTACATCAAGTGTCCTTCACTACAAGTTTTAAAAAATTAATTTGATCTTACTCAAACTCGGGGGGCGCAACGCCCATGAGGGTCAAACCCACTTTCCCCCTCCCCTTCGACCATTGGGTTGGGTGCATGAGCAGATGTCCCGATCAGGTGGTCAGTCTGAAGCGAATGACTCCTATTTATAATCTGCTCGGATGGTCCTAGCTCTTTCCCGAAAGATTCGCTTATGTTATATATCGTGATATTAATATAGTTCTCCAGTAATTTCCAGAGGCATCCATATGATAGCTAACTCGCTAAATTTGGTAGCCAATGATGTTGCCAATTTGTCTGTTTCGCCAATATTTCGTCAAGTTTCAACTGAAATGTAAGAGGCAGCGTTGCTTTCGAATATTACAATTTTGATCATAAAATAAATAAAATAGAAAGTAATGTTAATGAATTACAAATTATATATTACATCCAGATACAAAGTATTTACTCTATTTTAAGTATTAATTACACAACATTCGTAACAATATTTAGCATATAAATGGTAGAAAACAACCCTACGGAGTTTTCCAACGTTTTTATTTAATACAACAGTTCCGAAAGAGTCATTTTGAGAATACGCATTAACTTGTCTGCGCTCATTTGTTATCTAGTCTTAGTTTTAGTCTCTGGAGCCCTGCATATTCACAGATCTCACAAATCACTGGCAGCGATTCTGGCTGATAATGACATTGAGTAGTCATGATGAGCCGATCCCATTCCCATTGTTCCGTCATAACTCAAAGCATCAAGCTGAATAGGATTGCCGTTTCACTGAACCTGTTGTGGGAGTTCGACGACGGAATTAATTCTACAATAGATTCATGACTCTACTCCTTTTATTCGTTCATATAGTTACTGGATGTCTCAATCAAAGATCATTACGTTAACAGGTTTAGTTTAACTTCCTTTTACAATAGGGAATGCAAAGCTTTTGTGGAGGATGTTAAAATTGGTTAATGTATAATACATAATAATATATTTTCCAATATATAAATATAGCTTATTAAAAATAATGTTTTATGAGAGTAAGTGATGGCATTCGACTTTTGTATCTAGTTGCTTCTAAAATAGATGCGGAAGTCAAAACGCACGAAGCAAAATTATGAGAAAATACTTTTTTAAAAGCAATTATGTTTAATGATTTTTAAAATTGTATCAATAAATGATACAGTACTGATTAGTTCGCAGAATTTTCTTTACCGATTTATCAAGAAGTAGTTGTACCGTACTCTTTATCTTTTTATTAAAGAATCTGGAAAATCAGCTTTTCACAATCGATGAAACAGAGTTTACTTAAGAAAATGAATCGATAAATGTGTAGACGTCACATTTACTTCATTGGAAGCGCACAATGACGCTTAGAACGTTCACTGCCGCTGTAGGGAAAATGGCAATAGCTGTGATACCTGCTGTATAAATGAATTCTTCCCCATACGCCGACTGAAGGGGAAAATAAATGATGATGATTAACTCTTTCAGCGATAGCATGGGATTGGCTATTGAGACATCATATCCCTTACGAGCTTTCAAGGGATTAGGATCTCGTGTTGATGTTATGTCCCGCGATGGTGCGAGACTCGGCAACGAACAAATTAAGTGCATACGTCGGATTTGATTCATCGGTTTACGCATTCTCTGCTCGCTGCATTGAATACTCCACGATCTAGTAGTCCAGTGTTTCTCAAATTGTGGGGTGCGCCCCCTGGGGGACCCCACAAGGGGAACAAGTGTATTAAAAAGTCGAAAACAAAAGATTTAAAAAAAATTATTAATTTTTGAAGGGAAGCAAACAAAATACATTCTGACATAATAATAAAAAATACACATTTGCACTGATATAATACACTTATATAAATGCATCAGTACTGCGCAAAGAGTTTCATAAATAATTTAACAGTGCTATGTTAAGTACAAGTTTAATAATTTCCAAAGACCCTATGGGCTTGTGTGTTGTGTCATAAAACTATATTCAAAATTTAATATTTATCTTGATAATTTATACGGATTATAATTAATGTCATATTGTAGCTTTAAGTCATAGTATATTATTATTGAATTCAAAACATTGTTATTGTGTGGAAGGGGGCGATGAAAATTATGATTGAAAATTGGGTCGCGAGTATAGAAAATTTGAGGAGTACTGTAGTAGTCTCTCTTAGTTATTCAAGCATTCAAATTGATAATTTTGTGTTACTTGTGTTTTGTAATAAAAATAGTAATCTGTCATACTTCAAAGAAAGTATAATGTCGAAAACAAGTGTTAAGAAAATAAAACATGCATTTTTTAATCCAGAATGGCCACGCCTATGCCACTGTGTGGACCGTAACACCCCAAAAACATTAGAAGTAGCCTGTACCTTGGAAAAGTCCCCCCCCTTTCTAGATTGTCAAACTCTTTTTTCTTGTCCCTCATGTTCATCATTTTTTCCCCTTCTTTTCATGTAATGTAATTAAATGTAATTAAATGCCATGTAATGTAATTATATCACTGTATAATAGTGAAAATTCACATTTCAAAATAAGTTAGAAGATTCAAGAATAGTTTAACAGTAATTTATTTTTTTATAATAAATCGCAAGTTGTGATAAGTATTACAGTAACGCATTTCATTTGGAAGTAATAAATTATTATCAATAACAAAGCGGCATTTTCAGATTCGTTCAAACCTTTCCGCCATATTTTGAAACATTTTGTAATTTGCCTTTAAGGTATCCGACTACGTTCGGAACCGTGATTTTAAAAGGCACATAAATGGATAATTTTCATGATATTTAGTGTCACTTAGATTTGAATACACGTATAAAACTGTTTTAAGGACATTTTGATAAGAAAAATATTTAAATACAATATTTCGGCAAAAAATGAACTTAGAATAACCTTTTTTCCAAATGTTCTCCTTTTGCGAAAAATGCTTCTATTATATAATGATATTTTGCCTGTCTATAGCTCAGACCTCTGTACAGAGGCTCAACTATGAATTTTGAAAAATTCACATTATTTTCAGAGTTACAACCATTTGAAATATAATTATCGGCGTTTTTTTTTCTTAAAATTTATCCCTCTGTTTTGGTAAAATAAAGATAAACCCACTTCTAAGTTATATATTTCAAAAATCCTAGTTAAGCCTCAGTACAGAGGTCTGAGCTATATACAGGCAAAATATTATTATAATAAAAGCATTTTTTAAAAAAGGAGAAAATTGTGAAAATGGGTCATTCTTTGTTCATTTTGTGTCAAAATATAGTACTTAAATAATTTTTTATTGTAATACTATTCTTAAAACAATTTTACATACAGTTTCTAATCTAAGTGACACTAAGTATCATAAATATTATTCATTTATACGCTTTTGCAAAATCACAGTTCCGAACATAGTCGGATACCGTAAGTTCATATACATTCTCATTCTATGCTCATTATCAGGAAAATACGAGACGAAAATGTTACTCATACATTTTTAATAAATTGAAACAACTGTTATATATATATATATATAATTATTTCAAAAATAAATCACATTTTAAACTCGGAATTATTATTAAGTTTCATTATTCTTGTACCTTATCTAAACCAACCTTGTGAAATATAATTTGTTACGAATTCTTATAACGATCTTATTTTCAATTTTTATCCTTTTATAATTATTCTCAGTAAGATGCTCTCGCAAAGTTTTGTCATAAAAATGGTGTTTATCTAAGAAATAAATGTTTTCTGTTTTGAATTTCTCAGCAAAATTTTCAGAACTTTCCCTTACCGACACAGCAATACAGTAAACTATTGTTTCTCTTTAATTACTCTTTTAAGATCCATAATTCAAAGATAAAAAATCAATAAGTTTATCACATTGTTTGACTGACAATGACACAATTAACAGACACTTTACCATTCACTCGATTAAATAGTGAGAAATTTGTCCGTCAGGGGTGTCATATTACATTTCTAAACTAAGGATGATGGAATAGTTAATCCTTTATCATCAGACTCGACGCGAGACAACAATAAATTCGGATACCATTAAAGCAGAGTGATTTGCGAAATTTAAACAGACCTCTTTGTCTTATTCTGAACTCCTTTATTTTAATAAAGGCTAAAACGGCTGCACATGATAAAATTACTTGTAATGGTTGGGTTTGTTTATTCCAATTTTCGATTCATGTTCTACAAACACGAGCTATTTTAAAATGCCCCGGTTTTAGTTTAGTTAAGCTTTTATTTCTTTAATATCCTACCAATAAACCTTAGAGAGCATTTAAAAAGACAGAATTATCCTCATCGTTTTGAACATTCGTTGTAGCAGCGGTTGCTTAGTAGTCATGGTTGTGATCCTGCGATCAAAAGTGTTCCTGTCGAGTCGGAGGGTCGAGTCATGGTACCACTGAAATCCTAAGGCAGCGTTTATCAAACTATGGGGTGCGCCCCTAGGAGGGCGTGATAACTCTACAAGGGGACGCGAGGATATTAAAAAGTTGAAAACAAAAGATTTTTTAAAAAAATTATTAATTTGCTGAAAGTAAACAAACAAAATACATTCTGGCGTAATAAAAAATAAAATACACATTTATAGTAATATAATACACTTATAAATGTATCAGTACTTCACAATGTATTTTATGTCGCCCATCCGGTATAGTGGTTAGCGACGCTGACTGCTGTGCCATTGGGACTGGGTTTGAATCCCGGAGAAGACATGGATATTTGTTAATGTATAGTGCCTTCGCGACATGGGGGCCGGCACGACGTCGAGCCGCAAGTCCTCTCGTGAGGTTGGTGGAAGGGGAAGAGAAGTGGGAGCCCCTGATCACCCCAAGGGTGTTCTCTCTCTAAATTGGGGTGAAACCGAGCTAAATCATTCTTTCACCTGTATGGTGCTCAAAGCTACGGCTAACGACAGGCATCATTTAGCCCTTTGCCATGATGAATTTCGTGGACCTTGATCTGGCCTTTTTCGATCAGGTGGCATTAGTAACAACACAACAACAACAATGTATTTTATAAGTAATTGAACAATATTAAGTTAAGAGCAAGTTTAATAATTACCAGTGACTCCATAGGCTTGTCATATATACAATTATATACAAAAATTAACACTTATCTTGAAAATTTTTACGGTTTATAATTAATCCCTTAACTGCTGAAATTAAAAGTTATACGGTTCACTCCCCAATGCCACTGTTTTTCATGTAGGCGCGTATGAGATGTATTGGAGGAGTGGGGGGGGGGCATAAAAGAGGAATATGAAGCAAATCCTCTGAAATACGTAAATCCTTCGCAAACGCTGTCAAGTTAATTTTATCGCATTACAAAGCTTGTGGAATAATTATATGGATAGAAGTTCACGGAAAAGATCATACTTCGGAAAGACGTATATGTACGTCCGGACCTATTAATACATTGGTTGACCAAGATGTTTATATACATCGGTGGGACTTAAGAGGTTAAAGTCATATTGTAGCTTTAGCAGCAAAGCATACTGTTACTGAATTCAATACATTGTTATTGTATGGAGAAAGGGGGGCGCGATGGAAATTATATGACTGAAAATTGGGTCGCAAGAATCGAAAGTTTGAGAAGCACTGACCTAAGGTTTAGAGAAGCCGATGCATGTTGCTTCTATAGTACCCAAAGTCCTCATGTTGGTGTGTAAGTTTGGAGAGTGGGGTGCCAGCGCTCAAGTGTAGCTTTCTTCTCTTTTTTAACTCCTTAACTGCCTATTAAAATTTACGCGATTCTCCCCCAGTGCAACCGCATTTCACATAGACACGTGTGCGTGGGGTATTGGGGGAAGGCATAAATCAGTAAATTTTTCTCTGAAATAAGTAAATCCTTCACACAAACACTATTAGGTCATTTTCTTACATTTTAAAGCCTTCGCAGTAGTTCTACTTATAGCAATGCAAAGGAAAGGATCGAATTTCGTAAAGTATCATATATCCGTCCGGGGCACTTAACGCACTGATTGAGCTAGACGGATATACACGCTGGTTTAAGTTTCTTAAAATTATTTGGTCTGTCGTCAATAACTCTCTTGTTACTTTAAGAGATGTTAATTAAAAAATCAAATATTTTAATATTTGTCAAGATTTTTTTTAAATTTTTCATAAATCTTGTTATCTGCACTTTCTTTATAGGGGATAGTTGTGTAAATAATTTACTCTCAACACACTCATATGTCTTTTCAAAACACTGATGTATCCCATTTTAGCGTATCAAATTTAACTTCTCGTTAAAATTCACTTCATATTTCGAAATTAAAGAAACATTAGAACAGCTTTTAAAAATCAATACCGTGCAATTTTAAAATATTTTAGAAATCGTGTAACAAAATAAAATGCATTGTTTTTAAAAATGTCGTGATATATGCCTTTAAACATATACTCTCAGAATTTAACGGGAAAACATTTTTTTAAGGGAGAACTTCTATTTCGGTTAAACAGTAGAGGCAGAGCGTCGTACATATGCGCTCAGCCAAAGTGACCTAATAAATATTTTCAGGGTTGAAATTCAAAAAAGAAAGCGGAAAAGTAAAAGTCGAGCTAATCTAAGAGGAACTGTTCTGAAATTCTTTCCATACATAAATCATGTTGGCATGTTCTAGTGAAAACGCTGACACAAATTTGACGGGAACTATTCCTTAAGCTAATATTTCAATCCTCCTCCCCTTACATATTTTTATCGATTCAACGTAAATTTCTAATATTTTTTATTCGTAACTTAATATTACATAATATGCTAATAGAATATACTTGTATATACATTCGATATTTTTTAATGTCTTGGTAACGTATTTTTCAATGTTTTCAACTGTAAATTTTAATAAAAATTACTAAATAAAGATTTTAAACTTAAGGTATCCGACTACGTTCGGAACCGTGATTTTGAAAAAGCGCATAAGTGGATAATTGTCATGATATTTCGTGTCACTTAGATTAGAATACATGTATAAAATTGTTTTAAGGTTATTTTGTCAAAAACATTATTTAAATACAATATTTTGGCAAAAAATTAACTTAGAATAATCTTTTTCAAAATTTTCTCCTTGTATAAAAAATGCTTCTAAAATAATAATATTTCGCGCGCGCTTATATAAATTAAAAACTTCTCAGAGAGTCTGAACTAGGATTTTTGAAAAATTCACATTATTTTCAGAGTTACCACCCATTGAAATAATTATCGGCGTTTTTTTCTTAAAATTGCTCCCCTCTGTTGTCGTAAAATATGGATAAACCCTCTTCTAAGTTATATATTTCAAAAATTCTAGTTGAGCCTCTGTAGAGGTCTGAGCTATAGACAGGCAAAATATTATTATAATAGAAGCATTTTATCACAGAAGAATATTTTGAAAATGGGTCATTCTATGTTTCTTTTTGTCAAAATATTGTGACTAAATAATTTTTATTGTAATAATATTCTTAAAATAATTTTATATATATTTTCTAATCTAAGTGACACTAAATATCATAAATATTATCCATCTATACGCTTTTGCAAAATCACGGTTTCGAACGTAGTCGGATACCTTAAGTTAAGCGACATGAAAAGATTCTTATACAAAATCCGATACATTTGGATGATGAAGGGCAATTGGGTTAGAAATGTACAATTATTTTACATGTTTTAGCTTGTTATGGGGTATATTTCGAAGTGGGAGGGGCTGCCACTGAAAACTGTCCAGTCACCAGAATTACAATTCGGACGCGAGTTCTGTATCATTACATATACCATAGTTGATATGTGCAAGTGAGATGTAGACTGCACAAAAGTAAACAATAAAGGCTGGCACTGTGTTCTCTGAGTTAATTATCACTTGTTTTTAGCTATTATTGGAATCCTAGTGATTCGTCGGAAAGTTGACAATGACGAATAAGGTGAAGTGATAATCGCTCTGATTATCTCTTTGTTCTCGCCTTCTGTCATCTCTCTTGATGGACCGCTGTTGACTTGGCATTGTTTTCTGCCATGTTCAGACATTCCTCTTATATTGCCAAATACCTGCATCACATCGAGTCAAATATTGAGCTTTGCTTTTGATTTGTTCACCCTGTTTAATTTTACTCAATTGCATATCCACTACCTCTGCGTTTTCAAACTGTGGGCGCGCCGCGCCCCCCTTGGGGGACGTGACAACTCTACGAGGGAGGCGCGAGCATAATGAAAAGTCAAAAACAAAAGATTTTAAAAAATTATTAATTTACTGAATGTAAGCAAACAAAATACATTCTGACATAATAAAAAATAAAATACATATTTACATTGATATATTACACTTATAAAAATGCATCAGTGTGTGTGTGCTACATAAAGTATTTTATAATTAATTTAACAATACTCAGTTAAAAACCACTTTAATAATCACCAATGGCCCCATGGAAGTGACATATATAAAATTATATACAACAATTAGCACTCTTATCTTGATAATTTGTATGGTTTATTGTTCATCCCTTAACTGCCGATTAAAAGTTACGCGATTCGCTTCCCAATGCTAACCGTTTTTCACGGAGACGGCGTACGGAATGTATTGGGGGAGAGAGGAATAAAGCAAATAATCGGAAAAAAAAAAATCCTTCGCAAACATTGTCAAGGTCCTTTTGTGGCATTCCAAAGCCTTCGAAATAATTTTATGCAAAGAAAAGATCGGAAAGACGAATATATTCGTTCAGGGAAATTAACGCTTTAACTGATCGAGACGTTTATATACGCCGGTGGGTTACGGGGTTCGTTTTTATCGTATTTAGCGTCGATTATTGAATTCAATACACTGTTTTTTTTCTATGGGGGGGCGCGATGAAAATTATGATTTATTGGATCCTTTGGGGAAAATTTGGGCCTGCTCTGCATGATTGACATCTACTTGTGTTGTACATTAATCCGTATATACGATACTTATACAGGGTGAGTCATTAAAGATGGGATATCCAAATAAGCAACTTTCGATAAAGGAAGCATGGTCAAAATTAAAACGCAATGGCCCTTGCAAACGTTATATTTCCATTCTTGTTGCGTGTTGTAGGAAGAAGAACGATGGCAGTAGTATCCAAATGTGATATAAGGATATGAACTCGTTTGCAAAATTACGTAAGCCCCCCACACTGCAGCTAAGAACTCGTTGTGGAAATTTCGGACAACGGGGGAAATGGTACTCCTGTTTTCCACAAAGTTCGCCAATACTTTCTTCGATGTAGTACCGCGTGCATAATTACCGCCGGACACGATTTTGAACATTTCTCGTTTAATAACATAACATCAACCCTTGACTGCCGATTAAAAGTTAGGCACAATCCAGTACCACCGTTTTTCCTGTAGTAGAGCGAATGCAGTGTATTGGGGAAAAGAATGGCGAAAGAATGAGTTTTCGATAGATTAAGTACCTTATACGTCTTGGACTCAACACGCCGGTTGGAGCGGGGCAGGAGCTACCGCTGGTGCTGATTCAGGTAGCTGTTTTACAGTCATTCTTTGTGTGTTTTGCCTCACTTACTTGTAACACTTTGGTCGTCCTCTTATCCTTTTAAAATAGTAGCATTTGTCCGCCATCATTTGATGTGAGTTGTTCGTTTAGATGTGTAATGTCACATTTTATACAGTTTTTGTCCATCTTTTTATAAACATCCTGTATTGTAATTTACAGTAGATGGCAGTTGTTCTCTAAAATTGAGATTTTTCCTTTTTATATATTATTTGGATATTCAATTGTATCACACTGTGCAATCTCAGCTATACACTCGTTGATCGCTAAAACGCAATCATTCTGTGGATTGAAAACTATTTTAATGTTTTTTCATTGCAATCAAACTCAATCTTCTTATTAAAGACCCACGAAACCTCAATAATATTTTGTGAGGTCTTTTAGGATTTTTTAAAGTATTTTTCTGTCCATCTAACAATATAATTTGTTAAATCTAGAGAATCATCAACAAAAAAAAATAAATAACAAATGGGCTTTTTATGTTTATGGAACTGAGATTTCAATCTAATCAGCCATTTCTAACATTGTTCTTTATTCAATTATTGTAATTTAGAAGGGTAAAAAAAGATTCCTCTGTCTTAAAATGAAAAAAAAATAAGATTCTTAATGAGTAAAGATAGAAAAAATGCTAAGTGCTATTAAAATCCAATCTGCATTTGCTTAAGTTAATAAATGCAAAAAAGATATTATAAATGTTTCCGTAACTTTTTCTGCACATATTGTAATGTGTGACTTTTTTCGCGGTATTCTAAGAGATTCAGATTTTATAGACCTTTATTTTTTTTTTAATCCTTCTAAAGATTCGATTTCTAGGGCTCCATTTAGAATGTGCATGTTATATTTGTACTTTTTAAGAAAGATAAAGATACTGATAATTTATTTAAAAAGTTCAAATGCAATGTTTGATACAGAGGGGCTTGTATCAATTTAATTTCCTATACTCAGAAATTTCGGACACCTGTTCGTCCTAAAATATCTTAAGTAAAGCTATTATTGACTTAGAGAAAGAAATCACAAACTCAAAATTAAATACAATCTTATGCTGAATTTTAATGTTAACTCTCTCTCTCTCTAAACAGAAGATAAACATTCGCTTGAAAGACTTCCCTATATTTGACCAATAGACTACGCTGGAAATCGAAGGATTCAACAACATTTCAAGTATTAATACACAGAATCTATTAAAAATACTTAACTAATTATTCGTCACCTGAATGGAGTAACAAGGGTTATCTTCTTTATGTTAATATGAGATTGCCAATGAAGTGAACGAGTGAAGATAGCTTTGAACCTCGGATGGAAATCGATTATGCTTATATCTACTTAGCGCAGGAAGGTGAGTCCTGTATCTTTCATCGAGTTAATTACCGATCCACTTCTCACAATCAATATTTATCTCCAATATTTAATTTGATTAAGTGATTAATTTCGATGGTAAATTTTCTGGAGAAACAGTAATCCTCTTCTCTTGGGATTCTTAGACTTGTCAGAGTCAGGAAAGAATAAATGGCCGAATAACACAGAAAAGTTTTCAAGATTTCCTATTTACGGTGTTTCAATGAAACAGGCAGAGAATTTAACGAGAAAACAATATAACTCACTAAAAGTTATAATTTCTAGTTTTGTGACTTCTTTAAATTGTTAAGTTTTTCATTGTACATACATTTTCAATTGATGATTATGCTGTTTTGTGTACTGTTATAGAATTTCCATTTAATTAAAATTTAAATACTTCGGATGAAGTACTGTGTGTAATTGTATTTTTTTTTTTTCATTTCTAAAGCTGTTAAGAAAGAAATTTTTACCTTAATATCAAAGACAAAATAAATTCATAAGAAATTGTAGTGCAATTTATAGTTTTTAAAATCTGATTTTGTACTAAAAATTTAAAGTTTAATAAATTGATGTATATATATATATATATATACTAGCCATTACCCACTCACTTCACTAGTTATTTCACGATGTTGTAAAAATATATATTATTTACTTATATATAAATAATTGATATTTAGCATTAAGAATTCGATTGCATTGAAAAATATATCTATAGCTGTAACTCTCGCCTCTTGATATAAAAAGGACAGAAATTATAACTTCTAATTTCTATTAATATCTAAAACAGAAGTAGAAAGAATTTTTGGGTTCACTTAATCCAATAATCAAGTGGAT
Organism: Trichonephila inaurata madagascariensis; assembly: GCA_019973955.1. NCBI lineage: Eukaryota > Metazoa > Arthropoda > Arachnida > Araneae > Nephilidae > Trichonephila > Trichonephila inaurata. The sequence continues at coordinate 632,477 of BMAV01015228.1, forward strand.
TTCCGCCAAAGTAACTTTCAGTAGATCTCTACTCCATAAAATAAACATGCATGCTAAATTTCAAGTCTAAATCTAATAGAGCAAAAACGGAATTTTTATCATCAATACGCCCTGTAATCCCTTTGATAGCATTCTTAGCGAATTTCAATTCAACAAAAGAAACATGCAAACTAAATTTTATTATTACAGTCCTAGTATTTCGAAAAAGGGAATTTTGTCTATCAATACGCCCCAATAACTTCCCCCGCTTCCCCCTGGAGTTGATTTCCGTAAAACCCATTCTTAGCTGAACTCTATTCAACTAAAGAAACGTTCTCAATAAATTTTAAGTAAATGGGTTAAATTCAAAACAGGAATTTTTCCAAATCCCCTTAACCCCTCTAAACCCCACCTTTTTGGGGGGTTTTGCAAAACTCTTTGTTAGAGGAACTTATTCCATGAAAGGAACATACCCTAATTTTCCGTGGGTCTAATAGTTAAAAAACGGAAATATTTATTTTTTACCCCCCTTGATGGCCCATCAGGGGCCCCCAGTAAATTTTTCCCCAAACCTTTTTGTAGCGGATCTCTACCCATAAAAGGAATTTTTATCAAATTTCAACACTGTGTGTCAAAGAGTTTAAAATAGAAATAAGTTCTATAACCCCCTTTTAAGCCCCAACGTCCCTTGGGGAAGCGATTTGCACAAAAAAAATCTTATGCGGGTCTCTACCAATGAATGGGAAACTGCTTTTCCCAATTTTGAATTTTTCGTCTAATAGTTTAAAAAAAGGGGATAATTACCTAGAACGCCCCCCTTAACTCCCCCAAAGCCATTGGGGCCGATTTTCAAAAACCCCTTTTGTAGTAAAATCTACCTAGGAAAAGGAACTGCTTTTCAAATTTCAAGCTGTAAGTCTAATAGTTGAAAAAAAGGAAATAATTATGATAACGCCTCAGACCCCGCAGAAATCCGGGATTTGATTTTCACAAAACTATTTTGTAGCGGATCTCTACTCTTGAAAAAAATTCGCTTACCAAATTTCGACTGCGTCCCAAAGGTTTAAAAAAAGGAAATATATGAATAACTCCCTTTAAACACTGCCAACGCCCCTTGGAGGTGATTTTCGTAAAAAAATTTTGTAGGGGGCTTACCTATGAAAGGGAAATTTTTTTCCGTTTCAAGACTATACATCTAATAATGGAACTAATTATCGATAACGCCTCTTAAACCCCCGTAATGCCCCTTAGGGTTTGATCGAAATCCGTTCTTAACTAATGTCTACTCCATGAAAGGAACCTGCCTACAAAATTTCAAGTCAGTAGGTTTAATAGTTCCAGAGATATCGTGATTAGTCGGCGAGTGAGTCGCTTTTCCCCTTTATATATATATATATATATATATATATATATATATATATATATAAGGGAAATATATATATATATATATATATATATATATATATATGGTATAGTGGTTAGCGATGCTGACTGCTGTGCCGTAGGGACTGGGTTTGAATCCCGGAGAAGACATGGATGTTTGTAAATGTATAGTGCCTTTGCGGCATGGGGGTACTTCTAAATAGCCGTCGAGCTGCAAGTTCTCTCGTGTGGTTGGTGGAAGGGGAAGAGAGGTGAGAGGCCCCTGACCACCTCCAGGTTTTTCTCCCTCTAAATTGGGGTGGAACCGAGAAAAATCGTACTGTCACCTGCATGGTGCTCAAAGCTAAGGCTAACGACAGGCGTAAAAATTCTAGCCCTTAGCCGCGATGAATTTCGCGGGTCTCGATCTGACTTTATCAGGCAGGTGGCATTAGTCACAACAACAACACAACATATACATTCAAAGGCACATGAAAAAAAAATTACTTTCAAACATTTATAACTTCAGAATATGTATATAAATTATTGAAAATCATAGTTTTTAATGCTGAAGAAATGTCTTCATTTATATTAAGAGGACATGGTACGATTTACATAAAAAATTTTAAATTAAGGATTTTCAATTTTGTGTGTGTGTGTATGTGTTCTCCTGTGCATGTATGCTTTGTAAAACCATTTTTGTGCTCAAAAATTTATAAAAAGCTAGCCATTTAATTTTTTAAGGATAAAATTTGTGAAGTGATTTTAAAATGCTACTCCTCCTACAAAAATTTACGTACACGCATAAAATTTGATTTACAAGTGCCTCACACTATGTATAACAAAAGTTGGTATGGGCTTTGTGATAACATAATTGGTATTTGTACAATTCTTTTTATGAATGCTTATTGAAAATTCCTTAAAAAATGTATAAATTCTGAGTTCAATTATTTTTTAAAAAATAAGTAATGCTTTGATTCAAAAATGCATACCAACTTTTGTTGCATGTACTATTAGCAATTGGTAAAAATTCAAAGCATTTGGGGAAATAAAAAAAAATTTGTTTTTAAATGAAGACAAAATAGTTATATTTTATCTTCCTGAGATAAGGAAGTTTAAAGTTTTGATTTGCCATGGATGTGAATAAAAACGCGAACGTAAAGGCTCTCATAATCCTGCGTTTTTTAAGTTTAGAGCTTTCAAATTTTGTGAGGTTATAGAAAAGTATATAAAAAATAATTTAGACTAAAAAATTAGATTTGATTTTTTTTGACCGTTTTTTTGTCAGTTGAATCGTCCCTGCCCCTTTTAAATTTAAAAAAAGCCGGCTGGGTGGCATGGTTGGTTTGTCGCTGGCCTCCTGCACCAATGTTGCGGGTTTGACCCTTTCCCAAGTCAGTGGATCTTTATTAAGCAGAAAATAGACAGCGGCCATGTCGCATGATTATACGGCCTGTAAAAGATCTCTAGAGTGTATGTTTGGCTTGGGTGTTCTCGGCAAAGTTAAATCCTGGTACAGGTTTGCATCGTCGGAGCTCAGGTGCCTCCTTCTAGGGAGGAAACTGGGTGTCAAAATTACTTACAGTGATTGGTATCTGCCTATATGGTGCCGCACGAAAAAGAGATACTAGCCTCCGGGGCATGTTTAGGTCTGCAATGATAAAACACCAAACCTCAGCCCATTAGAAATAAAAAAAATATTAATTAATAAAAAAAAATTTACTTATAAGAACTTAGCTTTGATTATTCACGATAATTTAACTATGATAATAATTTTGTTTTTAAATACTTATATATATTTTTACTATATTTATTTTTATTTATTTATTTTTTTGCGTCATATAATACACAGTAATCATTAGAATGCGTGTCTGAATACAATAAAATGGTGTTTGTAAGAAGAGAAAAAAAGATTATTTTTTTTAAAAAATTAGTCTTTTTTTTTATTTGAAACTGTTAGACGTTAAACGAAAACAAATATCTATTCCAAAAAGATCGTTCGTTGGTATGTATAAAATAATATAATATATTTCAGAGAGAAATAAGAAATCCCATTAAAATTTAAATGCACCTACATTCTAATACGAAAATCGAAAATTTCCTTAACATTTCTGCACTTTAATATGAAAAAAAAAAGGTTGCTTCTTGAGAATATAAACAAGATCTTTTTCGGGAGTTTAAAATCTTTAATAGCAAATTGTCTTAACTTTCAGAATAAGGAAAATTTGCAATGCACATCATCACAATGCGTACATTAAAGTTATGCTTTACACTGCGATATAGAGAAAAATAACTTTCTTTAAAACTTTTACTCTTCTTTCTCTTCGTTTGTGTAAGTGTGCTTATGAATATGCAATAACTAAATTAAAATATGTGTTAAAAACTAATATATTTTTTTAATCAAATGGGAAAAAAATTATGTGTGTGTGAGCTTTTTTATGTACTTTCTGCAGTTCTTAAGCGCTAAAATATGAAAAAAAAAGAAAAAAAAATTCATAAAATATTTTTGGATTGAATTATTAATAGTAAAAATCTTTTTAATCTGTAAAATATATTTTGAATCCAATATCATTGTAGATGATTTAGTGGTTAATTATCTACGTTGTAAGCAAATCTTCGGTTTCTCATACAATAAAAAATGTATTGAATATCTAACTCTAACTAAACTAATAAATACACAATCAGTAATAATGTTCTTGTTTTTAAAGGAGGGCTTTTTTAATATATGAAGGTATAAAACTATATGTGTGTGCCTTTTTAATAGCATAATTAAATACTTTAAAATATATTTCATGCAGTTTCTGCAAAACGTTTGTAACATCAGCAAAATTAATCATTACATTATTTGAATTTTAAGAATCTAACTACAGTTTTTTCGAAACTGATGCATTATACAAAGCAGGGCCAAATAATATGTATAATGTATATTAAAATATTTTTATTTATTTTTGCACGTAAGATGAAAAATATTATTTTAAGCAAAAATAATATAATCTTTTTTGAATTTTAATTCTGATGTTTCATTAAAAAATGCAATCTAATTATTTTAAAATTAAAATAATATCTATCACAATCATTTTTACTTTTATAGATATGTAAGATATTAAATGTTTTAATTTCAGATTATTAATAATGCTCTGTTGTTTATTTTTAGGCTATAGGTATAAGTATCACAATATATGTTTTTTCTCCGGTAATATTTCGCTCCTGCAGAAAATTAATTTTCCCAAATAAATATAGCTTTTTTTTTTCTTGATTATTAGGTTACTTTTTTAATTATCTTAAAGCTAAAATCCTTTGAAGAAACGTGAACTTTGAAAACAAAAATAATACTTTTTCTTTACTGTAGACACAATCTTTTCTTTTAATATCAGATAACTTTTCAAACTACAACTTGTTTTGTTATAAATTCTTTCATATAGTAAATTTTTTGTTTCAAACTTATTTATCTTAACTTATAATCTCAAAACTAAAATTTTACAAATGATAGCGATGTAACATCAACAGAAATATATATAAAACGGTTCATTTATAATAATATAATTTTCCCTCTTACATCAGATAACTTTATAAACTGATTTAAAGTTTAAAAACCTCTCTCTATGGGAGCATCACAATGTAAACAAACTACATTTACATCCACGAATTGATTCAGCGTGATTCTTCATCCAACCATGAACTAGGTCCTTAGTGAGTCCAAAGCTTTGGAAGTCATTAGCATTGTCAAATGAATATTTTACTAATTACATGGCCAGCATTTAATCCATCCGTATTGTTTCCAGTTCCTAGTGCGAAGCTCTAAAGGATCTTGAAACGCTAGTATAGGAAAACGATGACTAATCCATGTATGAATTTAACAAGCTCCCCTGTTACTCTGAATCAGTATCATTTGCATCAGTCTATGTGATCTCTTAAACTGTGTCAGCTGCAGGAAGCTCTTGGATCTGAAAGCTGACAAATCTATGTATGTTGGCAAATTTCCATTAGGTGTGGGGGATAATACTATCGTCTCTTTAATCTTATAAGTTATTTTCAGTCTCGAATATATCAACTCTCGGGTTACGATGAGATATGAAATTGTGTTTAAAAGAAAACGAAAATAAATTTAACGATTACGTGCTGTGTTTAAGGAACTAGTTGAGTGAGGATCTGGGTAAGTTTTATGTAAATGTTGGTGGATGAGAATTTTTACATCTGAAGGATACTATTAGTGAAATATGCAATAAATTATAAATATAATGCCATTTTTATGGAGGGGAGCCAATTTAATTCAACCTTGTAAGACCAGTTTTAACTTTTGGCATAAACAACATATATTAATTTACTTATTCTTTTATTAAATGGAGTCATTAATGCAAATCGTGCTTGCTGGACTATTTTTACCTTGGCGAATTTGTAGAAAATTCTCAATTTCAGTTATTTATGTAATCAGTACACGAAATGTTACACAAAGATACATTTAGTAAGATGCGATGATACTTACGTATTATCGCAACCGCATTGGCGACATTATATGAAAGGAAGCACATGGTTGTCAATGGGCTCAATTCATGAAGCCACATGATGAAAACAAACACGTGTTTTCGATTGAATTCAAAACAAACATTAAACTAATTGTACTTGTTGTTCTATTTGTAAAACTCAGATAAAATTTCAAATTTCTTATTTGGGTGAAGATGTTTTAATGTTAGAGGAAAGAAAATTCAAAAATATTTTTTTAAATTTAAAAAAAATCATATTTTATGTTTATACTTTTAAATAAAATACATTTTGAACACATATGTCCTTTTTAAGAGAAAGTTTCTACTAAGAGGAAAACTTGGCAACACCGGAGCTCGTGAACTGATTAGCTGGAAAAACTAGGTAGTTTTTATCGCGCGCGCGTGTGACTATGACGTCGCATGGGTTTTTGAATTGATTGGCTAGTATCAAGTTGCTTTCACTATCCGGGTTGCCAACTTGATGAGTTATCTTGAACGTTGGCATTGTTACGATAGTACGTCAGTACCGATGTGATTGAATTCATTAACCAGTTAGCTGTAGCATTCCCGATGGAGAGTGTGCAACTGAGTATGTCACGGAAATCGAACGATTACGAGTATACTCGTCAATCACAGAGTAGGTATCATTGTTAAAATATTGAATAAAAAATATGGGTTTGTTTTATAAAACTACTAATTTTATTACTAATATTTACTGTACAGAGGTCTATGTACGGGGCTAAAAAGTAATTTAGCTTGGTAGTGGTTTCATAAGGCCGACGGACCTTCCGATCTTAAATTTTATGGATATCTATGAATTTTAGTGACCGTCAAAATTCCCGGACTGAGAGCACTAAGCACATACTGATTTACTTCCTTCTTTACTGACAAAATATTTTCTACCTGTCTTGACACTAAGGATATTCTGAAGGGGTGCAATAGGGTTGACCACAGTCCTCATACCAGAAAACATCCTTGCCTTCCCCCACCCAAACAAAATAACTGCTCTTTAGGTAGCACGGCATAGGCTATTACTCTAATGTCAACACATGGTTCTAACAAACAGTTGGCATTTACACCACTCGATAGCTTGGTAACTTCGGGCCAACAATTATCAATGGGTCAGAGCCTGGTCGGGGTCACGCATTTGTCCCATTGTTGACCATACCTAAAGGAACCCTATATTAAATCAACTTTCCGACTTTTCCCTTTGCCCATTTTTAGGATAACATCTTAAAAACACTATCATCACACATAAATAAATTCGTTATGCGAAATTATACGCTGTTTCAGAGAGAGCCGGTGCATACGGGGACGCATAACTTATCTTAATTTTTTTTATATTTTTTTTTCATTCGTTTTACTTTAACCTGGCCTCAAAATATTCTAAGTATCTTGAAATCTGAGAATATGTTTTGTTTTTCTAACAAATTACAATTTAAAAAGCCAATGGTCACTACTTTTTACCCATGACGAGTATACTCGTCAATACAGAAAATTTGGAAACTTTTCCATGACAAGTATACTCGTCAATAGAACTTAAACTATTAAGGAATATTTTGCGGTTCATTCTTTTTAGAATTATGAGAAGCAGTTGCAAAGTATTTAATCCAAATTTTGATGTTTATCAAATTTTATAAGCTTGCTGATAACAGTTTTGTATATATATCACTGAATTATTCAATACCCCATATTTTAAATTCTACAGTTTATATAAAATTTCTAAGTACACTGTAAAAAAACACTAACCATTTTAGCGGTCATTTTCCCCAAATGTTCCCCAAACTTTTCCCAAAAGGTACATTTTTTATTGCATATAATTAAGCATAACTCTTAACAGAATGCAAAAAGGAAAGAATTTTATTTTTGTTTTTAATTTTAAAGTTTTCATTTTTGTTTTATAATTGCAGAACTCAAAAATCTCTAAATGTTTGCTTTTTATAAGTACACTCTGTGTGCTATGAAAAATGTTTCATATATCTTAAAAGAATTTCTCAGATATTTAAAAAAAAAGTTCATGTTCTACATCTTTTTAAAAGGTTGATGATTTTGTGCTCGTGTGCATATAGGAAGAATGGTGTAATACTCAGTCTTGCATTGCAATGGGGGCAGACAAAATATTAGCTTTTTTGGATTATCTTTCCATTTTCCTTTCTTCTCAAGCAACAAATTGCGTATTGTCTTGCTAGTCCCTGTTCTTTATCGAATGTTTTCGAGACTAAATTCCCGCCTTCATCACAAAGAAAGTCCCGGAAGAAAAATATTTCAGTACCATAAACAAACTGCATCTGTTAAAAACACTAGCACTAATGTCACTATAAGAATTAAAAATATGTGCAAAGCAAAGATAGAAAGAAGAACATGCCAGCGTCTTTAGAGCGTACGGGCAAACCCGGTTCTGGCCAGCTTCCGGTAGCCCGTATGGTGTACGGGCAAACCAGTTAAGGGATTAATTATTCACTATAACCCTATCATATGACAAATTCGTTTTCTTTTTTTTTTATATATAATTCTATTTTGCTTTCATTTTTTCTTTAGAAATATTTCCAAAATACAATCCAAATTAAATGTTTTCAAAAAGAGTTTAATATCAAGAGAGGCACAAAAAGTTTGAATGCAGTGTGTACTTTAGTATATTTTAGTGCATCACATTTATTATTATTTTATTCAATGAAAAGAGAGCTTCTAAGATAAACAGACATAAGAAAACATCTCAAAGATGAATAAACATTAAAAGACATCTCTAAAAGATAAATATTAGATGACATGTTTAAAATAAACTGTAAAAGACATCTCTAAAACAAATCAATATTGATTTATTCATACATGTGTGTGACTTAATGCCATTTCATTTAATATCATAAGAGTGGACTAAATTGGGGATAACTTTTAGATAACTCAAAGCACTCCAGTATATTGTGTTTGACTTTAATAATTCTTAGAGACCAATATATTTAAATGCAGTACACTTTAGTTTTATATTCTACTTTTCTCTGTATACAATATATACTCCATATTTATTCCTTTATATATTCAATATCAACTTTATTTTTAATGTATACTTTAGAGGATATGGAACATAAAATAAATCCTTGATTGTAAAGTTATATAGTTGTTTATCATTAGCATAACAAAAGCTATTTAAGGCATCTGACTGGGTTGAAAAGGTATTTGTGGGTGTTAGGTGTTAGTACCATTAGAAAAAAAATATATAAGGATTGAGAAAGAGGAGAGAATAACATATGAAACAGGAGAATCTTAAGTTGTTTTCCTAATATTTACTGTATCTAACTTATACAAATATTTTTAAATGTTTTTTAAGAGTAAAACTATCGCGATATTTGTGTATGATAAATGAGATATACAGGGTGGTCTCAGATTCATGGAATAAACTTTAAAGGTAGTTGCAGAACATTGTAACAACCATTTATTGTATAGGAATGTATGGGCGCAAGTGACACGTTGAGGTACAAACACAAAAAATAAAAGACGAAATGAAAGACAAAGTGTTTATAGAAAGCATCGTTGACAAGTGTAATGTTTACAATACTTGTTCATAATAGTTCAGCACATGAACTATAAAGTCTATCTGCAGCTCTCGTTGCTGTACCTCCCACTGGCAGTCGGAGAAAAAAGTCTGCCAGACTCAAAGCTTGTACTCGCTGAAAATGGTAGAGGTGTAGGCGATTTTCTTTTAACACTCTACAAATGGTCTGACGACTCACACTTATGGGATGAGCAGCAGCTCTTGATTTTTTCTAGGCTTGGTCTGCGTACAGCTCTTCGTCGATCAGCATTCTGTCTGGTGACGAGGAACGAACGCGTTTTACGAAGTTGATGATGAAACCGCTGAAAAATTCTGTGATCCGGCATTCATCGATCAGGAAACTGCGTGTGATACATTCGTACAGTAGCTCTGCCGTTACCATTTACACAGCCGTACATTTACCACCGTTACACAGCCGTACATGTGCGTGGATACCGCACAATTGTGAATGGCCATTTCACCTACTGAAATGCATCATGTTGAACGGCGGTTAGGTATATACTGCCATCTACTGGCAATTAAGCTAACCAATAACTCATTTTCTCTTTTTTTTTTAATTTCCTCTGTCTGCGCCTCACCGCGTCACTTGCACCTATACATTCCTATACAAAAAAAAAAAAAAAAAGATTACTACAATGTCCTGCATATACCCTTAAAGTTAGTACCATGAATTTGGGACCACTCTGTATACAAAACAATCCAATGAAATTCGAAACATTTATATAATAAGACATATAGAGTGCAGCAAACAGCAGGTTTCAAGATAGAACATTAAGTAGATTTAGCGAAAAATCATTAACGTCAAATTTGTGTGCTTATAAAATATTTATTTCTTAAAATATTTTTTTATCTTGTGATTTGGGACACTTCATATTGTTCAAGAAGTATAGTATCTATGAAATTAAAATCCATTGTGTCCAACGTATTTTTATTTCTGAAAATTTTGCTGAAATTTCAGAAAAGAAATATAGTTTTCAAAAAAAGAAAGAAAGAAAGAGGTGATACATGTTATTTATTTAAAAAATTATGACTCTTTAAATCTATTTATGTTCCTTAAAACAATAAAATTCTTCCGGAAACCAATTTTTGTGAAATTGGTCTTCGAACTTCGCGGCATGCCTTAGTTAATGGGAACCACTTGTTTTTTTAATAACTCTTCATTCTTCAATCATATTCTTTAAATGTTTTTTATATTTGAAATATCCTTTATTGACTTGAAAGCCCAGTTTTCATATTTATATAAAGTGGACCCTCTTTTAACAAGCTAATTCGATCCTAAATATTACACTTAATGCCAAATACTCGCTTAGAGAAACAATTTTCCCAAATAGTTAATGCAAGATACAATAATCCCCCCTTCAATAACTCAAAAAAGGAGTGTGAAACTAATTCGTCTTTCTTGTACAAAGGAATAAAGCAACTTGAAATGCAGAACCATCGTCTCTACAACTCATATTGGAAGATTTTTTTAATAAGCAAAAAAGCTGCAAATTCGAAATCGATACCTTTACAACTAGCTTCTAGACTTTACTTCTCTCCAAAAGCAGCAGATCCATCTAACATCTTAATAAAGAGAATAAATATTGAGGCATAACTCTCTCTTCAAGCGCAAGCCCGTGAAGCTGCAAAAGCATTACGTCGCATCACGCGCTGGTGCGGGATTTGCAGTTAAAAATATTTTTGTGAATTTCATAAAGATCAAATAAAATTTAGCAATTTTGTACGTGTGCTCTGTGTCCTCTTAAGTGAAAAGCTGCACATTTATTAATGATTTCTACATTTTGAATATGTCGCATTTTATGTATAAACACATATTGTCTGTCTCTCATATACATTAAAACTATATTGTCGCGGGAGACAAAAATTCATTCTCAAACTTTAAAACTTCATAAAAAAAGGAAGAAATGTTTTTTTTTCATTGCATTTTGTTTGGAATTGCCAGTACCCTCTGCCGGTGATATTTTTAATTACATTTTTTTTATCACTAAAAGATTCCAACTTTCTTGTAATTCTTTTCTTGCAAACCGCACTTCTTTATCATCATTTCTTCTTTTTTTTATGATTTATTAAAGTTTGAACGAGTTTTTGGCTCACCCGGTATTATAGATGGGTTTTTTTATGTAATATGTATAGATATGTTGAAAGTTGTGTATTGTTAAGTCTTGTGTGTATCGCTTTTCTCTCTGCAGTTTTAAAATTGTGTATTTCTTAAAATTTTGTCTTTTTTATTTTCATTTGTTTTCACACATAAATTTATTTTTTATTTTTATTTAATTTATATTGTACTTCCTTTTACTGAATTAAAACCAGCTACTTTAAATGCATTTTGGTAACGACAGAATGTACGGAGACAGAAACGTATGTGAAATATATTGTGAAACTCAAACGTTGTGTGATACTATTAATTAAAATCATTAGTTTTGTACGTGAAACAGACGGATATATTTTAATATATTTAGCTTTGAAGATATAAATGAATTGCTTGGGAAAGATGCCTAAAAGTACAAAAATAATGTTAATCTAACTTTAAATGTAATTAGAGGTCTAGAAAGCAATAAAAATTTGGAACAAAATCCAAACTTTCGTACAGTAAAATTAATTTCAGAAAGTCTGCAACTTTGCAGTAAACTAGGAAATCATTTCCTTGTAAGAGATTCAAATTAAAAAGAAGTTTTTGAATTACATCATGAACTGTATCTCTGGGTTTTGGAAACTGTATAACAAATTAGCAAAACCGTCTTTTCAAAGTTTAATTACTGTTCACATTGTTAGAAAAGAAAGAAATATACAGACGAGATTAAAATTGTTAAACGATTGGTTCTACAAGTAAGATGCATTACGGAGACAGAGTTTCATCTTCATGAAGAAAAGAATTGAGAACTACTGAAGGGATCCGACTACGTTCGGAACCGTGATTTTGCAAAAGCTATAAATGAATTAAGCTTATGAAATATTTAGTCTCGCTTAGATTAGAAAACGTATATAAAATTGTTTTAAGAATATTATTACAATAAAATTATTTAAATACAATATTTTGACAAAAAATGAACATGGAATGACCAGTTTTCAAAATATTCTCCTTTTATGAAAAATGCTTCAATTATAATAATATTTTGCCTGTGCATAGCTCAGAACTTTTGAACACGAACTTTTGAAATATATAACTTAGAAGTTGATTTATCCATATTTTACACTACAACAGAGGAGAGAAATTTAAGGAAAAATCGCCTATAATTATATTTCAATTGGTGGTAACTCTGAAAATAATGTGAATTTTTTTCAAAATTCCTAGTTCAGATTCTCTGATACTGTATATACGCAAAGTATTATTATTTTATAGAAGCAATTTTATAAAAGGAGAACCTTTTGAGAAAAAAAGGCTATTCTAAGTTAATTTTTTGCCAAAATATTGTATTTAAATATTTTTTTTGTCATAATGGCCTTAAAACAATTTTATAAATGTATTATATTCTAAGTGACACCAAATATGAAAAGTAACCATTTATGCGCTTTTTTTAAAATCACCGTTCCGAGAGAACGTAGTTGGATACCTAAAATTGGTTATTGCTGTTTTTTATTTACTTATTTTGACTATGTAATATGTTTCTAATTTTTCAATTTAAGCAATGTTTTCAATGTGCTATTTTTATATGAGCTTTTCTGTAGAACTTACCTACCGTTTTAAGCAAGTCTTTACTGAATGTATTACAAAATTCACTTATTTTTTACATCCAGGTTTTCAATACCAAACTAATATTAAAAATTAAAATCTAACTTCGACTTCAAAGAGGCCGTGTAGGGAAGCGATGCATGTTAAATCTGTCGAGAGCTGAAACGTCCTCCCATTGGTGTGGTGTGGTAGTTAGGAAAGGGGGTGCCAGCTCAGGTGTCGTCCACGTCACTTGACTATGGTTCAAAATTACGTGGTCCGTTGCCAAAAGCCCTCGTGTAGCTGAACAGTGCGACGTTAATATTCAATCATTCGATTTCAAAGAGGAAATTAAACTGTATTGAAAAAAAAATAATTGCCAAATCAGTTATAATCTATTTCAAATATTGCATTCTTACTGAATGGATACTAAACATTTCAATGAAGAAGTGATTGCATTTTCTCAAGTAATGCAGTGTTTTCGATATTAATAAATTTTCTGAACTCCATATAATGAATATCTTTTAAATAAAAGTCTTTAAAATAAATTAATCCCATAGACTTGTTTTAAAATATTCTCTATGGGATGAGCACATAAGATTTTTTTAACTTACTGCAAAACTGTAGAAAGTTAAAATATTCATAATAATTAATACGCTTATGAAGAGGTATGAAAAACAAGACTTTTCTATAAGCATGTTAAACATATTTAGTTTTATTAATCAATGAAAAGCTTAGGAAAAGAGAAAATAACTTTAATGTAAAAATTTACTAGTAGTTTTATTAATAATTATTAGTAAAAATTATAAGCCTTTAAAAAAAAACCATTGTAGAACGTGGAATTAAATATCGTAGAGTTTGGTTATGTGAAGAAATTAATTAAACTATGCTAAATCTCTCTATTTTAACTTCAATTCACATTGATTTTATATCACAAAAAATATTGTCTTAACTATTATGGTTAAAACTCTTAAGTAACAATTTTTAGTATGAATCAATTTATAATTAAATATATTATATTCCATTTTTCATAATTAAAGATGTATAATTTTTTCGTAATAAAACTCTATACCTCTTAAATTATATATACTATACTCAGTGGTGCAACAGCCCATGAGGACCAAAGCCTAATGTGCCCATCTCAGTATATATGACCATTGGGCGCTGAGGTGCACGAGTAGATGTCAGATCAGGTGGTCAGCCTGAAATGAAACCCCCCACTGTTTAGTCCTCAAGCAAGCTTGGTACTCATTTATCGACCCACTGAAGAGATTAAAGGCTAAATTGGTTTTTTCTCATCCCGAGGATTGAACCCCGGACCTGTGGTGTGGAAGCGCGACACGCTACCACTCGGCCAATGGGCTTCTTAAATTATATAAATTAAATAAGAAATGTAGTTTCTTAAATGTTTCATCTGTTTATTAAAATCCGTGTGTGATTTAATATTAAATATGTTCTAAAGCAATATAGTCACATTAATATAATATTTAAAGCTTAAACTACACACCTAATGTTCTACATAAATTTTTAAGAAACGAAACGTAATTATGCTGAATATTCAAATTACAACCAGTATTCAATGTAGGAAGATATATATTGTTTGGTTGAAAACCTCTTGTGTGTATACGTCAATGCACTAAATTGTAATAAGCGCAATTAACATTGTTTTGAATATCGGTTCGAAAGCTAAAATCTTAATTTTTTTGACAGAGTGAGATTTTTACATTTTCAAATTGTATATATTTTAACCTTTCTAAAAATACCTTACTTTAACCTCTAGGGTAATTAGAATCCCTTTAAACATACGTTAAAATAATCGTTGAAACTGGACCGCGCCCATTTGAAAAATGTAAGCAAAATACTTCGATTTTGCTTAAAAGTTGAACGTCTGATATAAACCAAAGCATTTATTCTTTATTGTAAATTGAGCCTTGTACTTTTTTTTTTTTATTTCCAAGCTGATTAGAAGTTTCACTGTATGCATTAAAATCAAATTATCTCCAAATGCAAATTTTGAGGTTTGATGTACCTTTTCTGAGAAACTACTGTTTACAGGTATGTAAATTTGTTATGATATATTTGGAATGATGGCTAATATATACTAAAATGAGTTTTTTGTAAAAAACTCAAAAATTAATTTTTTACAAATTTTTTTTATGTGAAAAATGGGTCAAATTTCCCCATGTTTGATAAAATATTTTAAAAATTATGAAAAAATTCAAAATTTGCTAAAATCTTATTTCAATGCAATGGAAAAAGGTTTACTTTAATTGTATGAAAACTTTCAAGCATGTACATATAACAGATTTTGAGAAAAGGTAATCGAAAACAGCCAATTTAACATTGTCAGTAGAGAGAGAGAGAGGTTTCTAACTCCCCTTAATGCTTAAACATTTAAGTTTTTTAAATTAGTACGAACAGAGAAGCTAACGCTCAAAGGCAGTCGAAACTATGCCTTCTTATTTAAATTTTATGAATTTGGAATGGGCAATAATATATATGAAACAAAACCTTTCTATACAAGAGTAAAAGAAAAAGGAATAAATAGAATCGAAATTTCTTTCCACTGTCAGATGCGAAAGCATGCATTATTCAGTTTGCTGTCATAAACAATTTTGTAAGCCTTTTGTCAAATACAAACAATGTCCCTTAAATAAGAATCTAAAAATATATGTTTTTGAATCCAATTACATTTATCTAACCAATAACTGAGGATTCTGCGTGTCAATAAAATCTTTTTTACGATGTCAAAAATCAAATATTCGAATAGAAATGAAGATTTTCTTTTCTAAAGAGATATTTTATTGATATACCTGGAGAAAATATCTACTATTTTATGTTAAAAATCAAAATTTTACGTGTGTGTGTGTGTGTGAATAACATTATACTAAAAATTGTATTAAAGTTAACTCTGAATTATAAAATTTCTAGAGTACATTAAAATAAGAAACAATGTTCAGCGATGAATCCCATTTCTATACATTTATGTTATAGCAGCGAGGGAGTTTTTATTAACATCTTAGTAGAAATCAACACGACGAATATTGGCGACAAACATCGTAATTTTGAACCTCTGTCAAGTACTAAAGACGGAACTCTCTCCAAATTAACACACCACACCAACGGGATGCTTTTGAGCCTCGATAGATTCCATGTGCATCAGTGGCACTATTAGGATATTGTGGTCACCAGTCTTATAGCAGATAACTTTTGGATCCGTTTATGGAAGGGACGAGATTAGAGGTATCAATCAACCTTTTAATTTATTTTTTATAGAAACATACAGGCTATCGTAATGGTATTCAATATAATCATTCGCCTTTAATCATACTTGCATACAACTAACAGCACAATGATAAGTTGGTGATATTCTGAGATCGTTTGGATTCCCTTCGTGGCACGTCTTCCTGGAGTTATGATCTCATACGACTTGCTTATCTCTGGACTGTCTCGTGGCTGCTGATATTCTTCCTTGTCCAGAAAAGTCACTTAGCCTTTCACCAATCAAACTTGTTTGGGAAATGACACTCTGCCTGATTCGGACATTCTAAAATGTCACAGATCTGGAGCAACAATTGATCGATGACTGACAGAATGAATGCCTCGCAAAATAAGATTATGAATATTCATCACTTTTTACAACAATATACATCTATAACCGTATATCGTTTCTGGGGAAAATCACCGATTTCTTATTTTTAAATTTGAATGATATTTCTACGGTTCTGAAGGGTTTTATGACGTCGGATTTCATGGTTATGAAGGGTACTATGGTTTCCTTAGATACTCAGCCTTAAAGATTTAATCATTTCCAACAGAAGAGAGTTTTACACATGTCAAATTTCTTTCAATAAAGTCGTTAAATCTTTCATAAGCTTCGCTTCCTTTTTTTTAAAAAAAAAGAGTAAAGAGTGAATTTTCTGAACACAAATATAAAAAACATTGCCTGCTACGTTTAAAAAAAATTATAAAGCCTATTTAATTTTTCTTAAAAAGAACGAGTGTCATCCAGAAAATAAATAGAAAACTCATTTGTACAACAGGAAAATCGCAATATTTCTTGGTAAAAAAATAACAATTCTATCACATATCAAAAGAGTTTCCTTCACTTTTCTACATAATTACCAACTTCATTTAAACTTTTATCGTATTTACATTCATGAGTCTCAGAATCCCCATGTTATACTAGTTTGGCACCAGTTCATTTTGTCTTGTGTTAACTGCATTCAAACATAATACCAATAGTCCAGGCCTTGCTCTTTGCAAATACCATCTTTTCCCTGAGCTGAAAAAGTTCCTAAGTGGCAAATGTTTCGGAAGTGATGAAGAGTTTGAGAATGCAGTGAGTGAGTGAATATTAACGTCGCACTTTTCAGCTACACGAGGGCTTTTGGCGACGGACCACGTAATTTTGAACCATGGTCAAGTGACGTGGACGACACCGGAGCTGGCACTCCTCTCTCCTAACTACCACATCACACCAACGGGAGGACGTTTCAGCTCTCGACAGACTTAATGTGAATCGTTCCCCTACAAGGTGGGTCCTTAGTGGTACTGGGCTCGAACTCGTGACAAGGCTAGCCACGATCCGATACCTTGACCACTCAGCTACCGCAGCCACTTGAGAATGCAGTGACCTCCGGGCTTAATGCACTGAAGGCAGAGTATAATATAAGGTAAATTATGAAGTTCGAAAACAAATACAACAAATGTTCAAATGCAGGAATTGATTACGTTGAGAAGTGAAGAGAGAAAGCTTCTGGTATGTGATAGAATTACTTTCCGAGGGATAATAGCTCTTGTTGCTCCATATCCCATAAAACCAAAACTGAACGGATTACTTTTCCAATAAATGTGATTTTCATATTGTGTAACTGAATGGTCTTTATTTTCTGAATGATCCTCATAGATGATTAAAAACTAGTCGAAACTATAAATACAATTGTGTAGTTTAAAGAAAAAATATCTTTAATTTCTCTCTTTAGTCATTATCTTAATACTCTTGTAGATTACACCTTATGATACTAATGTATATCCCAAATCAATCCATTCTCTTCACTCATATTTTTCGGAAATAAGTAAAACGTAAAAAATGAGGTTCATTAAAACAAATTATAGCTTAATATTCTACGGGTCATAAAGGGAGATTACACTTCTCTAACATTTTCTCTTTCGGTTAATTCTATAAAAGAACTCATAATAGAGAAGCAATCTCTTCGTAATCTAATTTTGGTTTTATTATTTAATTTCCTTTCCTTTATATCTAATCGTTACCATTGAGATAATCTTGTCACTGAAGTTGTACTAAAATGGATGAAAGGGGTTATGAAATTATATAATTATAATTATAACACGTGTGTGTGTTTCAGTTTAGTCCTTTATTTATGTGTTACGAATTTTGGAAAAAAAAACATCAACTTCCGATTAACCTATTCAAGTTTTATTTAAATCATTGAAACACACTGGTATGTTTTTGAAGCTTTCTGTGATTAGCATGTGTTGAAAATTTGAAAGGATAATTTGTGCAGTAATAAGAATTTTTGTAACCTTTTTGTTTGGCACACATATGTTTAATTGGTATTTTAAGACATATGGCTTAGTAAACCAATTGATTCAAAATGTTCCCATTTTCACAATGGTCATATAATGTTTTCTTATACTTCGTATTCTTTACTCGTTCCTTTCATATTCCTTTACTTCTTTAAAACTGAATCGGTTTTGATATACATTCTGGGATAACTGGATATATGTCTCATCTGTTTATTAGTTTTACAGAAATCAAATGTGGAGCATTTTTTTCAATTTTTATTTACTTGATTCTGACCTAAAAGCTAAGCCCTCCCGTTGACATAGTGTGGAAGTTTGGAAAAAGTGTGCCAGCTCAGGTGTCATCCCTGTCACTTGACTGTGGTTCAGAATTACGAAGTGCATCTCCGACTGTCCTCGTGTTTTTCAGAGTGTGTGTGTTAAATTAAAATCAAATCAAACCTGACCTAAAAGCTAATATAAAGATAGATTAATTCATCTCTCATTTTAAGAAATAAATGCCGCTCATACGGTATAGTGGTTAGTGACGCTGACTGCTGTGCATTAGGGCTTGGGTTCGAATCCCGGCAAAGGCATGGATTTTTGTAAATGTCTATGCAGCATGAGGACACTTTAAATATTCGTCGATCCGAAGTCCTCTCGTGATATTGGTGGAAGAAATAGAGAGGTGGGAGGCTCCTGAAAACTCCGCAGGTTGTTCTCCTTCAAATTTGAGGTGGAACTGGGTCAAATCGTGCATTCACCTGCATGGTGCTTAAAGCTAAAGACAGACGATGAATTTCCTGGGCCTCGCTCTGATACCGTTGATCAGGTGGCATTAGCAACAAGAACAAAGAAATAATTAAAATAATTGAATTGATGATTACTATAGTATAATACAACTCATCACTGATCATTATTAATTAATAGTTCATTCAAAATACGTACATTAAGATGTTTTCCCCATATCTATCCAAACATATCTATTTTGTCACCAACGTTTTCTTAAAAAAAGGTCCATATTCTGGTTAAAAAAATATGCAAGTCACAATATTTTTTTCCTATTCAAACAATATACTGTAACCGACGTTTATTGCATAAGCTGCGTAAGTCAGTGATTTAAGTTTTCCTCGCATCCAATAACAGTAACAGGTATGATAAATATTAAATTCCAATTGGTTGGTTGAAATATTTAAATTCAAACTCTAATGACTTTGTTCCGATATTTCGTTACTGTTTTCAGTGTTTTACCAACATAATATTGGAGAGGTTTCTTTGCTTTCTACAAATATCTTCAAGTGAAACATAGAGTTAAAATGAGTCAAAAAATAAAAAGATGTAACAGTCAACATACATAAGAAACATAAAAATTCGAAGATTAAAAGCTGCATATACATCGGGAAGAAAAAATGTCTACTAGATTCCCTTGTGAAGATTGCAGGTTCGTAATAGTTATTTCTTTTTAGTTCTCTGACTATGTGTGTTCATTTAATAATATGATTAATTTATATTTTTAAAGTTACAAAAAGGTTTTACTGTATTTATTTTCACAAAGGCAGGATGATAATAACGATTACTATATCATTTAATGCTGATGTGAGAAGTAATATTTTTCATACTTTAATCAAGATGATATTATTTTTTCATACTAAAAATAAACAGATTTTTCAAAAAATGTGAAGTAAGAAGTGTATTTTCAGCAACTTATTCAAATGTTGCAAGTGAAACAGGTGTCCACGCGCGAAAA
>BMAV01015229.1:0-24256 GCA_019973955.1 Trichonephila inaurata madagascariensis
CAAAATGAGGATTCTGACAGATCAGCTTGAATCATTCCATCCACCTGATTTCCCCCCTTAATGAAAAAAAAGTAATAAACTTATGCTATTCATTCATATACTATCCGGCATGATAAAAAAATCAATAACTTTTCATCAACAAATAAATATGCAAAAAAAGCTTCAAACGTCTGATTTGACTTTTTTATACCCCCTTTTATATAAGAACCTTTTTTTAAAATAAAAGTAAAGATCAACTTTATGTTTTGTTTTTTTCAATTTTTTTAACCCCGCGGTCACTGCCCCTTTTTTGCTAGTTTTGACTCGGGGTGTAGAGAACACCCCAAATTTTTAACACGTGTATTTAATTATAAAAAATAAAATTAAGTCATTATGATACATATTGATGAATACAAGATTTTTTTTCTATTATACAAATAAAATTTTTAAATTTATTGCATACAAATGGACTAACATTAATTTAAACTAAACATACAACATTTTCTTTTTAAAAACCCCAAAATTTTTTTTTTTTTTTTCAAAAACCGTAAAAAAACGTATATACCAGTAATAAAAAAATTTTCATTTTTTGGTAATGGTAGTAAAAAGGGAAAAATAATATTTTAATCATTTTCCAAACATTCGAGCAGACTGTATACATATGCTCAACTTCTCGCCGCTCACCCCCAGATAAACTTTTGAAGGTCATTATATTCCAGTTGTTGGGAGAAAGAAGGATTGCATAAGGCCTGAAGGTTCAATGATCTAAAATGGGCATCTACAGAAAAATCGGGTTCTGAAATTTTTTTTAGAATCCTGGGGGGGATTTTTTTTGTTGCTGGGGTGTACAGAACACCCCGCGCGAGTGATCGCGGATTAATGGTGGACGTCGGAAACCATGGTACACCTAAACTATTAAAGATCAGTTTATTTATTTTTTACTTTTTTTTTCTTTTTATTTTTGTACAATTTGAATATTTCCTGTTCAATATGGGTTATTTTTATGTCTGTAAACTCGCGAATTTACTTAAAAACATTTTAAATATTTGTTTCGGGCATTAGAACTTTGTTCTATTTTTTTTTAAATAAAAATCAGATAAATATCTTTTAGGTCTATAGAGAAAAGCAACGCATAATAAGCATGATCAATGCTAGTGAAGCCATTAATAATGTTAAAAATATTTTTATCAATATCTACAGAGTTTCAATTTATTCAAATAACTTTTTTTCCTTTCGAGTTTAATACTTTTCTAAGTTCTAATGTATTATTATTATTATTTTTTGCATAAAATGTTATTAAATTATGTTTAGATAAATATATAATACATGCGTTTTGAGGTAAGAAATAAAAAAAAAAAAAATAAAATGGTTGAAATTTTTACTTTTTTTCATCATCGTAAATGTGTATCAACTGCCTTATTTACTGACGGAATTAAGCACAAGGGCAGAAAAAAATTTTTCCCAAAATATCTTATTTGTTTTGAGGAAAAAATTTTTCCCAGTAGATGAAATTTTTCTATTGTTGCAAAAATAAAACTTTTCTTGGGGGGTTACCCAATTTTTTTGGTTGTTTTTGCTTTCCTAAGAGTAAAAGTGTTTTCACGGGTAAGAGTTTCCGCACCCCATTTCATGGAATTGAATAAAAATAAAAGCGGGATGCGAGTTAGATAAAAAGTGGTACATCATAGGTTCTTTTGGGGAAAGGGGAGGCAGAAGGTGTGAAAGATTTAAATCATTTATGCTTTGTTTTGGGGGATAATATTTATTCAAGTAGAAGGAATAAATTTTTATTTTCTGCACATCAGAATTTACTCGCTGTTTTTTGGAGATGAAGTTTATTTTCATAAAATGACTTTTTACGCGTTCGAATTTTAAATTTTGGGAAAAACGAGTTTTCCCGGGGAAGAGAAAATATTTCCAGGTAAAAAAAAAAAAAAACCATTGAAAACAAAAAGAAATAAATTTTTTTAAACATTTTTCAACTCCTACAATGAATGAAATATACATCGTATTTTCTAGAAAGTAAATTTTTACCATCTAGGGTTATGAAATTTGTATAGAGTTTTTGAGTTTTTATACTTGTTTCGTTTTTTGCTCCATCCTACAAAATGTTTAATGTACAAAATTTTTTTAAATTTGGGATGCCCCCCCTCGACAAAACAAAAAAAGTGCATAGATTTTTTTTAACTTTGAGCGTTTACGTAAAAAAACCCAATGAGGGGAAGAGTTTACATATATTTAGTTTTTATTATGCATAATTTTAAAAGCATTTTGCTCCCTTGAGTTGCTGATGGCTTTTTGGCAATCCGTTACAATTTTCAATTAAAAATATTAAAATATATTGTCAAGACCATATTCCATAAATAATTGAGAAAGCCTACATTTGTTTTAGAGATTTTTCAATTTTTTATTTTTTAATATGTATGGTATATTTAAACGCAAGTATTTGGTTATGAATATAGCAATTTTTTCAATCTTCATTATTAAAAAGAAGAGGTAATTTTTTTGGTCAGTTTTTTCGTTATCGAATATATCACGTATTTGTAATGCTAAACCTCTAATCTAAATGGATGTGTATGTGCTATCGAGAAAAAGTTCCAAATTTATCTTTTTAGTTTAGTATTTTTATTATCCTTTACATTTTAATCCTTACGATAGAAAGAATGGAATATATATTTAATATCTTTAATGAGTGGATTAATTAGTAAATTGCATTTTTTATACTGTTTATTTAGTGCCCAAATTTAAAAATATTTGGAAACCCAATATTCAATCATAACTTTCATCGCGCCCCCCCTCTATACAAATAAAAAATGCATTGAATTCAATAATACTATATTTGCCCTCTAAAGTTCCAGTGCAATTTTAATTTTATGCCAACGGGGTAAATACTTTCCTCTCTCAACCGGTGTGTTAAATGTCCCTGGCGTATATATACGTTTTTTCCGAAGAAAGATATTTTTTTGCGCACCGTAAATAAAAAAAATTCCGAATGTTTTTGGTTTTCCCTTTTATTTTTTTCCCTTTTCTTCCCTATCCTCTAGTACATCCCACAAACTCGCGCCTTCGGGGAAAAAGGGAAAAAACATTAAGTAGGGGAATAAGGGATTTTTAATCGGCTCTTAATGGATTATTTATAAACCGTACACATTATCAAGGTAAGAGTTAATTTTTGTTATTAATTTTATATATGGCAAGCTCATGGGGTCACTGGTAATTATTAAAATTGTTCTTAATTTAGTATTGTTAAATTAATTTCAATGTAGATTGTACAGTATTGATACATTTGTAAAAGTATTATATCAGTGCAAATGTTAATTTAATTTCTCAATATGTCAGAATGTATTGTGTTTGTTTACTTTCGATAAATTAATGATTATTTTAAATTATTTTTTGTTTTCGACTTTTCATAATGCTCCCCTCCCCTCGTAAAGTTACTCGCCTCCCAAGGGGGGCGTGCCCAACAGTTTGAGAAATACTGTCTTACTTTGAAGGAGTCCAGTCGCTTTTTAATAGTTGCAAAAATTAATATATAAAATTTTAAGTTATATTAATTATGGATTATTAAAACGTAGTATGTTAATTATTTTTGTAATTAGCTAATGAAGTATTATTCTGAAGTGTATTAATTAAGTGTAACACATCTTACAATATTAACCTTGTAATTTTTATAACTATGTATATATGTATATTTAAATAAAAAAGCGTTGGGGTTTAATGAAAGACACGCAAAAAGAATCTGTTTTTTTTAACAATTTTTAAATTTTGAACGAAAAAATATAAGAAATTTTTTTTTCGGTAAAAAAACAAATTTTTTTATTTTTTATTTTTTTTTTTTCATAATTTAGTAAAAAGGTTTTTAAATTTACAGGACTTTTTGCACCAAATGAATAGTGAGGAAATGATGCTCATTTAAAAATTAAAAATACTTTTTTTTAAAAAAGGAATTAAATAAAAATTGTAACAATTGCTGTGACGTTTATACTTATTCATCTTTGGATCATGCATTATTAAATGAGTTATTATTAAAGAAATAAGATACAATATCTTATCTAGTTCAAAGATTATTGTAACTTTAAAAAAATATATATATACCTCTAAAAGTAACTTATTAAAGTGAATACGGACCCTTGAAAGTACCATGTTCATATTAATAGAAATTAGTTATGTAAATTAAATGCCGATTGATAACACATGAATATGTAGAATATATAAATTTAAGGGTTACTAAATTAGAAAGGCTCTCATAATTTTGAGAATATTTTAATTTTGCTAGTAATTCGATGCGTGATAAAAAAAATATAGAGTAGTGAAGTCAACCTGAATATTGCTTCTTGTAAATGATAGAATAATATATATTTTGTAGCAATGAACAATAGCTTGGAAATAATTTCTTTGCTTAAGTAATGTGTATATTTTATATTAATCTTAATAATGATTTGCATATTTCGATTGATAAAACATATTTTTCAATCCATACACATTACTTTTAAGCTCCTGAAATGCAAATCTCCGTAAATTTTATAGTTAAATGCATGTGAAATATCAAATATATGGACAGTTTCTAATTAAAATAGTTAATATATGATGTATTCACATTTATAATTGATAATTTGTGCCTGTCTCAAATTCAGAGACAACCTTTTTAATTTTATCTTCTTCATGCGATCCTAACATATCTAATTTCCTCACTAGGTGATCCGAAATTTTTTTCTAATATAGTTTTGATTGCATCTCATTTATTACTTTGTTTCTTACTTTTCTCTTATAACAGGGCATTTGAATTAAAAACGGTCAAAAGATAATGAATGTAATAGTTTGTAATAATATATTTAATCTTTATACATTTAAATCTTATCCACGTAGGTATTATATGTTTGTTAACATTGATAAGGTATAAATGTTTTTATTTTCAATTGAAGAAAGTAGATATTTTAACACAATTAAGTCATTTTAATTTAATAGTTGCAGAAATTTCATTAACGACATGCTTTGAAATTTGAATTTATCCTAAGTAAAACGTTATCCGTTTAAAAATATCAGGGAATTTAAATAATATAAATTCAGAAAAATTAAGTTAAAACCACAAAGGGAAAAAGAAATAATGGGGATCTAAAAAGGGAAAAAAATTTTTGGGAATTTTTTTTTTAGCACGGGTTTTTGACATTTCAATCAAAAAGAAATTATTTCCTACAAGAAAAAGACTTAAGTCGAAAAAAATATCAAGAAATTATTCCCAACACAAGTAAATTTTAAAATAATTTCAGTTGGCCAAAAAACCCAAAAAATTTTATTAATTTCCTAAATTATTTTGTCTTCAGACTGAAAAAGGAATCACCGTACTGCCCATGGTGGGGAAAAACCCCCATTATCTTGTAAAAGTGTATCAAATTATCTTGTACTATAATAAATAGTTTCTAAAAATATTTGATGCGAATAACCTTTTTATATGTTTAACATGCAATACCTCCAATTTTTTTTAATAATTGATTGAAACGAAATAAAACCAAAAAAATTAAAAAAGGGAGAAGTAAAATTCCTTTTTTTTTCCCCCTTCATCCAAAAGAACTAAAAGCATGCTAACCAAAAGAAAAGTCATCTCCGTTTTATTTTTTCTACCCCCAGTATGAATTTTTTATTTCCTACAAAAAAAATCCCTATACGTCCACCCCCAAAGAGATAGGGAAAATAGGGGGAGAAAAAAGAAGAAGGTCTACAACTAGGTTGGAATTTACTTAAAGATTCCCTTTTACAAGCGGGGAAAAACCCTGTCAAGTCTTTCTTCTGGTAGCCTCATCGGGACCCTAAAGTACTTAGAGCACGGACCATAGACTAAAAAGCAAAAAAAAGGAAAGAGTGCAGGGTTTTTTTGAATTTATTTGAGCATCACCCTTATCGAAGTAGACGGGTTTTTAAATAGGGTTATGCATGTTTTTTTCGAAAAAAAAGATATTCTACCTTTTTAAAAACGCTTGTAGTTCTTTTTGACATCGGAAGCTGAATGGAATTGGGAATTTAGGGAGATTTGTATAGGGGGACAGAAATTGTAGGATTTTTTAAGTTCTAAAATCTTATTTCCCATTATACAAGTTTGAAGTTTTATATTTTGGGATATACATGAAAATAAGGATAAATTATCCTAATTTTTTTTCCCCTTTATTTGATATTCATCTAAAAGAGGCTAAAATGCTTATTTCCAGGTTTTAAAACAGCATTTTCACAAGTCACGTACTTTTTGATTTGGGTATTCCCTAAAAAGAATTTTGTAACATAATTATATGAATTTCCAAGTTTATGCACAACAGCTCGAGTTATTCTAGCATCAATAACATCAAAACTTATGTTTGGGGAAACTCTTTGAATAATGGGGTGGTGAGTTTTTTCATTAAAGAAACTAAATTTTTTTTGAATAATATTTTTTCAACATTGTTAACTCATTCTGTAAAAAACATTTACGTTTTCATTGCAAGCCTAACCCTAAATTTTAATAGCTTCAGGAGAAAATAATGCATAAAATTTTAAGTTCATCCAAATGTGGAAATATTATTTAACTGGTATTTCGAATTTTTTAAGAAATGCAATTCAAAAACGCAATTGTAATTTAAGGCATAAATAAGTCCTTTTCCCTAAAAAGAAACCCCTTTTTGGGTTTTTTTTATATAGGGAAATGTTTTTGGGAAACCCAAAAACATTTCACAATTTTCTTCCTAAAATAACCTCCCATTAGCGAATTGTATTTTCTATATAACAAATTTTTCCTCTTGTGATTCATTTTTTTTTCTCTCCTTATTTTGAAGAATTTCTAGACATTTCAAGTTATTCTCTCTTTTAGTATATTTTATGGTGGTCACATAAATCTTGAATTGGTTTTATTAGGGACCGAAATAGATGAGATTAATAGTATTCTGGACATTGTATCCAAGAAGGGCAAGCCTTAACCCCATTGTCCAGTTCAATGGAAACATCTTCGATATACCCTTTCACTCTCAGTGGAGTTTCGTACCCTTTAACTAGTCTCTGTTCATTTGTAGTATTCATCAGTCGTACTGGTAACTTCGTTTCTTGTAGCTCGAAATTGTCAAAACGTAATTGCTTGAGAATCAAAGAAAAAATTAATTCTTCAGGAAGTGAGGATAAAGGCGTTAAGAAACTTTTCTTACTGTTTTTCTTTCTTTTTTTATAGGTAAGATACATAAAATAAATATATATTTATTTACAAAAAGGTGTGAATAATTACTTTTTTTCTTAATATATAGTGTTTATGAATTTAAATTTTCTTTTATGTGATTTGTAAAGAAAATTGAAAGATGAACCTCTATATAACTAATAATACATATGGCGAACTCTTTTCGGGATTTAGTGACTTCGTTATATAGAGGTCTCCGACTGCATATTAAAATATATTTATACTTAGAAACAAATCCTTTGATTCAAAATACATCTCCTTCTAAAATAAATTTTTAATACATCTTTTTTTCTTTTATTTTCAATGAAATCCTTAATTAAGAATGTGGTTCATCAATTGATTTTCTTATTGATGTCTTATTCTTACAATAAAAGGGGATGCTTTTCCATAAACCTGGTCACTTTTAACAACGATCAAGTGATGAGAACGACACCTGAATCGGCAGCCAGCTTCCTAAGTTCTACACAATGCCATCATGAATAATTTAGGATTTGACACATTTTTAACGAGCTTCACCCTCTGTATATGATGGTATGATGGATCTTTAGTGTAGCCAAACACAAATCCCCGTTTTAGTGAATTTAATCCTGCCACGAACTGACTACAGGACCACTTGACTACTGCTGCCTGATGTCATTCACTTCATGTACATTTCGAAACTCAGGAATACATTTTCAATATTAGCTGATTTCTTTGTGTACGAGGTTTTGGGTTATAATTAAATACATTTTATACAAGAAAACTATTCAATCCGTAAATTTTATTTTTTATTCTAGAGGGTAATCTAAGCCTTTTAGTTAAAAAAGATCAATTTTAAACTGTTTAAAATGCATATTAATTAAATCATTCGAATATTTCAGGTATAGCTCAAGAATTACCTGATAAAGAAAACGAAAAGACGAATGCAGATTTTTTTTTCGGGAATATGATAATGTCAGAAATGAAAACTTATAAGAGTACACTTTATCTGCAATGGGTCTACACAAGGCTATACCTCCTGATAATACGAACGATTCTGTAAAAATGAGCATTTTTCAATGGGTAAAGGTAAAATCCTCAAAGGACGTAAGACAAAATATGTAAGACGATTAAAAAGTGAAAATTTTGATATTGTTTCCTGCATTTAAAACTATTGAAAAACGTTATGAGAGAAAAAACTGTGAATCTCTTTTGGAAAATAATGACGACACAGAGTTACGATTAACCGAGTTCTAAACTACACAAACTAATAAGTTGAATCAATGCAAGTTATGCACTAATCAATTAATCGACAAGAAATCGCACCTCTAGATGAAAATTCAAGTAAGTCAAAATATCTCACACATTTTTGAGAAACTGCGAAAAACTGATTTCAGAAAACCTATGAGAGCTATCCCAATTCTAATATTACACGCATGGCTAACATTTTATAAAGCTGATTTAACTAACTTATTTCTAGATTGTCTGTTTAAAACCTGAAAAAATTGCAATTTTCGA
The DNA here is from genome assembly GCA_019973955.1 of Trichonephila inaurata madagascariensis. NCBI lineage: Eukaryota > Metazoa > Arthropoda > Arachnida > Araneae > Nephilidae > Trichonephila > Trichonephila inaurata. The sequence continues at coordinate 8,642 of BMAV01015229.1, forward strand.
GTTAAGCTGCATTCACACCAAGGCTGTCAGCGTCGAGCGTTGAGCGTCGAGCCAATCAGGACTTCTCTCCCCCAGTGGTGAGTGAATATTAACGTCGCACTGTTTAGCTCCCGAGGGTTTTTGGGGAGAACCACGAATTTTTGAGCCATGGTCAAGTGACGTGGCGACACCTGATCGGCACCCCCTAACTACCACCCACGCCAACGGGAGGCGTTTCAGCTCTCACAGTTTTAAACGTCATCGCTGCCCAAAAGGGGGGTCTTTATTACGGGCTCGCTCATAACGTGCCTCCATGACCCAATTTTTGACCACTGGGCTATCACACCCTCGACCAGATCAAGTCTCTGATTGGCAACCGGACACTCGACGTTTGTACGCCTTGGTGTAAAGGCCTTACTCTATTTTTTATACCAGCTTGAAGCAAATTTTGTGCACCCAACTAAAACAACTTTTCGCTCCATTTTTCTCTGACGGTTGGAGGTATCGCTACGCAGGTTTTATCATTATGTTGGTATTCCGTTAAAGATTTTGAAAACATCCTTAAGGTGTCCAACTACGTTCGATACCGTGATTTTGCAAAAGCGTATAAATGGAGAATATTTATGATATTTAGTGTCACTTAGATTAGAAAATGTATATAAAATGTGAAATTACATCTATAGTTTATTTACTTAAACATCTATATAAAATAATTGTCAAAATGAATATTTAACACATATACATTCCATGTTATTATAATCATGCTTTTTATATTTTACAGTATATGTGACTGGAGTAGACTCTAAGTAAATGTGGTCGTTAGTGTTAATTTTGCTTCCTCCTTACCTTTAGTTACGCAATGTGTTAAAATAGAATTAATAATTAAGATATTTATACGAAAACACATTAAAAAGATAATGGTTAGTTATCACTGTCACCACTGCCTTCACAAATTACCTTGCAATGTACAAGGACCATGGATTTTTCATAAAATACATAACAAAATATTTATATTTCCCTGGTGTTTTAACAAAAGGGAACAGTGCCTTCTTTTTCATGTTCCTGGTGATGTTGCTCTTGGTTTTTCGTCTTGAATGTGGGGCGTTGTATATAAGATATTTCTTCAATCCTGAATCAAAATGAAAGAGGCATGTTACAATCTCAAACTGTGTTCACAGGTGCTTTTACAAAAGTTCGTGACCTAGTTTTCCTAGATTTCCTAGGCGCGCGGCATCCCTCATATGAATCTCAACTCCCAGAGGAAAAACAAAAGATACGGATTTAACAAAATACTTGTTTTGAATTAATTTCGAGTACAAAACTGAAAAATGCACTATTTTACAAGGAAAAAAAATCAAAATTAACGAAATGCTACAAAGTCATAAAAACTGGCGCTGTTGGGCTCGCTGCATCTATCAGATTCAATAGGCCTTGCCAACCAAAATATGAAAAAAATTTACCTCGTTTTTGACACTGAATCCTAGTTTGAGTAAAGAAAGGCATATAGAAGAAGGAGAGACGTATTCCAACCAACCGTGTGGACACAACACTGAAACTATTTTTACTATGCATCTGAGAGATTCTCGCGCCGAAAAGTTGAATAAGCATGGGTTGATGTTTGCTGATTTTTTTTTTTCAAAGGAATAGAATTGCAATATGACATTTTTATGATATTACTTCAAGAAGTCTTGATACATTTTTACTTTTAGACAGTAAAAGAGACACTTTGAAACAAAAAGTTTCCACCTCAAGTGGGAATGTAATTATTTTTACTTAAGTATAAATGAATATTATTCCAACCATAAACATTTTGATAACAATAAAACAATTTGTTTTAGATTACAATGATTCATGTTAATTTGATAAAAAAAATACACTAAGATAAACATTATCTTAGAAGAGGAAATACAAGTTTTTTTTTTTTTGTCGCTTTCTGCAAAAACTACAGAAAAAATATGCATAGTTAAGGCATTGAAATAAAATCGTGGATTTGAAAGTAATAATTTAGGATTTCTGATTATTCTATGGTTTAAACTGAGAATACTTAATTTATCTATCATCTTCTTGTCGGTTCTAATGAAAAAATGTAATGAAGTTAATATCTTGAGATGTTTACTATGACCAATCTCAAAATCTTACAAAGGCAACGTATTTAATTTTTCTTCGAGCAGTCTGAACTTTTTCCCCGTAAACGCTTCATTGTGGTTTACAAATGAAAGTTAAAAGAATCTGTAAGAAATGGAGTGTTTGAGATCACTATAAGGATAACTGAGCAAAACAGTGTTAAATGTTCTAATTCGATATTCAATTTATACATTTTGTAAGATTAAGTATATGTATTCAAATACATATTTGTCGTCCAAACCTAGCGTGAAGGAAGGGGAAAAAGTGAGAGTTGTGTGAAAACCAAGACTCCAATGTAGAATAAAATCAAGAGGACATCTTTATAACGTTCCCTGTGATCGGTTTTAATGAGGACATTAAACCTTATTGAAAGGTGGAAAAATAGCACTTCTTGTACGAGGAGATTGCATTCCCATACATATTGCCAAAAGGTAGGACCGAGTGAAAAAAATATCTTTTCACGTTTCCAATACAAGAAGTTTAAAGCCTGAATTGCAATTATGAAAATCATTGAAGAGGTCATTCAATTATAAAATGTATGGAAAAGAGTATACATGTGCTGCATTATGGTCTCCATCATAAGTCAGCTGAATAGAAATAAAAACCAAAGCTCAAATGTATGACAAAATTAAAATAATTTTTAGCATAGTAATGTATATATATATATTTTTACATTATGTGTAATTTAAATTTCCTGAACTTACATTTTAAAATAAATAAGTGTTTTATAAATTAACCTACTTATGGAATTTCAGTTTTGTGAGAAAGAATATAAGATATCTTCCCACATTCTCAGTGGAGATAAATAGTTAGAATTTATTGTTCTAAGTTTATTTTTCATTGTTTATATTTATAAACATCAAGCCTATTTGCTAATTTGCTTGTTAAGCCATTACTTTCCTTTTAAATTACAGCACATAAGTGACGTAAATGATTACATTTTCTTCTAAATGTATTATATTGAAAATAAAAGCACAAACATCACTACAAATTGTTCAATCGTAGGTGAGGCATTATACCTTTAATGCGATATAAATTCCATTTAACAGTACTGGTTTTTTCAAATAAAAATAAGGTTGTAAGCTTCACAATAATACCTGTAAGCATAGAAAAAGATTATAAATATTCTTATACTAGCTGGTACATACCAGTTCCTCACAAGGGTGAATTAAAAAATGAAACAATAGAAATTGAAAGATAAAGAGAGAAATCTTAAATGAATTGTAAATTAAACAAAGAAAAAAAACAGACTCTTAGCATATCTGTGTTCAACAGGAAATCATATTTGTCAAACTATGAGTTATATGCCTAATAGCTGAAAAAAACGGACTTATTTCATTTATAATGCCCCCTTGTGGGTCAACCTTTGAATACCCACTTCTTAGTAGATCTCTGCTCAGGAAAATTAACATGCTTCAAAATTTCACGGTTGTAGGTTTAGTAGTTCATTAAAATTTTTATTAGTATAAAACACATTCGTAAAACCCCTTTGGGTGTCAATTTTTGCAAGGCCCTTACTTAACAGATCTGTCCTCCATGAAATAACATCATTCCTGCTACTAGGTCTAATTATTCGAAGGTGGAATATTTATCACCTATAACCCTTGAAGCACCCTTTGGTAGTTTATTTTTGCAAAACCTATTTAGCAGCGTAACTGTGCTCCATTAAAGAACCCTGTCAGCAGAATTTTAAGTTAGTAGATCCAGTAGTTCAAAAAGGAAATATTTATTTATAACGCCCTCTTAACCCTTAACACCTTGGGGTCTATTTTTTTCATGAAGCCTCTGCTTGGTAGTTGGTACTCCATTAAGTAGCAACATGCTTAACAAATTTCTAATATGTGATTTATAATAGATAAAAAGGAATAATTTTCTATAAAAGTCCTTTAAGACTCGCAAACTCCTTGGAGATCAATTTTCATAACCCTTTTTTTGTGGTTATTTACTCCATGTAAGAAGCATAATCTGCCAAATTTCAAAACTGGAAGGTCGAATAATTAAATACACTCAATATTTACCTATAACTGCAATTTTCCCTCACGCAACCCTACTTACAGTTTGATTTTCACAAAACCCTTTCTTAGCTGATCTATACTTCATGAAAGACACATGCATATTAAATTTGAGTCTGGCAGATCTATCAGTTTAAAAATGGAAATATATTTCTACAACGATTCTTTAAAGCCCTCTCACCACGCCAGGGGATCTGTTTTTTGCAAAACCTCTTTTTTGCGGCTGATGTCAGTAAAAGCAGAGCCGAGCATACCTGTAGCAAATTGCAAGTCAGCGGGTTAATAGCTCCAAAAATATAGTACTTTTTTTTATCTATAACTCCATTCCTCCTCGCATTCTCATTGGAAAACAAATTTTCATCGAAACATCTGTTGCAGCGGTTTTTAATTCTATGAAAGGAATATACCTGCAAAACTGTGCAAATCGGTAGGTATAAAGTAGATCAAAAACCAGATTATTTATTTATAATGGCATTTAACCTCTCGCAATCCCTCTTTGATTTCGATTTTCTCAAAACCTTTTCTTATCGGATCTCTGCTTCATGGAAGGAATCAAAGTTCGAGTATGCTAAATTTCAAGTGTGCAGATATGTTCATTCAAAAACAGAACTATTTATCAACAACACTGTAACCTCTCTCATCCTCCCCTGGTGGTCTACTTTTGCAAAATCCTTTTTTTACACCGTATCTCTTCCTATAAAAGGAACACGCCTATCAAATTTTAAGTATGTAGTTCTAATAGTTCACACACATTACACTTTTTTTATTTTTTTATAACACATATTTAATACTTTGTAACTCCGCCCCCCCCGTCCCAAGTAAAATCATCACTTACAATAATGATCTAAGCAATTTCAATATTCTTCAACACATGAAAGTATTTCGAAGGTACTTCGGGATTATTTTTCTTTTAATATGATATTAACAGCTCAAAGATGATTTTTAACTGAACGGCAAGATTCGTTAGTGATGAAGATGATGTGTATATGTGGATGATGTAGATATATTTAAATGATTGTAAAATGGAAAGGTATAAGGTTTGTTATAAAGTTAAGTTATAAAGTTAAGATTCGAATTTTAAAGCGTGGAAGCAGTAACATAATGATCATGGTCACTAAGTCAGGACAGACTTCGACTTTGGACGTTGCGGTATTAGAATGGTTTTGGTCGTTGATGGGTCAAGGGTTTTGAGTATGACAATCGCAATGCGGTTGGATGCGTGCGATGGCCGTGGGCATTGATGGGGAAGCGGAAATTGTTTCGAGCTGGCGACCTGTCAAGAATTCATTTCAAGATTTGTTTGGCCAACTTGAAGGCCGAAACAAAATACATTGCGATGACAATGAAAAATAGGATGACGTGGGTGGGGTTGGATTTAATAATTACTAGTGACTCCATGGTTCATACCTGGAAATGTAATACTTATCTTGATAATTTGTACGGTTTATAATTAAAGTCGCGTATTGTATATGACGTAAAAGTGTATTATTATTGAATTCAATACATTTTTATTGCATGTGAAAATTTATTTAACATTTTTAAAATATAGAAAGTTTGAGAAGTACTGAATAAAACGATTGATCCATAAAGTAGCAACAAATGATGAAACATAATATCAATAAATTGATAAAAAGAAGTGTAAATTTTGTTAAGGAAAATGAAATATCATTCTGAATCTAAGGAAATATTTTTTGATATGTTATAAGAAAAAGTTATTTGTAGTTCTTTTTGTAAGTATATGCTTACATTATTTTCTATTCCAAATCAAATTTTTCCGCAACCTTTTCTTCATTTTTAGAATATTTCAAAACAAATAAACAAAATCAAAGAATAAATGAAAGAAGTATTCTAATTTTATGTCTCACGTAATGCATATACAAAGGAGACGGTTTGATGATGTAACAAAATGAATATTTTTTTGTCATTTAATTATAATTACGATTATTACTTCGTAAAAATTAAATTTGAGGAGCACAGCTATTAAACATGTAAAAATGTTTGGCATGGAGAATTGAAGTTGCAATTCCTCCATCTTAATTTTCCTTTAAAACTATATGCTAGTTGAAATTGAGATTTTTAAGGAGTTTTCATGATCAGTATGTTAAATTATTAATCGAGTTATGCATATTATATTAATTTTTAATCTGTGCTCATGTGTTTGTTTCATCAGACGAGTATACTAGCAAAATTTATACGAGTCAAGGAGATGAATATTATTTTACTATTTTTATAATAAATATTTATTATTTAATATTCAAAATTAAGGCAGTTTTTTTTATCTAATATATAGTTTTATGTATTTTGAGAAATGTGAGATAAACTAAGAGACATTAATGAAATTTTAAGAAAACTTGTTAAACGATTGTCAATATCAATTATGAAATATGTATTAAAAAGTTTCTCATAACACGAGCTATTGATATTTTATGCTTTAGTAATTCTTTTCAAATACACAAAGAAAACCATCATAAGCTTTTGAAATCACAAATGATTATTTAAATTCAATTCATACATTCCAACTATCGTACCAAGACCCTAATTTAAAACTATGCATTTTTTGTGTTTTATTTTGTATTTTGTTCAAAAATGCAACATAAATAATTAATGGAAGAATTTTCTTTGAAAACGTTTGATAGTTGAAAAAGTTATAAATATCACTCGCGTTAATTCAGCCTTGTTTTTCGAGCTGCTTTATTCATATGTATAACGTTCCTTTTAACATAAAATAAAATACAAAAATAATTTATTTTCATATTTAACTAACCAAATATTTTTTAAAGAAAAAAAAATGAGTAATTAAATTTTATCGATACTTCTAGACATAAAATTTCTTTATTTTATACCTGTCCTTTACAAGTAAATAAAAGTTATGTCTAGACAAGAAAGGAAAAAGTTTCATATTCACCCAGACAAAAACACAATTCCATAAATTAATGAATATAATTTCTTACCATATGTAGTTGTCAGAATACTTAGTACCAGTATTTCTACAAAGTCGATTTCCATTACTGTAGATGTATATTACTGGGAGACAAGAGACTTAAAACCATCTTTGCGAAAATACTTTTATTTGGATGCAACATATAATGGATTATATTCGGGTACTTCGGTCGGTATTAATCCTCAAAAGAAAATCCCTTTAGTGAGTTGTTTGATTTGAGAACCTCTTTCTGTAAAAGAAGCGTGACAAATGCTTAGTAGAACTTCTATTTAAATTTAAGTGAATCAAGATTGAGGAGGGAAGATAGCAGTAAGATATTATTAGTGTTTGAGTTATGTCTGTGAGAATTATATTTGGGATTATCAACCTATCCTTAGCATAGCACGTTAATATAAATGTCAAGTTTGGGTATCATGTGCGTTTCCATCTCTTAATATACGCAAGATAAACACACTTATAATTACCGTTATTAATTAAAGCTAACTTTCTCTCATTGTTTATTTGCAACGTGTTTGATTAATTTGGAAAAAAAATCTCTGCCTTTTAGTGATAGCGCTTTATTATAAATGTCAAGTTTGTGGGTATCATGTGCGTTTCCATCTCTTAATATACGCACGATATGCACACTTATAATTACTGTTATTAATTAAAGCTAACTTTATCTCATTGTTTATTTGAAACATGTTTAATTAATTTGAAAAAAAAAAAGAAATCTCTGCGTTTTAGTGATGTTTTCTTCTTTGGTTGCCCCTCGCAATAACGTAAATCGCAAACAATGTATTATCCGTGACGTTCTCTTTGGGAAAGGAGAATGCGATTGAATTTCTGAGTATCATATGAAACAGTGTTTTTCAAACTTTCAACGTTTGCGACCCAATTTTTAATTATAATTTTCATGGCTGCCCCCTCTTCATACAATACTAATGTATTGAATTTAAGATTACTTTGATGCTAAAACTACAACACGACTTTAATTATAAACTGTGCCAATTATCAAGCTAATTATTATATTTTGCATTTACCTTTGTATATGATAGGTCATGGGATCACTATTATTTATTAAACGATCTTAATTTAGTATTGACTAATTAATGATCAAATACATTGTGTAGCACAGATGCATTTAGAACAATGCTTTTCAAACGTTCAATATTTTCGACTCAATATTCAATCATAATTTTGATCGCGCCCCTTTCCATACAAATAACATCGCAGAAATTCAATAATACTATACTTTAACGCTAAAGGTACACAATTCGACTTTAACCTCTTAACCAATGTATAAATACGTCTCACTTCACCTGTGCATTAAATTCCCTGGACGTATAATACGTCTGTCTCAAGTACAATCGTTTCTATGCACAGCTATCCATAAAATTATTTCGAAGGCTTCGGAATGCAATAAAAGGACCTTGGCGGTATTTGCGAAGGGTATACTTATAACAGAGGATTTCCTATTTGTTCATTTTCTACCCCCTCATACATGATATGCGTGCTTCTACGTGAAAAAGGGAGGCATTGGGGAGCAAATGACGTAACTTTTAAACGGCAGTTAAGGGATTATTTATAAACCGGACAAAAAATTATCAAGATAAATGTTAATTTTTGTATATATATTTTTATATAATAAGCCAATGGGGTCACCGGTGATTATTAAATCTATTCTTAACTTGTATAGTCAAATTAATTATAAAATACATTGTGTGGCACTGATACAGTTATAAGTCTATTGTATCAGTGTAAATGATAATTTTATTTTTTTTATTATGTCAGAGTGCATTTTGCTTGTTTACTCTTTGAGTAATTTAATAATTTTTTTCAATAATATTTTGTTTTCGACTTTTCAATAGTATCGCGCCTCCCTCGTAGAGTTATCACGCCCCCCAGTTTGAGAAACGCTGATTTAGAAGTATATTGCATCATTGTTTTTATCTCAGAATGTGTATATTTACTATCACTTACTATCTCAGAATGTATTTTTTATAATTCCTTTGAGTAAATTAGTATTTTCTTTAATTCTTTTATTTTTGACTTTTCGATATGCTCGCACTCACTGGTAGAATAACCACGCCCCTAGGGAGGGCACTCCACAGTTTGAGAGAAAAACGCTGATATAAGACATTACATATTACAAAATTTCGAAAACTTATACTACACGCATCTTAAGGATCATTTAACTAGAAAAGCAATGGACTGGTTTGACGTAATAAGTTCTTTTCTTTTTCTTTTTTTTGTTCAAGGGGTATCAAACACTTTTATTCAATTGTAAAAAATCTCCTCGTATTTAGTTCATTAGTTTCTCCATGGTGCGTGATCGGTACTAATTGGAAGCATAAATATGTGCTTTGAAAAAAAATAGGAACTTCTAAGATTGTTTTACATCAATTGAAAACGGAAAAGTAATTGGACAATGACAGATGAAGAGTTGACTCAACATGTTGTGCGGCGTTGGTACTTGTTAGTGATGACTTTTGTGGTGGTTTGCAAACCAATGTCAAGTGCTAAAAAAGCTATCTAATTCTCAGGATTGATATTCTGTACATAATAATACTTATGAAACAATTTTGCTTGCAGACATAATGAAAGTAGTTTGAGGAATTTGAGAATAAAAGCATCTTAACAGAAAAAATCGGAATATCGTTTTAATAACCAGGCTATTACAAAGGGAAGATCAGATACAATTGAAATCCACCAATCATTTTAAGTACTGTGAAAAAGGTCCAGTGGAGATGCCATACATTACCACTTAGCTACATAAATCATTTAGGAAAATATGGTACACGGGCGAAAAAATGAAGAAAGCTAATTAAACACTTATGAATGAAAACTAAAAATTCTAAAATGCTCTTAACCAGAAAACATTAGTGCAAACTATTTAAAAATAATTTTAAATCACAAAAATATAGCAAATTATTCATAAGCCATTTTTAATATTTAATTATCTTATATTTAAAATAAAAATATACTTTCAAATTTATATATGTATAATTTAAAAATAAACCAATATAAAATATTGTTTTGCTTAGACTGCTAAAACTCAACATACCACATTTTCATTTAACTCAGTCTACTACGTTATTGATTGCTTAAATTATCTTCTTACTGTGATTGCGTTTGTTCTCTCAATATTGTGATGCAGAGTGAAGGATAAAGAAATTGGAAATATATATATATATATATATATATATATACGTTATTTGTGATCTGAAGGATTCCATATATATATATATATATGGAATCCTTCAGATCAAAAATACCATATTACAACTACAATTCCATCTTAAATTAAAAATATTTAAATGTATCCCCCATCTAGATGCTATAACTTTATTTATTAATACATTTTATGTACACACAGTTTGAACCCTAAGGGAAAAATCACTTTACAAATAAAAGCCTTTCAATTCAACCAGTCTTCTCTCTATAGAAGCTATTTCCCTCGCATTATGAAAAAGCTGATTTATTCTCACTAGATAATTTATTTCTACGACTTGAATAAATATTATTTTGAGTTAAAATATTAGTGAATCTAAGACTTTTACTCTTCACTACACTCTTTCCTATTACATTCACATTCTATTTATCCATTACGCGTTTTCTTTCTTGTCAGTATGGTATATCCCTTTCTTATGAATGCGAGCAATCATGCTGTAAAAATGAATTCCCTTTATTAGATGAATTTAAATACACAGTCCACACAAAGCAGTCGCGAGTTATTAAGCGAGTTATTTACGCAAGTAGAAAATGAGGCATGCATTTCCAATGAATATTTTCCTACAGAATTAATAAGGCGACATAATTTGTTTTAGTGTTTTATTTGTAGTGTCGCAATTTAGTGTTATAGAAAATAAATAGCTTCATTTTTATGACATTATTACTTTTTGTAACTTAAGGGCATTTATTGTCTTTAAGAATGTAAATGGGTCTTGTTATATATATATATATATATATATATATATATATATATATATATATATATATATATATATATATATATATATATATACACTGGTGTGCAAAACTTAAGCAACAATGTAAAAATTTAGCAGATAGCCATGAAATTGCAGAAAAGGAGGTCTGGAGATCAGTAGAGGGAACACGTAAGTCAGTAGAAACGTCATGCGTATGCAAATATCAGGAACAAAACGTCAGAAGCGATGTGAGCGTACGCAAAACGCGTGATGTCGGCGCTCGCTGCTGAACAGTAGAATGAAATGAAGGACGGAGACGCAATTCACCATATTCTCTGCAAGTGACATTGAGTCAGTTCGTGAAATATGGCTAGAAGAAATCACCTGGACGACTTCACACGTGGACGAATGATCGGAAAGCTGGAGGAAGGGTGTACTGTCACCAGTGTAGCTGCAGAGTTCGGAATCAACAAAAGTGTCGTTTCGCGAGCTTTGAAAGCGTTCCAAACCACAGGTACAGCTGTTAGAAAGGTTGGTGTGGCCGCCCGAAGACGAAAACTGCAGGCGATGACCGATATATCATAAAGTAGGCGAAAAAAGATCGACAGAAGTCAGGAAGCGCCATTGTTCAGAAACTCTGTACAGCAACAGGTCGACAAGTGTAGCGGTTTACTGTGGCCAGACGCCTTCAAAGGGGGCTTGTTCGCCCGCCGTCCTTAATGCGGACTCCCGTTGAAAGATGGCCACTGAAGCCACCGTTTACAGTGGGCCTGAGAGCACAAAAACTGGACAACTGATCAATGGAGTCGTGTCCTCTTTACGGATGAGAGTCGGTTAAGTACCAGAAGCGATTCTCAACGCGTTTTGATTTGGAGAGAGATCGGGACCCGGTTTTATCCCAGTAATATCAAGGAAAGACATCGTTACGGTGGTCCTGGAGTTCTTGTCTGGGTTGGTATTATGCTGAACGGCGGAACTGAGCTTCACATTTTCGAAAGAGGGTCTGTAACCGGGGATCGCTATTGTGAGGAGGTACTTCTTCCCCATCTGCATCTTTTCCGAGGTGCCATTGGCCCAGACTTCATTTTTATGGATGACAATGCACGGCCACATCGCACTCTTGCTGTTGAGGAGCTGCTGGAAAGTGAAGATATCACTCGAATGGAGTAGCCAGCGTGCTCCCCAGATTTAAATCCCATCGAACATTTGTGGCATGCTTTGGGGAGACGTATTGCCACACGCTTACATCATCCGGAGAACAACCAACAACTCAAGCAGATGTTGATTGAGGAATGGGCACTTCTACCTCAAGAAATGTTGCACCAGCTGGTTCTGAGTATGCGGAGACGGTGCAAAAGCAACCATTGTAGTAAGGGGAGGGCATATACCATCTTAAGGAACATCTGCTTGTTGTTCTTCCTGTTGGATAGACAATCATGAGTCACGATACTATGCGTTCAATAAAGCTTGTTTTGTTTGATTCCATACCGTATGCGTTTTATTCCCCTTTTCAGCGCGATGCTTCTCCATTTACGTACCATAATACTCTTCCTCATTTCAAATTTCATGTCTCTAGATGATTTTTCGTGAAGTTATGGGCAATAATCCCACCTGTTGCTTAAGTTTTGCACACCAGTGTATATATCCTATATTTAAAAGGCAGAATCCTGAATCCTTTTCTTGAAATAGATTCATATAAGTTTGAAAGAGATACAAGTTTTGCCTAATTTGGATCAATTATTACTTCTGATAACAGAATATCTCATGAAATCCAGAATTTATTATATCTGACACATAAGGCTTTTTTTTGTACTGACGAGGTTTTTTATAAATCTAAATTTCTTTCAAGAAACACTAAACCTTTAATTTACAAAACTCTTATTAGACCAGTTTTGACACATAAATCTGAGACATGGACAGTAACAAAACTTGAAGAAAATCAAATAGCATCCTTTGAGAGAAGCAATAATTCAAATTATACTTGGAGGTGTAAACGAAAACAATAGCTGGATAGGAAAATACAATTTTGAGTTAAATAGAATTTATAAACAACCTGACATCATTGAACAAATAAAATAAATAGAATGAATTGGATGACCTGTATAATTTGAATGCCAGATGATAATGTTGTCAAGAAAGACACAACTGTTGAAAGTCGGATTCGGAAGCGTGGAAGACCAAGGCTGAGATGAACAGACTACGTGAAATCAGACTTTATGATTATAAATAAGAAAACTTGGAGAACGAAGGTGAATAAGAGGTCACAATGGAGGAAACTTCAAAGGAAGGCTCTGACCCACGAGGGTCTGTCTTGCCGGATATGACGTTGATGATAACTTAAGTAACAAGGGTAAAGTACAAAATAATTAAGTTTGATTATGATATTTGTGTGTCTTTTATTTCAAGTCGCAAGATAATAATATCGCTAACTATCAAAATTTTGAATAACTTTTAAAATTTTCTATGGATATTTAGGTTTGAGAACAACCCTTGATATGATTTGAATTTTCTTACTAACTTATGGAATTTAGATCAATAATGTTTGATTAAACAGTAGAATATTATATAATTTTAAATCAGGGAAAAATTTAAATGTTTTATCTCTACCTTTAACTTGTAAAATACTTTTTCCCTTAAGTCTTTAAAATTAAGACTACAAAAACTAAAAAATTTCTTTTTTTAAAATTTTTTTTTTGCATTCTTTAGTGGCCTATATCATTGAGAATCGCCACGAAATTTTCGTTGTTAGCAAATTAGTTTTAAGATATTTGAATTTTTATGAGCTATGGTTTTGGTTTCGGTTTCATTTAAAGCAGTTTTCTGTCTTAAATTGAATTAATTAAAAAATTTTTTAGCTTTTTGTTTAAAAACTTATTAATTTAATTTTTTTACAAAAAAACGCGATTGTTTTAATTTTTTTTTTTTTCATAATTAATTTAAATTTAAAATTACTTCCCCCAATTTTTATTTTAAAATAGTTTATATAACTTAAAAGCTTTATCATTTTTTTTCCCTGTAGAGAAAATACCATGGCAAATGGATTCCAGGTTGCTGTGAGAAACAATATTTCGAAAAATTTAATATTGTGAAAATGATATATCAAAAAAATAGTCCTCGTTGATTCTGAATTGGATTTCAGAATACAACTATTCTGAGTTCAAATGTTGCGAAATAACTAAATATTTTCTTGATTTACCAAACTGCTTTATGCAGAACTATATTTTAGTATTTTAAAGTTGTACGACAAGATCTAAAACTTACTAAACTGCCCCAATTTAAAAATGAAAAAAATTAAACTTTATGAGAGAACCTGACTATTTTTAGCATAAGTTAGTATCAATATTATTTTGTATATAAATGCTTTGCGTTTCAAAACCTTTGTGAAAATATTAGGTTATGATAAAGCTGAATAAACTGACGTCTTTTAAAATGCTATAAATATCATGCAAAAATAATTTTTTGAATTAAAAATATTATTTAATTTATAATTTTTTAATCATATTTAATTAAAATAGTGTTTTAATGCAGAACATACATTGGAAAATAACATTTTTAAAATTACAGCTTTACGTACATTATAAGTTTTTATTTTATGATTTTATAAACTTTAAATGCTTTTTTCTCAGACTCTTAATTTTGAAAAGGTATAAGTGTTTTCTAATCCCTAAGGCTTTTTTTTCTTTTCAAGATAGAACCTTGAATTTGTTTGTATATACTACCAAACGCGTATGTTCCATAAAATAAATTAATTTACAGTTATATTTTTTCTTCTAGTGTGAAATAACATAGAAATCTTACAAAAAAATTTCCGTACCCCTTTATAGTATTTATTGAACTTGTTTTAATCCTATTAAGAGAGGTTTTTATGTCTATATTATGTGAACGTGGTACATCAAGGTAACACATAACAAAATTGTTTTTTCAGAGAAAAGAAAATTTAGCTTTGAAATTTTTTTTTCCAGCAAGTCATAGTCGTAAATTGTTCTCAATTGAACTGACTTTCTGCTAATTTTTCCTAAGTAATATCATTATCTCTCGCTTTGTCTTGTAGAGGTTGAGAGTAAAATGTAGCGTGTTTATAATAAGTGTATGAATAAAGAAATAGAGAGAGTTCCTTGCTCCAAAATTATAATGACAATTGAATTATTTAATGCAGCTAAAGTAATCGTTTCTAAGCATAGTGTCGAAACTGGTTTTAATAATTCATCCATAAAAAACAAACAAACAATTAAGTACATAAAAAATAATCAGTAAACGAATCGACCAAAAATTCAAACATGAATATTCATCTGAACGTATAAAGACTAGTATATGCAGAGGAACAGTAAATTAGAATAAATATTTAATATTCCATGCTAATTTAAATGAAACTAATCATGAAGAGAAATATTTTCTATGTTAATATTCATATGCTATTAAATATATATAACCTTTTATAAATGAGAGAAAAGTAAATTTGTAAATTAATTAATATATAAGATTAAAAACTCGTTTGAAATATTTACAATTTATCAAATATATTTTTCTTATAACAATTCTACATAGTTTTAACATTCTTTATGATTATATTACTCATTAGATTTTCCTGACATATAATTTATGTATGTGTGTGCAAAAATTATAAGTAGAAAAGAACTTTTCGGGAAAA
>BMAV01015232.1:0-16799 GCA_019973955.1 Trichonephila inaurata madagascariensis
AGGGGCCCCCGGGGGGTGACAACTCTTCGAGGGGCGCGAGCTTATTAAAAATCAAAAAAAAAAAGTTTTTTAAAAAAATTATTTTTATTGAAATAAACAAACAAAATACATTCTGACATAGAAAAAAAATATACGTTTATATTATTAACATAAACGTATCATGTGCTACAGAATATATTCTATAATTAATTTAACAATACCAATTTAAAGAACCAGTTTAAAAATTAACAGTGCCCCCGTATTCTCATATATAAAATTACATTCACAAAACACTTATATTTGATTTTTTATTTTTATAATTAATTTCTTAACTACCGTTTAAAAAGTTACACTTTTGTTTCCCAACCGTTTTCCATGTGGGGCGTAGGGGATGTATTAGGGGGGGGAGGGAGAAAAGAAAAGCAAAAAATATCTGAAAAAAATAAATCCTTTGCAAACTTTGTCTATGCCCTTTTTATTGCATTCCAAACCTTCGGAATAATTTTAGGGATGTGTTCACAAAAAAGATTGTATTTGGAAAGATGTATATATAGCCCGGGGAAATTAACGTTTTGATGAGTGAGACGCTTTTATCCCAAGTGGCATTTAGGAGGTTAAATCGTATCGTATTTTTAACCGAAGTATAGTATTTTTTCCAGCATTGATTGTATGAGGGGGCATGAAAATTATGATTGAATTTTGGGGCCCAAATTTGAAATTTTGGGCCCTGTCTACCCTCTGTTTATATCAAACTGTTCTTTTCCCCTTTCCAAAAATATAACAGAAATGGGTAGATGGGTAGAATGATCGTCGGGGCACATGATTTCTAAAGAGGTCTTAATCCCCTATCTTCATTATTGTGGGTTGACACTCACAGATAGAGCTTGCCATGGTAGATTTTAAGTTGAAAAAATTATGGGGGAAAGAGCTATTAAAAAAAGTTACAATTAAAAATGATTGTACTCAGAAAATAAAAATAATAGTAAGAAACATTAAAAGAAAATGCTGGAGCCATATTAAAAATAACAATATGATGAAAAATAAAACTAAAAACAACAGTAGCCTGTGTCAGCCGAGAATCAATCTCAAAAGATAATTGATACCAGCCGAATTAATCTGAGAATTACAAAGGTATGATCAGCGAGTTTAGTGACCGGGGGGCCCCCGGCACCTTGACCATGTGACATTTAAAAAACATGCGAAAAATTTTTTTTTAACCCGAATTTTTTGGTTCCTTTGTTGTTTTTCAACCCCTTTTTTCCCCCCCTGAACGTAAGCAAACCGATTCGAACCCGAACTTTTGAAAGTTTCGGATTTGTGGTTGGCAGCAACTTCAATGCAAATCGAGCGACTATTTAAACTCGGCTCGTGTTATATTTTTAGGGAAAAGAAAAAAAGGAAAGTAAAAGGGTGTTTTTTAGCTATTAAATAGAGAGCGTCGGTTTGGCTTAACTGTACGTTACATCACCTTTTTAAGATTAAAAATTCTTTTTAAAATTTTAGACTGTAAGAAGACTGTTCGAATGGGATGTCTGGTATAAAGTTGTTTTTTTTAACTAAGATTTTTTTAGTCAACTTATTTTTTTTGGTGTCCAGTGCCAAGCACATTGACTTTATCCTTGATTTTTAAAGTCATTTTTAAAAACTGCTTTCTTTTTTATGTCCCCCCGACAAAAAAAATTTTCACTGCTTTTTTGCCAAAGCTTGGGTTAGTTTACCAGGAAGTGTAACAGGTCGACCAGCCAAGTGAAGTGAGCCGAGAGTTGGCGGGTATATAAGAGCATTAGGCTGACAGACGCTTGTCCAATCAGGAAGCAGGTACTCGTTCGGGGGGTTCTGGGAAGTTAGGGAGAAAAATCGAGGTTGGAAAAAAAACAGGGGGATGTGAGGGGGGCCTCCTCCCATTGTCGAACGCTCGCCTCCATTTTGGGGGGTTTAGATTGCTCAGAGAGAATTTTGAGAAGGAGGGTGAAAAAGGGGAATTTTTAGTATGAATTAAAAAAACCGAGAATAGGAAAAAATTTGGGAGATTAAAAAAAATATTCGAGGCCTATTAAACGAGGCATCGGGGTCAAATTTCAATTTTATTTAGGGTTCGAATATAATAGGAAAAAAAAACTTTTTTGGACCTTCACTCTCTTTTATTTTGCATTCCTTCCCTCTCTGTATTCTATATCCTTTTAGAAGTTGTATCCCCGTGTATCTTATTCTTTCCAAGGACTACCCTGTCTCATTAGGGAGACAGCATCTGCGTGAATATGTCTGTGTTTTTTAAGTATTTATATTGTTATTAACACGCTTTTATAAGTTTCACTTGCATGTAACGGAATCTTTGAACTCGATTTTTACCCACTTTAAAAGGTCAGATTAATTCGAAATTTTGCGCACTTGTCAAGGACCGATGACAATACAATTTCATAATTTTGTTATATTGTCCTGAACAGAGGATAATCAGGAGACAGGATAATCCAGATTTAGTGACTAATTCATTATATCATTTCCAGATTTGTCGACTGATTCCATGTACCGTTGTCAGATTTGGCGACTAATTCTATGTACCGTTGCCGATTTCGGTTCCCCACCCCCTTTTTAGTTTTGGGAAAATAAATATTAGGTAACTTTAAAAAAAACTTTTTTTGCGTCAGCAATTTCTTATCATAATATAAGCAATTGTCCATGCACGTGAAAAAAATTTGTTCTAACTCAGGGAGAGGTAAACATTTTCGGTCATGTTCCAAAAATTTTAAAAAAATGAATAAATGGTAATTAAAAAACTAAAATACTTTTACGGGTCGAACAAAAAAAAAAAAAATATAGTTTAAAAAAAAATATATTTAAAATATAAAAATATATGAACGCATGGTTTTTGCACAAAAATTAATTTTTATAAAATAAAATGATTTGAAAAATTAATTCATTGTGGTAAATGCTGGGGGCTTTTACTAAATTTTACATTTTAAATTCAACATTTGGGAATAGAACTACTAAGAAATTATAATTTTGATAGGGACCCCCCTTTTCCCCAATGAATTTTTCTAAGTCTTTTTATTCTCATATTAAGCATTTTTATTTTTTTAGTTCCTTTAAAAAGCGTTTTTTATTTTTAAAAACTTTTTTTTTTATTATCTGTCACACTGTCATCCGGTGAGGGGCTACTTTTGAAAAGGACTTTTACTGTATTTTATATTCTTCCCCCTTTTCTCAAAAATTTTGTGTGTGAGGGAAAAGGGTCTCTCATCCGGGACCCTTTTGTATATGTATTTTGTTTTGTATATAAATAATCTTCTTGGAGGGTCGGTTTGCAGCTCGAAACCCTTTAGGTGTGAGTTTGGATCTCCTGAGTAAGTAAGGCTGGTCCATATTAAATCTGTTGAGGCTCAATGTCCTTCCGTTGGCATGGTGTGGTACACGAGGTCCAGCGCCAACAGTTCTAGTGTTTCTTCATAGTGAGACGTTTATATAATTCTCACTCTCACTCTCGGCTACCACTACCACAAATTGTGTTTGAGAGATGGATTTAAAAATTGATCACTGAATGAAGTATATTTTAATGTTGTTTGATCTGCAAAAAAAACCGAAAAATCACCAATAGCGCCCCCATATTTTTAAGCTGTTTTTTTTTTAATTTTTTTAGGTATATTCGCCAAACGCCCCTTTTTTTGTACATGGGAACCAGAAAATGGTGTACAATGTTCTTATGTTTTAAGTCATTTATTCGAATTATTGTCCCAGGTTTTAAAAATAGAACACTAGAATCAAAACCCCGGTATTTTTGTTAAAGATTGGGTCGAATTCGGAATTTTTTTTCAGATATAAAATACTCACACACACACCCCCTCACACACACAAACATTAATATTATATTCTGGCTACACTACCCTTTAGAGCAGGGGTCCCAAACTTTTCGATTGCGACCCCTTTTGTAGAAATTTTGGCGCCCCCTTGAGATAAAGTTCACAAATACGATGGAAATAGGCGCATTTCTTTCGTTTTATCGAAAAAAAAAATCACCTTTTCTGACACATATTAATATTATTTATAATTTGAAAATATTTTTGTATAAGATAAAAACGAAATTGCCTTTTAATGAGATGTATGTGGCTGCAAGTTTCTGATTACCCCGATGTTCAGTTTATGTTGTTAAAATTTCCCATATCATTTTCGGGGTTAAACGGGGCAGTATTTTTTTTTAAAAATATTTTTGTAAATCTAGTTTCACAAAAATATTTTGATCAAATTGTATTAGTAACTTGATGGCATTCTTGCATAGAACGGAATATTGCCCGGGATGCCAAAATTTTGGCAAGGCTGAGTTTTAAATTGATTTCGAAGAGTATAATCACTAATCAAATCTATCAATTGCTCTTCCACTAATTTGGGTTGAACTGCATATGTCGTGAAAAATGGATCACGAATCAACCGGGTCGTTTTCGGAAAACCCTCGAATTTTCCGAAAAATTTTTTTTAATTTTTCAAGGGATTGGAAATTATTTTTTTTAAAAAAATATATCTATATTTTTTTCCTTAATAAAATCGTTAAAAAGGGAACATGTCGGTGTTTTTTTTATTCAGTTCGTTTGCTAGGGGAAAAAGTTTTTTTTTAAAAGTTTAAATTTTTTCGGTGAATATGATAGTTAATTCTCACCCAAAAGCTCAAATTTGTCTTTAAAATTTTTCGAAAATATCAACTAAAAAATTTTCAGTTTTTAACCCCCAAACCCCATTGATATAAAAACCCCCAATTATGTTTTTTTTTCGCAAAAACATGTACACTTCATTTCTCAAATCAAATATCCGTCGTAGTTTTTTCCCCCACGTAAAACCCATCTGACTTGGGTGTGAACAGTAATCTTACGTTGAGCCCATCTCATTGAAAAGTATTGGCCCCTTTTAAAGACTTTGCTTTTAAATGTGAATTGAATTAACAGCGTCTTGTAATATGTTGTGCAACTCTTCATCCATATCTTTTGCTGAGTTGCCGATGAATCATACAGTGATTAAATACCATATGAACCCATTTCTGGATTCCCTCTGGGTTTTTTTCGAACCTGTTAATGCTGCAGCATCATGGGGCCCGCAACACTTTTGCCCAGGTAAGCGACTTTTTCCAATATTCATTTATTATTTGAATATTTTTCCTCCATTTTTTTTCCCTTCCCAAACTTTTGCAACATAAAAACGTTTCTGTTATATCTTCCAGTGAAAAAAATCAACGTAAATAATTTGTGGTTTTAGTAATTTCGGTCGTCTTCCAGTTGTAAACAAACACAATGAATTTTGTATGGTTTATGACTTCTGACTGATATTTCGTGACATTTCGGGAAACCCCAGCCCGTACCTCTTGATAATGGTATTGTTTTTTTGTTCATTTCCCTATTTACGCCATGCAAAATTTATGTCATCTTAGCTGCTGTAGGAAGGATAAGGGGTTCTCCAATTTATGGGGTTTCTTCTTTTTTTATTAGGTAAAAAAACTTCTAAAAATTTAATTTTGGGGGTTTTTTGTATATTTCTTTGTTTTCACTTTTTTCAGATTTTTGCTCGTCTTTGAAAAAAAAACAATGTTTATTTTGCAGTTCTTTGTTTATTTCCCGTTACCTTTTTAATTTAGCTGGTTTAATGTCTCATTTGCTAATTTTTCGGTGCAAGTGACCAAAATCGGGCATTCTTCATCATCAACAACACAAAATGTAAAACCAAATTTAAATTTCATTGTATTTTTTTTTTTTTTAGATGGGGGATTTGTTCAGAATTTTGGGCTCCTCTAGATTTGTTCGTTTGTTAGCTGGGTGTACCTGGTATACGTATTTCCCATTTATCCATTACGAATATAGGGGGTTTTAATTTTTTTTAAATAAAACAAATAAAAAAAAATTATCATTTTTTCGGGAAAATTTTAAAAAAAATTTAAAAGAGATCTTTTCAATATACAAAATATATAAAAAAAAGCAGCAAACCCCCTAAAAAAATAAAAATCAAAAAACAACGTCACGATAAAACTCGAGGAGAAACTAAAAAATTTCAGGGGGGGAACTGTTACATGCTACAACTTTAAAGGAAACGCGCGTAAAACATTCAGCAATAATTTTGGTCGTTTGGTTGACCTTGGCGGGACGCATGTCTACAGATGACTCCCACAGCCCTTGAACCCTCCATCTCGTACGGGGCGATTTCAGTGGGACCGTTCGCCAAAAAAAGTATAACATAAATACGTCGGACAAATAGGCGCTTTTCGTAAAACTGGTGAAACCGTGAAGGGCGTCATCTCCGGGTGAAAAAATTTCGTCTTCACACTTCACATACATTCCATGACGGTCAAAAAAAAGGAACAGCAGGAAATTGCTTAAAAAGTAAAAGCGGCGTTTCCTCTTTATATACAATGTATGGCATACACATGAACATAATGCATTTCATAAAAAGGGGCCCCAAAAAAATCCGGGGCCCCCCCAGGGGTCCGACCCCAGCCCCCCTGCTGTAGAGCATCACTTATTTTATCAAAAACACTCATTTCCGAGTTGACACATTTTTCTTTTTAAAAAAGTGTTTTGCATTTTTCCCATACCGTAATGCTAAATAGTATCCCCTTTACATGTTAAAAGGAGCTAATTTTTTTTAAATATATTGAAAATTTAAAAATACTATATTATAAAAAAATTTAGTTACGCGGGGCAATTTTTTAGTCGAAAAAGTTCCGCGTCAATTTCCCCTTTTACGGCCTAAAACGCCTTTAAATTTTGGGGTGTCATTTCTTTAAAAAAATATAGTACCGACCCATGGAAAATAGGTTTCAACTGGGTTTTGATTTTTAGGGGGGGATTAAAAAAACCCAGAAATTTTTTGAGATGGTGTGGAGGGGTTTGGGGTTTAACCAAAAATAGTCAAAAGACTATAAAAAAACGCTGATTTGGCAAAAAAGTAAACTTTTTATACTGGTTACCGTTTATTTAGTATTTAAAATTGTATATTCGTGGCAATAGCTATTTCAGATTTGCAATTAAAAAAATGGAGCTTTAGAAAAAACTACATTAAAAAAAATATATTCTATTAGTAAAAGAATATTTTTTTAAGAATTTAATTCCTGTTTTTACCATGTATTTTGTACGCTGTTATTTCTCTGGAGTGGGAAGGGGGGGATATCGAAATGTTCACAAGAAAAGGGGGCGCCAGTTCAAAAGAGGCTGGAAAACTATGATGTAGAAGTTTAATTTTTCTTGTGTTCCTCTCTTTTCTTATTTTTGAATTTTATACCCGGCGTATAACGCGCACTTTTAACATAAAAAATGAGATTGAAATTTACAGGTGCGCGTTATACGCCGGATTTTACGGTATTTTCTTTTATTTCATTTTAATTGGAAGAATATAATGCCAAACATTCATGAATTTTGCTGTCCCCATAAATGTTTTCCTTAAAAAAATAATAAATTTTATTCGTAACAAAATTTATAATGAATGAAAATGCCTTTTTTCAAATTTCTTGATTTTATATTAGACCTTAAAATAATACAGAAGATTCTTGTAATATTAAACATTTTCAAAACTTGCCCATCTTATTTCTATTTTCTTCAATACAAATGAGTTTGAAAATGTTTCTGTGAGCTTTGGTAGTTAAAATTTTATAAAATGTCAACTGATTTGATCATAACTCATTACACAGAAATAGCTATTTAAACTACAAAACAAATTATTCTCAATGCTTAGTGAATAATATGTGTATTACATTCAAATGTATTGAAATATAACAACTACTTCTACGAACATTATATAGTTTCCAAATAATTAATACCTCAAACAGCACACAGTTAAAAGAAATTATTAATTAAAATTCTTAAGTAATGTATATCTAAAATAACATCTTAATATACAGAACTTTACATAATCCAACGTTAATTAAGGACAATTCATTCGGACGGTATACTAACTACTATGAAAGCTTAGAAATATTTCAATAATGTTCCTCGGAATTATAAGAATTTAATTAACTTTTAAAAGTATTTCACAACCACAAAATTTTCCATATTTTAAGCGAACAATGTCAAGTCTGCGTTAATAATTGTTGAATCAGTTCAGAAAATGAAGGAAATTATTGATTTTGCTTTTACCTTGATGCATTTTTCGAAATCGGGATAATTAAAGTGCAATAATTATGACATCACTATTGTACTTTAAGGAGCATTTAAGCTTATACAAAAGCTCCTTAAGTACATCACTATTTTACTTAAGAAGCTTATTGTACAAAAGTGGCATTTATATCAGAAGGACCTAGAAAAAATTAAAAAAAAAAAACCATTCATAGTTTTAAAAAAAATATTTTAAAAAATTCCCAAAGGGGTTTAAATTTTTTTGTTTTAACACTGCTTTAAAAAAAACCTTGGATTTTATTTTATTTTTTTAACGTCTTATTTTAATGGATAGCGGAACTTGTAACCTCTTAATATATATCCTCTCGGCTTTTATCCGTCTCCTAAGAGCGCATTATGTCCCCGGGTTATATAAACCCTTTCCCCCAAATACGATTTTTTTTCTTTGTGCGGCTATCTAAACTATTTAAGGCTTTGGGAATGTAAAAAAAGCCCTTGCAGTGTTCAAAAAGTATTTCAGAGGAAAAATGTTTGTTTCCCCTTTTTCTCCCTTCCCCAATACCCCCACATACGCCGGGGGATGGGGAAAACGTGACATCTAATCGTAACTTTTGATCGGTGTTGGGGGTTAATTTCAATCAAAGCCTAGCAATCAGGATGACGTCTGAGCTGTGTGTGCGGTACTCCATTCTCCAAACGCCCACAACACATTAACGTGATGACTTTGAACTTCAAATATTTAATACGCATCAGCGCCTGTGCACTGGTACTACAAAACTCGCTATCACAAAACGACAACGTCGAACACAAATTCGCGACCATGTCCACTCAGCTACTACAGCCACAGAGACAGCAAAAGTTAACAGGGAAGGACTTCGTAATTTGCATAAACATTTTCTATGTATTGTCCAAAGTTAACTTATATATATATATATATATATTTGTCTCTACTCCTTGCCCACTCCATTTTTCTACTTTTTCTGCCTTTTTAACCATCTTTTTTAACTTTTGGGGGTGTCCTATGACTAAGGGTTTATTCCTTTTTTTTTAAATTCTTTTTCGATTTATTGTTTTTTTTACATATATTTTATTGCAGTTTGTCGACTCCCCCATTATGGGGTTAGTATTATTCCAAGCTTCAGAAAAAATATATATTTCTAGAAGAATATATTTCTATATTTCTAGAAGAATATATTTCTATATTTCTAGAAATATATTTCTTTAAGTTCTTAAGAGAGTTGTCATTTCTTTTAAATAAGCAGTATTTTGATTATCTAGAAGACTAATTTTTCTTCTATGCTCATTTTTTTTTATTTTTAAAGCTCTCATTTTTATACCCGGCGTATAACGCGCACCCATAAATTTCGATTTTATTTTTTTGTGTTAAAAGTACGCGTTATACGCCGGATTTTACAGTAACTATCACGAGTTTACCATTAGACTATCGAATATCTCTATATAATGTATGATAAATTATATGCAGTAGTATATATTGTTACAAATTTATGTGGGGAAAACGTAGCCGATGACTCCAATTATTTGAATAATAAAAGATTTATTAATAGCAAGGACGAACAGATGACTACACGAAGACAAATCGTTATATATACACAAAGAAAGATTATAGCAGATTATTTGTCACAATGCAAAACGCACTCGTTGTAAATAAATTTTACAACATTCCAGAAAAGGCTCCCTAAACGGTTTTCCACTAGCAGGAACTCAAACACAATAAAAGTTTTTTTTCTCTCTTATCGAAGTCAATGAAAACAACTGAACTTTCTTCAGAACTGACAAAACGGTGCTTTACGGTGCATATTTGAACATAATGGGCTGCAAGCAGCCCTCCACCCCATATCCGACAGTCTGTGATGGGGAATTAACGATAGTGGTGTTTCTCGGTCTGTGTACTTCACGGCTATTGGTGGAGAGGACTGGTCCGGAAGGTGTGGCTATACTTGGTATCTTCCTGCTGTTTTGGAAGTTAGATCTTTTTCTTGGGTGAGAGCTGAGTGGCTGCTCCCTGATTGGTTGCTGAGTGGAGAGGATAGTGATTTCGATTGACTGCCCAGGAGGTTCAAAAAGTTACATTTGAAAAAGTAGAAGGGGCTTGTCCAGTTAGGAAATAGAAGTTAAGATGCATTTAAAACTGAATATAAAAATTCAAAAGGTAGGAAGGAAATAAAATAAGGAGAAATTAAAATTTAGCAAAATATGCAAAAAAAGTTATTGCTTTAAAAAGATGACCTATGAGGGGTTTTAGGAGTCGAGGAAAATTTCCCCGGTGGCTCTTAGTTTTTATATTTGTATCATTGGGAATTAAGTTTACCCTATTACTATTATTTGTAAAAAGGGTTTTGGAATTAAAAAAAAATTAAAAATTTTTTTTAACCCCATGTTTTGAAACTATTGTTTTTGGGAAAGTTTTTCTAAAATCTTTTCGTTTTATATATCTGATGGTTTGGAATCATGCAAATATATGAATAAGAAACCTTAACTGACATGACCTTGTTTCAAAGGTCTTTTATATAGCCTCATGGAAATTTCTAGAAGGCTTGATCCTAGAGACTTCTCGGTGGTTCCCAAATTTTTCGCCAATCTGATTCCCTGGACACATCTTCTAGGGTTGTCATAATCTTATTTTTCAAGCTTTACGGGGGAAGCAAACCCCGGTAAAACTAAATCTACAGGGGGGTTGATGCGGGAAAATAACCCCTGACGCTTTTAAAAATTTTTAAATCTGATATAACAGGTTTAATTTTCAGCCACTGCCAGTATGGTGGAAAAGACTTGGGCTTGAAAACCGAGTAGGCTCGGGTTCGAATCTAAGTAAGGCATGGTTGCATCTTCTTGAAAAGAAGTCGGGCCTTCGCCAGTAATGGATTCCCGTCTCGAATGAAAAGAAGAGCACCCCTTCTGTTATATGCTGGGATCATCATTGGTATTAAAAAATGTCTGTATTCTTCTGTTTGTATTGTATGTTTCTGTTCTTCCTCTCATATTTCATATGTATCCCAGGATAAAAACACAAGACAACAACAGTATATAAGGATCACATAATAAATAGAATGCAACTTGAGACAAACTCATAATATCATAAAAAATTGCCTATGTTATCATATATATACATTTTATTATTATTTATTATATATTATTTTATATGCTTACAAAATGTAAAATGTTTGCATTGCGTTATATTTCATATATAATCATATGTATCGTATTAAAAATAATATTATTCCAGACTAAAAGTATTTAAACACGAAACATTTGTACCAATTATAAAATAAAATTCAATTACAATGCAAGAAATGAGATTCGCAATAATTTTTAAAATTTTTTCCCAAAAATTTGGGTGCAAAAAATTAGTTTTTAAAACAAATTCTCTGATAACAATATTTTAAAAAGTTTTTCATGAAACCCCCAAACTTGCAAAAACATCTAGAATTATAAATATTTGGAATATTTATGGATAAAGTTACGTAATATCTTAGAAATAATTTAGAGAAACCCGAACATGAGAAATACAAGATCGTCTTCATGCACCTGCATATCCAACGAAGATATTTTTGACTGTAAAGAATTTTATGATAAAACTTTAAACACTTTCAATTTCACGAAACTGGAGAAGACCTATGATGAAGAGAGATTACGTAAATATTTATTCCCTATTTTTAGAACTTAAAACCGTACAAACATGTCTGTCAGAAAAATTATGATTACGCTCTCCAATTGCAATTTTCTAAATCTTCGTTGTAAGAAAATATTCCAATTTAATCACTCTACTAGCACGCGCGCTCTTATACGAGAGAGAGAGAAGACAGTTTTGAATATTTTACATTTCTTGGGAGAAAACACTTTTATTTATGCGCTGTAGATTCTGTAATCCTAGAATGAAATGTACGGTGAATAATAATTTACTATATTGAGAAAATTATAGTTTCATTTTCTATTTTGATATCACTTTAATAACACATAAAAAGATATGAACCGTGGTAATATACACTCATGGACAAAAAAATTAGCGCACCAAGAAATAATTGAGGGATCCCAACAAAAAATTGGATGAAGGGGTACATGTCAGGGAAAATGCAAATGATTAGAAATGCAGCGTGATTCCGCCCTTACGGGATAACCGGGGGGGCGTTTAACGTCGTTCTTCGAGGAGAATAAAAAAGGTTAAAAAGGGTTGTTTGAGCGTGCTGAATCTTTTTTCAAAGAAAGAGCTGAGGTAGACATGCTTTACCCCCATTTTCGAAAATATTTGGGGGAGCGCTGTCGCTGTTGGAGAGGGAGAATTTATCGACATGATGGGGTGGGGTTTTGGAAAAATAGTCGTCAATTAGGTCGCTCTGATTGTGTTGTCAGGAGGTGTTGGGACCAGTGAATCCGAGAGATGTCATTTACACGAAGTCCAGGCTCAGGACGACCTTGACAGACCAGTCGACGAGAAGACCTCCACATCGTAAGAAATGCATGCATATAGCCAACAGCTTAATCGGCCGGCATCCAGATACAGGTAGCACCTTCACTAGGGGCATTTGTGTCTTCTCGAACCATACGAAGGCTGAAGGACATTTGGGATCGCGGCGCCCATTACGTGTGCTGCCCTTGACGCACACCTATCGACGCCTCCGTTTGGAATGTTCCCGCGCACGAGGAAACTGGAATTGCAGCGGATTGGAACCAGGTCGTCTTTAGCGACGAATCCAGATTCAATCTCAGCAGTGATGACAGTCGTGCTCGTGTGGGGAGATCCCGTGGTGAACGCCTCAATCCTGCCTTTGCTTTACAGCTACACACCGCTCCCACAGCTGGTGTGATGGTATGGAGTGCCATTGCCTACAAGTCACTGTCACCCGTAGTATTGATCTATGGCACCATGACAGCCCTGGGGTATGTGTCCATGACATCCTGCAAACACATGTGTTGCCACTCATGCAGCTGCTCCCAGGAACCATTTTTCAACAAGACAATGCTCGACCTCTCATGGCAAGGGTGTCACAAGACTGTCTCCGCACAGTTACTACCCTTCC
This sequence comes from Trichonephila inaurata madagascariensis, assembly GCA_019973955.1. Lineage (NCBI taxonomy): Eukaryota > Metazoa > Arthropoda > Arachnida > Araneae > Nephilidae > Trichonephila > Trichonephila inaurata. Next base: position 13,094 of record BMAV01015232.1, read on the forward strand.
TTGGCCTCCCCAATCCACAGATTTGTCTTCAATCGAGCATATATGGGATCATTTGGGACGGCGAGTTGGGCATCCCACGAGTTTTAACGAACTAGAGGCATGGTTACAGCAAATATGGAACGAAATCTCTCAAGACATCATACAAAACTTGTATGCCTCTATGCCAGATTGTGTCGCATCGTGCAGTCGCGCCACACACAGAGTGGGTTCAACAGGGTATTAAATCCTCCGTTCTTTTGCCTTTTTCTCTGAAATAAATAATCCTTTGATTTTATAATCATTTACTTATATCAAAGTAGTCATTAAGTATGTAAAATTTCGTTTCATTTTGACGACTCCTTTTTGGTGCGCTTATTTTTTTGTCCATGAATGTATTTATAAAAGTAAAGTTAAAGTACACAGGTGTTCAAAAATCAAGGGTGAAAGTGAAGGATAAACTAGGGTCGATTGAATGGTTGGTTATTAACATTGAATTTAAAGTAACACTTGGTTGTTGATGACGGACCATATAATTTTGAACCATGGTCATGTGATTTGGAGGCTGCCCGAGTTGACACTTCCCTCTCCATATTTTGTGCACTATGCCATCATAGTGAGAACTTTGAGTCTCAACATATTTAATGTTGCCAAGGAAGGACTTTATTGGTATTTGGTCTCGAACCTATGACTGGAAAAAAATAATACGGACCATGGTCATGACCATTCGATGCGGGATGCGCAGCGAGAGGGTTAACAATTCCTACTTTAATATTGAAGAGTATAGTTTTGAAGTTGTTGACAGCTTCTCTTATTTAGGTTCAGAAATTAACAATAGAAACTATTGTACTACTCATATCCCCCCAAAAGAGAATTACTATGGCTAATAGATGTCTTAATGGAATACGAAAATGTATGAAATCAAATTTAATCAAAAAAAAAAAACAAAAAGGGTTTTATTGTATAAAAAATCTTTTTAAAATCTATTAACTTATGGTGTAAAACTTGGTCCATTCCGAACAGATGAGAACATGATAAGTATCTACGCAAAAGGGAAAATTTTAAAAATTCATTTTTTGGGGGGAATTCAGGGAAAAAGGAACATGGGGGAAGATAAAAAATTTCGAGCTCTATCAATCTATAAGGAATCGGACATTCTAACTTCATCAAAAAATTTAACGAATTAAATGGGAAGGGCACGTCTGAATACCACTAATAAAGTTTACAATGCTCAACCAATTGGCACACGAAGAAAGGGCAGGCCAAATCTTAGATGGATTGATGACCTAGAAAAAAATCACCTGGTTTTAAGAACTAGGAATTGGAGAACACTAGCAGGAAGAAGGTTGACTTGGAAAAGGCTTCTTGAGAAGGCCAAAGCCCACCCTGGGCTGTCATGCCATTGAGGAAGGAGGGTCTTTATTGGTATTTGGACTTTAACCTATGACTGAACAAAAATAATGCTGATTGTGAGTTCATGGCCATGACCATTCGGCTACTGTGGCTACAACAGATAAGGGTCATGTATAGTAAGGCAAGAAAATATTTCAAAGATACTATGTATTCTTTTTCATGGATGACAACATTACTTTTCATCGTACAGCAGCTGTCGATTTGTTGCTGGAAGGTGAAGGTATTAAACGTTCGAATTGGTCACTAAGATCCTTTTAGATCTTAATTCAATAAGGCATCTGTTAAGCATTATATAGCGAGAGGTTTGGCCAACATTGACTCCAATGCTGCGATAGATGCTACAAAAGAAATGAGCAGCAATGTATCACAACATGAAGACAACTATGTACATGGAGTGAGTGAGTGAGTGAATATTAACGTCAGACTGTTCAGCTACACGAGAGCTTTTGGCGACGGAACACGTAATTTTGAACCATGATCAAGTGACGTGGACGACACCTGAGATGGCACCCACCTCTAACTACCACTCCACACCAACCGGAGGACGTTTCAGCTCTCAACAGATTTAACATGCATCGCTGCCCTACAAGACGGGCGTTTAGTGGTACTGGGCTCGGACTCATGACATGCCTGCCATGATCCGATACCTTGAGCACTGGGCTACCGCAGCCCTACTATGTACATGGAACCGTGTACCTGTTGGAGTAAATACTGCTAAGTGCTAATACTAAAGATTGTATTTTTCTTAACAGCCTCTCTTGTCACATTGAAATTTCAGTCTTCTATCAAATTAAAGATCATTGTTTAATAAGATTAATTTTTATTCTTTGAATTATATTTTCTTTGAAAGCTTTATTTACTGTCCCAATGCTCTTAAGTCTTGGGGATCTCATGATATTTCTTGTAGATTATTTTGTCCTTAATTTTTACATTCCAGTGTAATTCACGCGTGGTTTCGAATTCTGGTTCCACGAAAGTCCCCTCATGTGATAGAATGGCATTACTGAGGCTAATTAGAATTAGGAGTTGATATCGTCGAAAAACCTTTTTACCAATGCTAACCTTTCCTAAGACGATATACTCGGTGTGACACACAAAAAAACCGAGACTGGTCCAATAAACCATTGTGCTTACAGACTCAGATCTCCGTGACAGTATCCCTTTCAAAGTAGTTCCTTTTAGCATTCATACACTTCTACATTCGGCGCTGTTTTGCTGGTAACAGTTCTGGAACGAAGCTTTTGGAAGGCCCTTTAGGAGATTTTCTGTTTTTGCCTGGACCTCTTCAACTGAGGTAAAATGGGTTCCCCTTCAGCCAGATTTAACTGTTGGAAATAAAAAAGTTTCATGCGGCCAAATCACGTGAATAAGGAGGATGTTCCATCCTACTAATGTTTTTGCTGATCAGAAACTGCTTGACAGATAGGGCCATGTGAGCGGGTGCATTGTCTTGGTGCAACAGACATCCATCAGACATTCTAATCCTTTTTTTTCTTTCTAATTTCTTACGAAGTCTTTTAGTACTTCAATGTAGTAGTGTTGATTAATAGTCTGATCAATAATGTGAGTGGGAACCCACTCATATCACGAATTTTGGCTGTTTTGGTATGTAATCGCTGACCTTGGGCGCACCAGATTCATCATCTTCCACGTTGTCCCTTCCACCTAAAAACCTCTTATACCATTCAAACACATGTGCACTAGACAAAGTTTCATCTCCATAAGCCTCGGTTAGTATTTGAAATAGTTTCGTGACTGATTTCTTACGTTTCACAAGAACTTAGCGATTTGAATTTTTTCCCGGGAGGGTCGTTGCACTATTCACTCAATGACGCAAGTACTCCCACCTGGCGGGATCCATTAAGGCGAAACTGGCCACATGGATAAAGGAGGTGCGTGGGATGACGTCACCAAAACAGTTGTTGACAACTCCACTTTGTTATCAAGCTACATACACTTAATCTCGTTGTGTGTGTGTGTGTGTTCTGATCGAGCGAATTGTCTGATCCCGGTAAGACCAGTGCCAAAAATAATGGGGGTTTTTTAAGTTAAAATTATTGAATCTCAAAACTATGAAATCTGCCGTGGACACCCTTCTGGAAATGCCAGAGCGACTCTAAACAACAGTTTTTTTACTCTAAAAAACACATCAAGACTAACCAATTGATATAATACTTACGTAATCAAACATGTATTAATGCAGAATAATATGGAAAAATAAATGTTGGTTTTTTTAAACAGAAAGTTATAAAAATAAACGTTTTAGTAATAAGATTTAAGGTAGCAATAATGGTAAGTGTTAGTAAAATTTTAAAAT
>BMAV01015233.1:0-35263 GCA_019973955.1 Trichonephila inaurata madagascariensis
AACTATTTTCAACGCCCCCTTACCTCTATTTATACGCTTCAACATCAGTTTAGGAGCAAGCTGCGCAAGCCACGCATGCGCGGTGGCTCTGAAACTTTACTATTTTAAGTAACATCCTATAATTCATATTTGCAGCAAAATTCATTTAATTCTGATGATTCCTTCAGGGTGTTGCATTTCTTACAAGCAGCAGTATAATTTATGTTAGCTTACACATAGACAACATATATTGTTTATAAGAGTAATAGACAAAGTACAAGGACGGTGTTTCATAGCAGCCCCATTCTCTCTTCACCTGACCTCTACTAAAGATAAGTGGTCGATGGATATGGTATTTGCTACTTGGAAAAGTCAGTTCAGTTATTATAACAAGAGCAATTACAGCACAGATATATTAACTACAAATGCTTACATTTTACATTAACATAACTATAACATTTTTCGTGAATAGAACCTTTCATTACTTATAAAATTGTGCACAGTTTTAAACTCTTGTTATATCATAAATAATTACGAAAGAATGGTATCGAATTTGATAGATTATGAATAATATTTTGCCCATGAGTTTTTTCAATCTCCCTATTTACTCTTTGGTAAATCCTTTCAGTGCTTATGAATTTCAGAATCACAAGGACTATAATTTATTTTCGGTGTGGAATTACCGAATAGCGAAGACTTTCTGTAACGAAATCTAGTGATCTGGGGACCCTTTGGCATATCAAATGTACAGGGCATTTTCCGAAATTATCACTTTAATTAATATTTTCATGCGAGCGGTATAAATACTTTACCGAAAAAGATACTCTATATCTGTGGAACTTTTTGCATTTAAATTGAACTGGAACATTTTTTTTTCATTTCACACTTTAAATAATAGTTTGATCCAGAGCTGTTTAAAGTCATTACAAAATAAATGAAATCAAGTAAGAGTGTTTTGTGTTGTGTTTTTTGTATAAGCAAAATTAAATGTAAGTATATTTGTGCTTAAACGTTGATTGTTTTCATATATTATTCTTTTAGTTTTGAATATTTTTAAAAAAACAAACTTTGAATGAAATTTTTGCGAAGAACATATGTATTAATTGATAATTAATCTCTCACTTTGAAGCAACAAGAGGATTTTTTGGAGACGGGTCTCGTAATTTTGAGCCGTGCCATATGACAAGAATTATATCTGAGTTTGAACCCCACTCACCAAACTTCCACAGTACGCTACGTGAGTACTTTGAACCTCGACAAAGTTAACATACGTCGGTTAATCCTCTAGGTGGGTCTTTAGTGACGCCATTACTCGAAACCATGACGTAACAGAAGCAATAACTGCCACACGCGGTATTATTGTTCAGAAAGTAATTACTTTAAGCTAATGAAATAGGGTTCTTGAATTATTTTTATGGAGGAACCAATCAGAGAAAAAATAAGCGTATATTCTGAAAAGTATTTCTTATTAGAATCACTAAATTATAAGTGTTTATAGGAATCACATGATATCTTGCAGTTTCTACACAAACCTCTTAATAACTGCAGTAATTATTGTAATTAGTGACCTATAATCTTTTGGTTTTAAAGGAGAATAAAATAGGCAACGTAAAAAAATACTATGTTATTCATCCCAAATTGAATGCTATTTTTCTTTAAATTATCGTTATTACTAAAAGTTTATCTACTATTCATGTTGTGCAATTTTTTAAAATTCTTATCTAGATTTCCTTCCGTTTTTACTGCAGAATGTATCTCATAAAAAAATCTAATGTTACTCTGATTTCCACAGAATCATTTACATAACTTCATTGAATGACTTAAGTATTTCAAATTCAATTGTATTGCAACATTATGAGAATGAATAATCATTCTCTTCAGCATTACGTACATCATTACGGGAATTATGAAAATAGAAACACGGCTCTTTGATCGATTAGTTTTTCCAGGAGTACCTGTAATTGCATAAATGAAACCAATTTCATTCTAGTGTAACTGTTTTGCAAATAAGTGCAAACAGTTCTTTGGCGCTTTCGTATTCCTTTTCGATTCATGGATCATGATGTATGAATGTGGTCTATGATACGCAGAAATGTATTTTGAATCTGAAAGAAAAAATTTCTACGTTTTAAATGGTATTTTAATATGAAGGCAGATATAAATAAAGGTTGATTCACTATCTCATTTCATAATATATTGTTTTTCTCCTTAATGCTCTCTCTCTGTATATTAAAGGTTCTTTCTTCAGTACTACAGAAAAAGTTATTGGAGTAGCGATATATAGTAATAACAGGTAGTCAACTACGGTTTCTTACTCACTATCTAGACTGCAGAAGGTTCAATATACACTGAAGTGCCAATGAATTAGGATTAGGAAGGGTTATGCAAATTGTGTAGCCCTACGTATCATTTATTCTCAAATAAGGGCGCTGTGGTAAATGCAAATATAGGGCGTACTGTGGTTGTTCTGAATCCATACTGGAATCGCCAGTATGGATAAACTGGCTGATTTAGACGCCTTCGATCGGGGACAAATCGTAGCTGCGTGGCGCATGGACCATTCAATTTTAGAAATCGTCAGGCAGCTAGGATTTTCAAGGTCAACAGTGTCAAGAAAATACCAAGAATACATGTATGGTAGACAAAAAACTAGCGATAGGGCAAACTGCTTAGGACAATTAGCCTTGACAGAGATTGCGTGGTGAGAGACGGCTGAGGCGTATTGTACGTAGCCAGCGAAGCCAAACATTAGCTCAAATTACCACCCAGTTGAACGACGGTTCCAGTCGTACAGTCAATAAGCGGACTGTGCAACGTTTGTTTCACTGTATGGGTTTCGAGAGCCGTCGACCTACGAGAATACCATTGTTCAATACTAGCCATTGAGCTGCCCGTCTTGTCTGGGCAAAAGAGCACAGAGACTGGAGTGTAGAGGACTAGAAACGAGTATCCTGAAGTAATGAATCTCCATTCCGACTTTCTAACACCGACGGGAGACTAAAAATATATAGCGTCAAACTCATGAAGCCATGGATTCTGCATGCCAGGCTGGAAATGTACAAAAGAATGGTGGCTCAATCATAGTCTGGGGTATTTTAGTGGCACTGTTTGGGATCTTTGGTACGTGTACCAACCTTCCTACAATGCAATTCGGTACATAGAGGTGCTGGGTGATCACCTCCTTTCGTTAATGCTGTTTTGTTATCAGCCCGGTAAAGGAATGTTCCAGTAAGACACTTGTACCTCTAACAAGTCCCGGTTGTCTACTGACTGAATGGATAAGCATTCCTGTGACTTTTCTATCATAAATTAGCCAAATGAAAGCCCAGGTTTTGGTCCTATTGAACATCTTTGGGATGTTTTGGAACAAGACATAAAACGTTATTGCACAGCACCAACGAACCTTACTGAATTATAGACAGCTTCAGCCAATATTTGGCTAGTCATTCCCGTGGAAAGTTTCCAGAAACTTGTTGAATCTATGCCGTGTCATGTCACAGCCGTCATCAAGGCCAGTGGAGACCCAACTCATTACTAGGTAGGTATCCCTAATTTAGTGGTATTTCAGTGTACATAACGTATTTACTGGAACATAAGCCACCATCGATTCTAAGCTGCATCTGAAATTCTCTACACGTTTTTGAGAAAAATAAAAAATGATGTAAAGATTCATCAATTTTAGATACTTAAGAAATTTTTAAGGGAGCTTTTAATGACAAATATATAAAAAAAGTTAATAATTAATTATTTTACTATCAGTAGCGTATTGGGTAATATTAGCCCACCCTGTAAAGTCACGCCTTGGGCCCCAAGACGTACTTGGCATCAGTCAAGCTTCGGTCCCCTAGAACTCTACCCCCCACGATGAGTGAGCCACTGTTTACCAGTATTAAAAACTTCTATCTATAATTACTCTAATGGTCAATATCATATATTTCGAAAAATGTTTGTCACTTCCAATGTCACAGCTGATTTTGGAATACATGTCGGCTTCGCCCTGTTCCTACACAAGGTAGTCTTCCGTGCCATCCCTTGCATTTGTTATGTAATATTTTTTTTAAAGGAAAGAATGCATTATATAAGAATGTATAAGAACTTTTAAAGACTGTTTAATATTTACAAGCAAAAATTATATAATTTTGATTACGCTATTGGCGTATATTTGTTTCATAAGTTTCAAATTTTCAGTGGCAGCTGCTCTGTTTATTTTTTCTTTCTTCTGCATATAAAATTGTCTACTTTTTCATACTTGCGTCATAGTGAACCTGTCTTGATGCTATTACAGATATATTATATGTTCAAGTGATTAAAAGAAAGCGTACACACACACACAAAATTCCTAACTACGAAAAGACAGCGACGCTTAGGATAGACTGAATACTGGAGATAAACTACTGAATGGGATAAGTCATCGATGCAAGTGACCAGAATAGACAATAATATTTTTCCTTCTGAAAGTGGTGTGGAAACCTATTGTCAGCCAAAATAATCGCGTATAGAAAATTTCATTTCAAATGAACAAGTTAAAATGGGAGAAAAAAGTTTCTAAATTTTAACCCAAGTCGCCAATACATGTTCACTAGATCCCCAGAAATGATGCCAACGTATCTGTAGCTTATAAGTAGTTAGTTTTAATCAATTATTTTTAATTACTATAAATAAATTATAGTATTTTCACCCAAAACAATTATGAAAAAATATATTTCAGCTCAATTGAACATTTACACTATTGGTCATTAAAATTGCTACACCAGGAAGAAATGCAGATAGCAAAATGATATTTATTGGATAAGTATATTATACTAGAAATAACAAATAATCAAATTTTCAAGAAATTTGGGTGCATAGATCCAGAGAAATCAGTACCAAAAACAGTAACCTCTGGCAGTAATAACAGCACTTATACACCTAGGAGTTGAGTCAAACAAAGATTGGATGGTATGTACAGGTACAGATAACCATGGAGCTTCAACACGATAACACAGCTCATCATCTGTAGTGACTGGCGTATGGTGACGAACCAATCATACCATAGACCAGACGTTTTCTATTGGTGGAAAATCTGGTGAACGTGCATGCCAGGGCCGCAGTCGAATATTTTCCGTATCAAGAAAGGTGCCTACAATACCGGCAACATGCGGTCGTGCATTGTCTTACTTCAACGTAGCGTTTCGCAGGACTTGAATAAAGGGTAGAGCCACGGGTCGTAACACACCAGAAATGTAACGTGCACTGTTCAAAGTACAGTTAATGCGAACAAGAGGTGACCGAGAAATGTATCCAATAGCATCCCATACCATCATGCCAGGTGATAGACTAGTATGACGATTGCGAATGCACGCTACCAATGTGCGTTCACCAAGGTGTCGCCAAACACGGATGCGAGAATCTTGATGATGTAAAAGAAGCTGGATTTAACTGAAAAGGTGACATCTCATCATTTGAGAGTCCAGGTTCATCGTTGATCACACCATTGATGATGCTCCTGTCTGTAAAACAGCGTCAAGTGTAGCCGCAGCCATGATATCTGAGTTGAGAGTTCATGCTGCAGCAAACGTCGTCGAATTGTTTAAGCGGACAATTGTTGTCTTTCAAACGACCCCAATTCTTAAATTAGGGCGCGTGACGTTGCTTCACGATCCATTCAGGACATGCAGATAGTGATACCGCCCCCTTTTGGTGACCGTATCTTTGATTGCCAGCGTGAGTTATAGGTGTAGGATTTGCAAAAGTAATAGACATTTTTGATTCTTAATATGACTTTATTAAGAATAGAACTTAAATGTCAAACAATTTAGATAATATTGATTAAGCAAGAATCTATAATGAACAAACACACAGTAATAGTTTAACAGAATCACGTAATTTAGACCATATTCTCCAAGTTATAATTATTTAATCCACCTACTCTCACTTCTAATAATATTACAAGTCCTAATATCCAATAATCAGTCCTACCATAATCCAATTTTATATTCAATTTTATGAAGAAACGTCCGGACGTGCTTGCAATGGTATGTAACTTGATTTAATGGCTTGTTTTCCAGGTAACTTCACGATTGGCTGTCATTTCACACTTGTCTCTTCCACACATACCATTCCCCAAAATTGCCATTTCACTTACTGAAACTTCTGTTATTTAAAAGCTATCTTACTTGCATTTCTTTTTCACATTTCGCTTCTTGGGTTTTGGTTGGAAAAGAGTTGCCATTAATCTTGGCCTCCAAAGAACCCAGAGGTTATGTTAAAGAAAAGACGCGTGAGCCCGTCACAAGGTAACATGTCTGTCTTCTCGACTGCAAGCGATAGGGGACCGTAGAGATCCAGCACGGCATTCCGTATTACCATCCTGAACTCCTCAATTCCATATTCTGCTAACAGTCATTGGATCTCGACCGACGCAAGCAGCTATACTGTGACACGATAAACCTCAATTCCGGTTAGCTACAATTTAACCTTTGTCAAAGTCAGAAATGCGCTTTCTCGCATTTCTGCTTCTTACATGAATGGTCTTTACAACAATTTTTCATCAGGCAACAACGTTCAAATGCAATTTGTGTATGAGAAACCGGCTCTGAACAATTTCCTCATTATTTCCTCATTTAAACTCATTGTAGGTGTGGCTACCGGCGCCTGCTTTGTCCGAATGCACAGAAAAGCTAATGATTTACATATCACAGCACCTTCTTCCTGTCGTTTAAATTTCACGTCTGTAGCACGTCGCCTTCTTGGTGTAGCAATTTTAATGGCCAGTAGAGTGAAATGTAAGAAAAGTTTCGACCCAGATATAGTTACAACGTGAGTTATTTAAGGAAAACCCATTAAAAAAGATGTTACGGAGTTGATTTAAACCGAATATAATTTAAAATATGTAATATTTAAGTACGAATCAATAGTGTATATAATTAAAAAAATGTAATTAAATAATATTTAAAATTATAAATTTGTTGAAAACAGTAATATGATGAAACTAGTTCTGATTTTACAAGTTTATTTTCAAGTTACTTGGAAAATTTTACTTAAGTAGAAAGGAAAAATGAATAGAACAATTTCTGAATGAAACTTTAAAATACGATAAATTTCTTTGTTTAAAAAAAAGAGTTAAATTTTAAAGTAATATGTGAGGCATCTTCATTCAGAAATACATAAATACGAGGTATGACCTTATTCAATTCTGTTACAAAAATACATTTATACAAGACTAAATAAAATTAGTTTATAATTATTCAATTCTATATTAGAGTTACTATTTAATTGTGTCATGTATTATTCTACATGTGTGTGTGAAAAATTATTACAAATTGTGGTTAACCTTTAGGAGACGGCGGTTTTTGTGAGAAAAAAGCCCTTAAAGACGGCGCTTCCAGCGAAGTTTACTTCCCCCTTTTTTGCAGCTGATTGATGGCACATAAATCGGCGGACAAAGAAACAGGGTACTCGGTGATATCCCGCTGAATAGTGGGGATGTTCGCAACTTAGAAGTCCTAAACACAAATAGTCTCCTTTCTTGGGAAGCATGTTTTTCTTGGAGAAACCATTTACTAATGTTTTCAGTTCAAAAAAATTCAAAAATTTATTTATATCATTTTTTTTAAAAAAAAATTCTTACCTTACAAGCTGCTTTTCACCTAGATTTTCTCTTCGATATTATTAGAGCATAGAGAAAAATAGCACAAAACAGTGGTGATAATGTAAAGTATTTCATAAAAAAAAAATTAAACGCTTATATCATTGCAGAAAAACACAACAAACTAATCCAAAAATTTGTTGGTTTTGGCCCCAGAAAAATTTATTTAAATTTTGATTTTCAATTAAATTATTAAAATAGTTATAAAATGTTTTTAAATTTATTTTAATTCATTTTAATGTAGGAATTTGGTACACAGGTGTTAAAACTTAAAATAGTCTAATTAGAAATAAGTAAATAATAGTTCTTCATAAAATTTTACATAATTTATAATTAAAAAAGTAAAATATAAAACATATTGCTGTTCATGTCTTTTAATATTTATAATGCTTAAATTCAGACTATATCAATTGGGATAATGGTAAGTTTAAAAGAGTATTTACAAGTATTACAGCATCTGCATGTCAATAATAAACGTATTGTCATAAATCTTTTTTTTGGAAACTTCATTGTTACTCATTTATAATTGTTTTCTTTTTAGAACATGTAGAAAAATCTTAAAAATTTAAAACCACATAGAATTTTCATATATATCTTCCGGAATAGTAAAGATTTGTGTATAATTATGTTTCATATTTTCCATTCTTTTTAGGTAAGAAAAATCTTAAAATTTAAATACTCTTAAGAATTTTATATATCTACCATAAAGGGAATGATAGATTTGATGTTATAGTATGTTTTTTATTTTTCCGCCTTAACTGTGATATATTAGAATTCATAGTACTCAACGAATCTAAGATTAAATCTACATTTATTAACAAGCATTTTCAAAACTTAAAATCTTATTTCACTTTGATATTCTTTTTATATATGCGAAAATTTATAGCCGAAACATTTTACTAGCAAATAGAATTAGATGAATAGCAGTTAGGTGTTTCGAATTATGCTATAAAATGTGAATATCTAAACTAAGTATTGGCCCTTGTTGAATAGTGCGACATTGTAGTCTCTACATGTTTTATTAAAAATAGTCACGATGGGGTTCCATTGCAGCAGGCGTACTGTCAAAATGCTATACATTGTTATGAATTGTGGAAATAAGAAGTAAGGGGCTCTAGCACGGCTATCGTTCTCATTGCCAGTCGTCATTTTAAATTACACGAGGTCCGTCTTATTACTTTGACCTAATAGAACTCATCGTGAAATAATATTAATTTACATGTAAAATTTACCTCGTGTTCCTAAAATAAATTCTTTAAATACGTATAAATTTGAGTATATTTTTCCATCATTAATAAATTATTTTCATTAGTAAAAAGAAAATACTTTGAATTTTTTTAGTTTACTTGATAGTAAACGCAAAGAATAAGCTGATATCAAAGAACAAAATATTATGCCTACAAACATATTTAAGTTGCTGAGGAGCTTCATGCATCTCAGTAGAAACTTGTTTATACAAGAGTTATATTAATTCTTATTTATATGTTGTTTTTTGCGAGTAAGGACAACATATTGGGATTTTTGTTTTTACCTTTTGTACAAAAATATCCTTAGTTTTTGAATAAAATCCTTACTTTTATTTAAAATTTCCAGAAAAGAATTGCATAATATTGCTTAAATTCCTAGATTACTGCTCTGATTTTTGTACGATAATGATCTGACTTTGGTGTGTGATTTTATTGCATAAGATAGAGCCAATACATTCCTACGAAACCAACTCTTTCGATCAACTTCAGAACAATAATTACAAAAACCTTTCCTTCTAAACGCACAGACTCCACAGTCGGGTTACAGATAACTGACAACAATTTTTCTTTGACTTTCTTCAAAACGAAAGACTTCAGCCTAAATATCGCCCCATAACTAAGTGAATGGGTGCATTTTGTATCTCTCAAAAAAATCTAACACAGTATCAATTCGGAAGGGGATTGTTTTCATTCTCCTGATAACGTTCCATAAGAAGAGTAGAACAGGGCTTTTCTTGAGAAGAAGGAGCTTGGTAGGAATAATTTCTATTTATCTATGTGCGACAATTTCATTGAAAAGGAAATGCACTCTCCTAAAGATTTAATACGGCAACAAGAGCAAGAATAGTTTTCCATTTCTTGAAAGCTTAACCTTGGAAGATTTACAAGAAGGCAGATGTGCATTTCTAGGTTTTATTACACCAAAAAAGGCATATGATAATCAATAATGACGAAGCATCAACAATAATCAAGAGGACAAGCATTCTTTGTCGATGTAAAATATGGTACAACCTGCTTTTCCATGCTCATTTACAAGAACCATCTGATTCTGCTGGTCAGAGTTTTCAAACGTTCCAATAGCCTTAGAGCGCGCGAACACTCCTTTATTTTATGCTATCATACGTAAAAAGTGCTTGACTTACGAATAACTAAGGCGAAAAAAGAGGAGCATTTTTACTTCAATATAACTATCTATTAGACTACGTTCTGATTATATCTATTTTCAGATAGATTTTAGAACATTTTGCAAACTTTGTAATTATTATATATATATTATAAAAGAGCTTACTTTATTTTTTTTTAATCAGAAATCTAGCACTGTAGAACTTTCAAAGTATAATATATATAACAAAAGCAAGGATTTCATTTTTGCTTTTAAGGCTTTTGTATAAATCGGGGGCATTTTCTTATGCTGAAGAACTCGTAATATGCGTTTTCTCACAAATTTGAAAGAAAAATATCGGAATTAATAGTTTCTGTTTTCGCAGACTCAACTTTTATACATCAATTGTCAAAATAAAAAATGTGAAGTCCAGTTTCTTACGCATTTTATAAATAAAGTTGAAACTAAAACAGATAATTTTAGAATCTGTAACGAATATTTCTGTAATTTTCTTGTTGTTGCAAATATCTTTTCTTCTTTTCGTTTTGTTGTTTATACGCGATTAAAAATAGGCTTTTTTATGTTTCGATTAAAATTAAAAATTTAAAAACTTCTTCATTAAGCATAACGTAAGATAACTTAGTAAAATAAGTTCTTGTACAGCAATACCTTGTGTAATAATGCATAAATCTTCATCAAAAATTGAATGCAAAATTGCTTAAAAGTTCTCCACAAATATATTTTAAGTTGTTTTACAGGTATAAAATTAATAAAATGTGAACACAGTAGTATTTTAAATTTGGCAGATGCATAGAAGAGAGCTATGCTTGTATTTGTAAAAATATGCATTAAGAAATGCGTAATGACATTCTTTGGTATGAAAAAATAAAATAAAAAATCATTTTAAAAAATCACCAGTTAAGTTAGAAACTCATTTTGAATTTTTTAAAAAAAAAGAGAATCAGGGTAATTTAAAATGAAATGATTAAGTAATCGAGATGTAAAAATCGCTTGCAAAAATAACTATACACTCTCCTTTAGTGAGAAATTTAAGCATAAAGAGGGGAAGAAGAGGATTTTCAGATAAGGGTGAAAGAGGGAACTGTATCCCCCTCCTTTTTAAATACAAAAGAAACCGGTCAAGCAAACGATGTTCCAAGCTTGTAATAGGCCTCATGCTGTTTTCAGCTGTTAAAGGGAAAGCATTGCGTAGCCGATACATCAGCCAGAGCCGTCTTTTAAGGTCTGTTCCTGTTGGCCGATATATCGGCCAGCCGTCCTCAAAAGGTTAATATAAGGCCCAGTGTCCGAGTGGTAGCGTATCGTGCCTCCACACCACAGGTTCGATGCTCTATCCTCTGGTTGGGCACGGTCAATTCAATCTTTCATCCCTCCCGCAGTAGGTCGATAAATGAATACTAAGCTTGATTGGGGAATTAAACACTGGGGGTCTCGCTTCAGTCTGACCACCTGATCGGGACATCTGCTCATGCACCTCAACGCCCAATAATCACGCACACTGAGATGGGCACAGTAGGCCCTGGCCTTCATGGGCTTTTGCGCTACGAGTGTGTTAATATGTATTAAATTATGAACCTAAATACATTTTCCAGCAAATTATAATTGAAACGCTGTTCTCTACTTTTATGAGGCCTTAATTTCTTAAGATTGAAGCATACTTATGTTCTTAAGAAGACACAGTACGATTCAATTGACAAAAATCGGTCAAAAAATAAAATTTATTTTTTCTTTTAGTCCAAATTATTTTTTATATACTTTTCTACAAACTCAAAAAATTTGAAAGCTCTAAATTTAAAAAAAATGCAGAGTTATGATAACTTTTACGTTTGTTTTTATTCACATTCCAAAGGCAAATCAAAACTTAAAACTGACTTATCTCAGAAAGATAAAATAACTAGTTTATCTTCATTTAAAATGATAAGGTTTTTTTTTATATTGTGCTTAATACTTTGAATTTTTTTTTCACTTGTTGCTAATAGTACATAGAACAAAAGTTGGTATGCATTTTTCAATCAAAACAATACTTATTTTTAAAAAAATAATTGAAGTTAGAATTTACACATTTTCTAAGGAATTTTCATTAAGCATTAATAAAAAGAAATACCGTACAAATACGAATCATGTTATCACAAAACTCATACCAACTTTTGTTACACATAGTTTAACGTACTTGTAAATCAAATTTCATATATGCACGTGTATTTCTGTAGGAGGAGTAGCATTTTAAAATCACTTCATAAATTTCAAGTTTTTTCCTTAAAAATTGATGGTTAGCTTTTTATGAAATTTTTTGAGCACAAAATCTGTTTTACATCATACATACACATATCTGGCAACCAAAAAAATATGAAAGTCATTCAATTAAAACATTTTGTGTAAATCGTACCATGTCTCCTTAAACTTCAAAAATTCTTGTAGCTTTAACCTCTAAATCTCGACATCTTCCTAGCTCGGCGATTTGGAAAGTCCAGTAAGTCCATTTCAGCCACACATGTGGTGGTTAAAACTTTCACATTATAACGGGGAAGAGTGAAGCAAGGAGGGTTAGAAAAGCGTGTTCTGGGGAAAAAAAGGAAAGGGCGTGGAAGACTGTCTCTGAGCCGCTTTGTACATCGGTTTCATAGCAGCCGTAAATGAAAAAAAAAATTGCGGCACAGTATATTATGTATTGTCGAGTTCTAAAGGTTAAAACAATCATTTTTATGCACTTTCAAACATGATTTCATAGAATTCCCAAAGGAATTTTGAATCTCTCCATCTTAACTTCCCTGGAGCGAGAAAACACGCCTGCATTTATTTTGTGAGTTTCTCCAGAGACAATAACTAAAAAAAAATTTGGATTCTGACGAAGAAAAGAATTACTGTTCCTTATTTCCCAGAAGCATTTGTGACAATTACTGCAAGAGGAATGGAACAGTGGAGAGATTGTTTCAGATTTTAAAAGGGCTTTTCCGAAAATATTTGTTGTTTGTGTAGGAACTTTTGCGTTTTTAAGCAGTTTATTTACTGTTACTTTATTGAAACAGGGAAAAACAATGCAATCGATCAACGAAATACTATTTTGACCTCATTGGAATTATTGTTACTATTTCATTCATTGGTAATTTGATTCCTAAAGAATTTCTTTAGGACAAATATTTTTTTTTGCAACTATATATTTTAATGCATTTAACTCATATTTTTAAGGTAACAAATTGTTTATTAATGATAATTTCATAATTTTGTTTGTGGTTTTGATAAAAATTATTTATTAATAGCAAATATACAAAACCGTACACAGAGTCTGTTTTGTCTAAAATGAAAAAAAAAAAAAAATTTAACGCTTACTTAATGCAAACCAAACCATTACTAAAGCTGAATTACAGTGAAGTGTTTAGAGATATTTTCTAAGAGATATTTCTCACTAGAGATATTTTTCTAAATTTTCCTTTTGTTGGAAATCGTAACTTCTTACATTAAAATGCTCACTGTTCTTATCTAATTCAATACTTTTAGTATAACTCACATTAAAAAATTTTCTATCATGGAATGCAATTTTTTGTCATTAAATTAATCTTAAAATACCATAAAAAAAAAAATAAGAATCCAATTCACAAATAATAAATAATTTATATTTTTTGTTAATATCTTTGAAAATAACATAGTCAGTTTACTGTATCCATTAACGCCTTTTTTTTATTTAAAATTCCTTACTGCATAAGTCAGTGCTTATCAAACTTTCAATATTTGCGACCCAATATTCAACTATAACTTTCATCGAAACCCTCCATACAACAACAAAGTCTTGCATTCAAAAGCCACAAAACAACTTTATCCTCTTGTCATCAGATATATAAACGTCGCGCTCAGCCAAAGCGTTAATTGCCCCGGACGTATATATACGTCTTTATGAATTACAATCTTTTCAGTGCACTGATATCCATCAAATTATTCCGAAGGCTTTCCAATGCAATAAAAGGACCTTGACAGTGTTTGCAAATGATTGATTTATTTCAGAGGATTTGCTTATTTATCCCTTTCCCCCCTCATGTCCAATACATTATACATGCGCACCTACGTCGAAAACAGTGTCATAAGTAATCGAATTACGTAACTTTGAATCGGCAGTTAAAAGATTAATTATAAACCTTACACATTATAAGGTCAGTGATAAGTGTTACCTTTTTTGTATACAATTTTATATATAACAAGCCCATGTGGTCACTGATAATTATTAATGTTGTTCTTAGCTTTGTTAAATTAATTATAAAATACAAAACTTACAGTACTGATACATTTATAAGTGTATTATATCAGTGTAAATGAGTATTTTGTTTTCAGATAACTTTATTTACTTTCAGTAAATTAATAATTTGTTTTTAAATATTATTTTGTTTTCGACTTTTCAATATGCCCGCGTCCCCCTGTACAATTATCACGTCTCCTAGGGGGGCGTTCCCCAGAGTTTAAGAAACGCTGGCTAATCGGCAAATTTAAAAATGTTTTTTTTTTAGATAAATTTTAAAACAAGTAATTTAGCCAAGTGACCTGTCAAGAGGAAAAGATTGATAACGTTCAATAAATTCTGGAAATGTCTTAACTTCGAAACGTGAATTTTGTGTTTAGTCTGTACGCTTACCTCGTTAACTCGAGTATCATTTTTAGGGTTTGTATATTTTTCTTTCTTGAACGTCAAAGAGACCCATTCCAAAGGGACAATTGTTCCCTCAGGATGTTATTAGTGTGGAATAAAGTATTCAGAAGATTACAAGAAAACAATCTTGCGGAGTAGTCACGTAGTGGTAAATCTTTTGTTTCCCAGACGGGCTTTTTTTTTTTTTGCTTTAGCTGAAGGTCAGGGCTTCCGACATAAATTTGCACACCTGTTACGTGCTTATGACCTGGTATTTATTGCCGTTTCTTATTGTTGTTCACTTCAGTTATCGAGACATTGTATTCCATATTCCTTTCTTTTTTTGCAACACCGCTTTAATATTAATCTGAATATCAGAAAAATAATTGCCTTTATGTGATTATATATATATATAGTGGGCGTCAAAATTATTCGTGCACTTACAATTTTCAGTAAAATTTAATGTTTTGGACTAATAAAAATGAATATATCAGAATTGCAATTTTTTATAACTATCAGTGACTTGTAATTATTGGAATAACTTAATCAATTGTTAAAACATAATATAACTTATATTTTGAATAATTATTATTCAAAAAAGTACTAAAAAATTATTCAACAAAACTCTTCAAATATTGTGTTTCCTTCCAAATTTAGTACTTAGTAGGATATATTTTAGCATCCCCAGCAACTTTTAAATGTCTTGGTATAGATTTCATCATTTTTTTGTATATAACTTTAGCATCGATATTCCTCCATTCTTCTGTGATTATTGTTTTTATTTCACGTTTTGCTTTTATATGTCACGCTTTCTTTTTTTTTTTTTTTAATTTAAATTCTCACTTTTCTTACTAGGCTTAAATCAGATAATTTAGGAGGATTTTTTTCAGAATTTGGGGACAGTCATGGAGACACTGGTGGCGTACATTGAGAATAGTGCGCTTGGTTTCATTATCTCGTTAGAGAATGAAGTCACCGCCAGTATCCAAATTTTGGGCAGATAATTTCAAATTGTTCTTTAAAATATTTATATGCGGTTAATGATACCCAATACCATCAAAAATATCAAATTGCGTAATCTAGATGTTGACATACACCCCTATACAAGAACTCCTCTATTTTCATGCTGAAGCATGCAAAAGTGGTATTCTTATTCCAATTAAATTCTTGAGTTTAAAATCCTCATTTTTTATTCTCCAAACTATTATATGCCCTTTGGAACCACAATTTTTGAATGTTCTATCATCCCAACCAATTTGCTGTCAATGTTGAATTTTCTGAAACTTAATCCGAAGAAAATCTAGTTGGATTATCCGCAAATTTTGATTTTATTGTTTGTGTTAAATACAGCTAATACAGCTTTTTTCATGCAGATCTTTTTAGAGATCTTATGTACCCACCCGGTTGATAAATGTTGGCAATGCATCAACGTTTGCTAATAATAGGTAATAATTCATGCAAATACAAGACGAAAACATTATATTGTGTAATGTTGTATTTCAATTTAATCTGAATAAAATTATGAATATATGTTTAATTTAAAATGAGATTACATAATGGAAAATTATAACTTGTTTCTGATTTTTTATTTAAAAATTTCTCAATCACATCTATATATGTATCTAATAAAATAAAATTATTAAAGCAATAATGAGTTATTTTAATTTCACATTTTGTGTTCGCATGAAATATTTTTTTTTAAAAATTTCATTGAAAATACAAAGTATACGAATAAAAACATTTATTTAAAGTAAGTTTTCTTTATAATGTAAAGGAATAATGTACCAACTTATTTTAATTTTTTATCATTCTTTTATACAAGTATCAAGTTAGGAAAATTTTCTCAGAGTTTGGAAATTATAAATTCAATTATTTCGATTCGTTTACTGTATATTGAAGAATGCAGCAAAGGAAATTAAATTATGTTCCGAATTTTTATCTGGATTAATAAGAAAATTAATGTATCAAATGCAAGTTCGATCCTCATTATCTTATCGTGGATTTTAATTACGAAAATTTGCCACAGTATCTCTAATTAAAATGTAACATAACATTGATTTAAACAAGAATTTTTTAGTATCTATCATTGTTCTTATAGAAGCATCAAGAATAGTAGGTTAAGCACTATGTGATAACCCGTGTAAAAAATGGCATAGAAACTGTTAACTTTGTTTCTAATTTTTCCATCATTTGGCTTTTATTTATTTATTTTTGATTGAAAATGATGATATTTCAACTGTATTTATATTGAGATGTATGGTTATATATGGGCTAAACTTGGCAAACATGGGCATCAAACCATAACTGGAAATATGTCACACTAAAATGCTTTCCAGTTTTCCAAAATTGTAAGATATTTCAAACTTTAGAGTATAGTCTTTCTAATGGTATATGAACGAACTTCCAACTCTTGTTGCTATATATAGAATTAAGCTCTACAACAATGTTTGCAGTTGCCCATATTTGACCAACAATTTAGGGAATATGGACACAATTTCCGGAGAGAAATAGGGTTAAGTTGCATTATAAAAAGGATAATGGAAACTTTCATCACACTGCATTTTCATTTCCATGGTAAAATACCAATCCGCTGCCCCATTATAAATAAAGAAAACATTTACCTTTTTCAAACAGAAATGAATTTTTACCCAAATCATATATTTGGCAAATGATAAAAAGTAACAATAAACTTTTGTTACTGAACAAATTGTATCACAAACAAAAAAAAATGTCCAAGATTTATCTATAAATTACATATAATCAAATGGTGAAAATTAGATAAACTATTAAATTAAAATAAATTATTCCAAACTTAAAGAAAATCAACTCTTTATGAAGACTTGCAATGGTATTATACGCTACACGCATTAAAAAAGAAGTCACCCTCTAATTCAACACATTCCTCATGGATCCAGTATGAACAATAGCAACATTGAAACCATTCCTCTCCTCTATGTTCATCATAATAGTTAGCCCCACAAACCGGACAAATTTAGGATGCATTGTGTTTGCTGACACTTGATGTTGTTTTACGTTGCTTAATTTCACTTACTTTTCAGCAGTATAACACCATTATTCAGGGGCATAAGTAAACTAATGGTTATTTTAAGAGCATCAAATACTCAATCTCAGTTTAATTACCCCACGAAAAAAGTATCAGAACATCTTGGTAGGTACCCTTAATCTTATTTCACGTATTTGCTCCAGTGACATTATTCAATTGTTGATTGACATTACTGCTGTCGAAATAAGGAAGATCTACATTCCCATAAGAGGGCAGCTATTTGTAGGTATAATGTAAAATTAATCAATTTTTCGTGTTAAATCTTAAGTAAGATAAACATATTAAGTAAAATATTACAACAATCCTGATTTAAAGTATCAGGTAAATGCACTTTTTTTAAAAAAAATGTTTAAAATATAAAAATCCCCATAAATAAGGAAAATGTGTTTCCCCAGTCGACTGTGGTCAGAGAGGTGTATGAAAGTCAAAACATAGAATGAGACATTAAAGATAAGACATAACTTTATTTTTCCACATAAGTGCTAAGTACATTGAGATATTTTGCATACTGCTTGATAAGCTTCAAAAGGCCCTCCATGAAAAACTCAGAGCTTTGCATACGAAAGAAGCTTTTAAAGGCTTGTTTGACTTCAGCATTACTTCTAAAGTATATTCAGGCGAGATTCTTCTTCAAAGCTGGAAACAGATGAAAATCACTTCGTGCGAGATCAGGATTGCATTCCGGATGGTGTAGGCGCTCCGAACCAAGAGTTGTAATATGGTTTTGCGTTGCCGTCGCCAGGTGAGGTCTCGGATTGTCATCTAACAACAGAACGCCAGATTAGAAAAGCCCAGGCCACATTTTTCGTTTCGCCTCTTTCAATTTCGACAGGGTGTCGCAGTTTCGAGTAGCATTGATGGTTCCAACCTCCAAAAAGTCAACGCAAAATTAAACGCTTCTTCCATACACAAGACCTTGAGTTTTCCTGCAGGGTTTTCTGAAGCTTATCAAGGGGTATGACAAATGTTTCAATGTACCTGATACTTACGTGGAAAAATAAAGAGTTATGTCTTATGTTTAATGTCTCATTCTATGCTTTGACTTTTATACTCAACTCTGACCCCAGTTGAAAGGGAAAACTTATTTTCCGACTCCCCATGTAGATTAGAGAAATAGTTCATTTGTAATTTTGTTTGAACCGCACGACAAAACAAACAAATCACACAGTCACCCTGACACTTGAGCATTGCCAACACCGCAATACGAATACACAAACTCTAAATAATTACGTTTAATATTAGTATTTGCTTGAATGTACCCGTATTACATTAATGCCCATATTTTTCAAGTTTTCCCTACTGTTTACAAGCCATTTTTTTACCATTTGTGAATACAGGAGATTATTCTTTTTTGTTTGTTCCTTACAACTATTGGTTTTCTGTCATATACTTGAATTAATTTCTTACCAAACGGTAAAAAAAAATCTTATTTAAATGTCTTAAAACTATGAAAAATTAATATAAAGGAAAAATAACTATTACTAATAGTTATAATCTACACACAAACGATATCTTCAATCATAATCAGTCATGAATCGATCATAATCAATCCTCTTCATATTTGTTTTAAAAGTTTTTTTGGTTTTCTTTCTGTGTAAGAAACCAACAAAAATTTTAAAAAAACTATATCTGGGTCGATCCCCCAAAATATATATTAGCGTGCTTAAATATTTATTTTCTCTATTATAATTAGTAATGATCTTTCCAGTTTCGGGAGAAATTAAGAACAAATTGTAATTGATTACATTTGATATAAAGTTATTTTTTAATAATTAATTAATAAATTACTTATTTTCAACATAGAATATAGATAATATTAATTTCTGAAAAGAAAGTCTTTATGAATAAAAGTATTAAATAATTAGTTGTGTCATTCGGATAAGAGAATTTTTTTTCAGCTAAATTATATGAAAAACTGTTTTAGAAATAAACGCAATAATAGCTAGTTATAGTGTGTGTTTCAATGTTTTGATAATATTAAAACAATTTTATAGGCAACAGTTTAATATAGTTCAATAATATTAAATCATTTAAAATGATTATTATAGCCGCAAAATAATTTAAATTATTTTGCAGCTAATAACTGTCTGTATAAATTACGTTGAATTGATCCGTGTAAGGCTGCACAAATCACCAAATCTATTTAGTGAAGAAACTTTAAGCAACCATTTTATTAAAAATCACTACCACAAGACTTGTTATATTTTACGGAATCTTATGTACGATGTGTAACCGAGGAATTTTGGGTTATGTTTATTATTTGTGCAATTATATATATATTCGCTACATGTCTTTTGTTTTTGTTTGTAAAAGTATTCGTGTTCCATATCTGATATGGTTAAAAAAAAAGGTCAAACTTTATTTCCCTTATTTTTTTTTGTTCTTATACAGCGATGATTTAGTCCTTTTTGGTGATAAAAATGAAAAGAAATTAAGGAGATTATAATAGTTTCAATATCGTAGGACATTACTTAGTATGATTGTCATATTTTTAAATAAAATTCGCCGATTAAACATTCGAAAAAGTATAATTTCGCGTTTAAGCAACTTGTTACATATTGACAAAACAGCTTTTATTAATGGACAACTGCAGTATACCGATATCTTATGATAAGATTTATTTGTATATTTAATAACAATCTGACATGCATATATATATATATATATATATATATATATTTGGACAGCAATAAATTTGATTCAAATTAAGTGAATAAATAAATAAAAGATTTATACGCCATTTTGATATTACTTGGAATCAAACAATTCAGTTAGTTACCTACGCAAAAACTAAACCATTAGCTCATTACATACAAATGTGTCATTCTTAATGGCAATTATTCGGGACAGAAAAAATTGTTCTGCCATTGTATATAACTATGCGTTTAAAAACAGTACACCAATACATTTTATTTGAAGAATATTGGATTCGGAGCAACATTACCACACACACCTGAAACAAGGCATATCTTTACTTATATTCTTTTGACAAAAGTTATTATTAGTCATTTTGAAACAACTTACACCAAATGCTTTATTATAACTATTACTCTTCGGAAATACAAAACATTTCTTTCGTTACTCGAAATTCTGCAAAATGTACAGTACTAATATTACCACTCAATTAAAAGAAAATATTATGTTTATACACCAGCGTTTTTTCAAACTGTGGGGCGCGCCCCCTGAGGAGGGGGTGTGCACGAAAGATTATTTTAAAAAAATATAAATTTATTGAAAGTAAACAAATAAAATATATATTTTGACATAATAAAATATAAAATGCTCATTTGCCCAGATGTAATATACTTATAAATGTATCAGTACTGCACACTGCATGTTACAATTATTTTTACAATACTAAGTTCAGAACAAGTTAAATAATTACCAATGGCCCCATGGGCTTGCCATATATGAAAATGTATACAAAAATTAACTTATCTTGATAATTTGTACGGTTTATGATTAATCCCTTAATTTTTAATTAAAAGTTACGCTATTCTCTCCCTAATCCCACCGTTTCCAAAGTAGGCGCACGTATGTGATGTATTGGGAACAAAGTAGGTAAAACATTCTGTGAATTAAGTAAGTTCTTTGCAAATACTGTCAAGGTCCTTTCATTGTATTCCAACGTCTTCGGAATAATTTTATGGATAGCAGTACACAGAAAAAATTGGAAAGACGTATATATACGTCCGGGGTAATTGCTGCTTTGACTGAGAGAGACGTTTATATACGCCGGTGGCACTTAAAAGATTGAAGTCGTATTGTAGCTTTAGCGTCAAAGTATAGTATTATTGATTTAAATACTTTTTTATTGTACGGAGGGGGGGGTGATGAAAATTATTATTGAATATTTTGTCGCAAAAATTGAAAGTTTGAGAAGCACTGTTATGCAACATTTAATAAAATATACAATCCTATTAACTCTTCACTGCTTATTAAAATCATTTAAGGTTAATATAAAACACTCACTTTGTGCGGGCAAAATTATAATTTAAAACAAAAAGAGGAGTATTTTATTTATAATCCTAGAACCTAAAATATATTGTGATCTGGCTGTGTTTAATAATTATTTGTTCAAATCCCCTCTTCTTAAATATTCCATATTTATTTCATGTAATATGGAGTAAACAATGATAATGATAGAAATTAATAATAAATGGCTAAAAAAAATTTCCTGCTCGATCAAATATTAAAATGTTCTTAGAACGACAGGATTAGTAAAACAATTTAAGCTATACACTACTTTACTTTCATTCATTCCAGAAAATCTTAGAAAATCATGGGCAACAAATTTTTCTTCCACAAAATACCAGATTCCTTTGTTTTATTGCTTCTTGGAGGAAAAACCAGAATCAATTATTTTAATTCTCAGGGGAAGCAAACTAGAGGAATACGACATTTTTTTGAAGAAATCCCGGTTGTAATAATCTATGAGGAAATGAAGAAAGAAAAAGAGGAGTACACTATTTGTTCGTTTTGGGCCCCGGATAACTAGGGAAAGAACATATCAGTAGGTGTTTCAGAAGTCTACTTTATCAAAAAAAGATAAGTCTTACTTTTTTCACTATCTATAAATGAGCATTAAAAAAAGTTTTAAAACGGAAGAAGGAAGCTATATCTCAATATAAATGTCATAAAACTTAGATTTATGAGAAAAAAATATTTTTTATTCTCTTGCTCGACTATCAATTGATTTCTGATTCGGCAGAAATGTTTTGAAAAGATGTGAAATAACTTCTAATAATATTACAAGTCTAATATCCAATAATCAATTCCTACCTTAATCAATTTATATTCAATTTTTATGAAGGAAACGTCGGACGTGCTTGCAATGGTATGTAACTTGATTTGGCTTGTTTTCCAGGCCAACTTCACGATTGGCTGTCATTTCACACTTGTCTCTTCCACACATACCATTCCCCAAAATTGCCATTTCACTTACTGAAACTTCTGGTTATTTAAAAGCTTTATCTTACTTGCATTTCTTTTTCACATTTCGCTTCTTGGGTTTTGGTTGGAAAAGAGTTGCCATTAATCTTGGCCTCAAAAGAACCCAGAGGTTATGTTAAAGAAAGACAGCGTGAGCCCGTCACAAGGTAACATGTCTGTCTTCTCGACTGCCACCAAGCGATAGAGGGGACCGTAGAGATCAACACGGCATTTCCGTATTACCATCCTGAACTCCTCAATTCCATATTCTGCCAGTCATTGGATCTCATTCGACGCAAGCTTAGCTATACTGTGACACGATAAACCTCAATTCCGGTTAAACACAATTTAACCTTTGTCAAAGTCAGAAATGCGCTTTCTCGCATTTCTGCTTCTTACATGAATAATCACAACAATTTTTCATCAGGCAACAACGTTCAAATGCAATTTGTGTATGAGAAACCGGCTCTGAACAATTTCCTCATTATTTCCTCATTTAAACTCATTGTAGGTGTGGCTACCGGCGCCTGCTTTGTCCGAATGCACAGAAAGCTAATGATTTTGTATCCGCAGCACCTTCTTCCTGTCGTTTAAATTTCACGTGTAGCACGTCGCCTTCTTGGTGTAGCAATTTTAATGGCCAGTAGAGTGAAATGTAAGAAAAGTTTCGACCCAGATATAGATACAACGTGAGTTATTTAAAGAAAACCCATTAAAAAAAGATGTTAAGGAGTTGATTTAAACGCGAATATAATTTAAAATATGTAATATTTAAGTAAGAATCAATAGTGTACATAAATAATAAAATGTAATTAAATAATATTTAAAATTATAAACTTGTAGAAAACAGTAATATGATGAAACTAGTTCTGATTTTACAAGTTTATTTTCAAGTTACTTGGAAAATTTTACTTAAGTAGAAAGGAAAAATGAATAGAACAATTTCTGAATGAAACTTTAAAATACGATAAATTTCTGCTTTGTTTCAAAAAAGAGTTAAATTTACCCCAAAGTAATATGTGAGGCATCTTCATTCAGAAATACATAAATACGAGGTATGACCTTATTCAATTCCTGTTACAAAAATACATTTATACAAGACTAAATAAAATTAGTTTATAATTATTCAATTCTATATTAGAGTTACTATTTAATTGTGTCATGTATTATTCTACATGTGTGTGTGAAAAATTATTACAAATTGTGGTTAACCTTTAGGAGACGGCGGTTTTGTGAAAAAAGCCCTTAAAGACAGCACTTCCAGCGAAGTTTACTTCCCCTTTTTGCAGCTGATTGATGGCACATAAATCGGCGGACAAAGAAACAGGGTACTCGGTGATATCCCGCTGAATAGTGGGGATGTTCGCAACTTAGAAGTCCTAAACACAAATAGTCTCCTTTCTTGGGAAGCATGTTTTTCTTGGAGAAACCATTTACTAATGTTTTCAGTTCAAAAAATTCAAAAATTTATTTATATCATTTTTTTTAAAAAAAAATTCTTACCTTACAAGCTGCTTTTCACCTAGATTTTCTCTTCGATATTATTAGAGCATAGAGAAAAATAGCACAAAACAGTGGTGATAATGTAAAGTATTTCATAAAAAAAAAATTAAACGCTTATATCATTGCAGAAAAACACAACAAACTAATCCAAAAATTTGTTGGTTTTGGCCCCAGAAAAATTTATTTAAATTTTGATTTTCAATTAAATTATTAAAATAGTTATAAAATGTTTTTAAATTTATTTTAATTCATTTTAATGTAGGAATTTGGTACACAGGTGTTAAAACTTAAAATAGTCTAATTAGAAATAAGTAAATAATAGTTCTTCATAAAATTTTACATAATTTATAATTAAAAAAGTAAAATATAAAACATATTGCTGTTCATGTCTTTTAATATTTATAATGCTTAAATTCAGACTATATCAATTGGGATAATGGTAAGTTTAAAAGAGTATTTACAAGTATTACAGCATCTGCATGTCAATAATAAACGTATTGTCATAAATCTTTTTTTTGGAAACTTCATTGTTACTCATTTATAATTGTTTTCTTTTTAGAACATGTAGAAAAATCTTAAAAATTTAAAACCACATAGAATTTTCATATATATCTTCCGGAATAGTAAAGATTTGTGTATAATTATGTTTCATATTTTCCATTCTTTTTAGGTAAGAAAAATCTTAAAATTTAAATACTCTTAAGAATTTTATATATCTACCATAAAGGGAATGATAGATTTGATGTTATAGTATGTTTTTTATTTTTCCGCCTTAACTGTGATATATTAGAATTCATAGTACTCAACGAATCTAAGATTAAATCTACATTTATTAACAAGCATTTTCAAAACTTAAAATCTTATTTCACTTTGATATTCTTTTTATATATGCGAAAATTTATAGCCGAAACATTTTACTAGCAAATAGAATTAGATGAATAGCAGTTAGGTGTTTCGAATTATGCTATAAAATGTGAATATCTAAACTAAGTATTGGCCCTTGTTGAATAGTGCGACATTGTAGTCTCTACATGTTTTATTAAAAATAGTCACGATGGGGTTCCATTGCAGCAGGCGTACTGTCAAAATGCTATACATTGTTATGAATTGTGGAAATAAGAAGTAAGGGGCTCTAGCACGGCTATCGTTCTCATTGCCAGTCGTCATTTTAAATTACACGAGGTCCGTCTTATTACTTTGACCTAATAGAACTCATCGTGAAATAATATTAATTTACATGTAAAATTTACCTCGTGTTCCTAAAATAAATTCTTTAAATACGTATAAATTTGAGTATATTTTTCCATCATTAATAAATTATTTTCATTAGTAAAAAGAAAATACTTTGAATTTTTTTAGTTTACTTGATAGTAAACGCAAAGAATAAGCTGATATCAAAGAACAAAATATTATGCCTACAAACATATTTAAGTTGCTGAGGAGCTTCATGCATCTCAGTAGAAACTTGTTTATACAAGAGTTATATTAATTCTTATTTATATGTTGTTTTTTGCGAGTAAGGACAACATATTGGGATTTTTGTTTTTACCTTTTGTACAAAAATATCCTTAGTTTTTGAATAAAATCCTTACTTTTATTTAAAATTTCCAGAAAAGAATTGCATAATATTGCTTAAATTCCTAGATTACTGCTCTGATTTTTGTACGATAATGATCTGACTTTGGTGTGTGATTTTATTGCATAAGATAGAGCCAATACATTCCTACGAAACCAACTCTTTCGATCAACTTCAGAACAATAATTACAAAAACCTTTCCTTCTAAACGCACAGACTCCACAGTCGGGTTACAGATAACTGACAACAATTTTTCTTTGACTTTCTTCAAAACGAAAGACTTCAGCCTAAATATCGCCCCATAACTAAGTGAATGGGTGCATTTTGTATCTCTCAAAAAAATCTAACACAGTATCAATTCGGAAGGGGATTGTTTTCATTCTCCTGATAACGTTCCATAAGAAGAGTAGAACAGGGCTTTTCTTGAGAAGAAGGAGCTTGGTAGGAATAATTTCTATTTATCTATGTGCGACAATTTCATTGAAAAGGAAATGCACTCTCCTAAAGATTTAATACGGCAACAAGAGCAAGAATAGTTTTCCATTTCTTGAAAGCTTAACCTTGGAAGATTTACAAGAAGGCAGATGTGCATTTCTAGGTTTTATTACACCAAAAAAGGCATATGATAATCAATAATGACGAAGCATCAACAATAATCAAGAGGACAAGCATTCTTTGTCGATGTAAAATATGGTACAACCTGCTTTTCCATGCTCATTTACAAGAACCATCTGATTCTGCTGGTCAGAGTTTTCAAACGTTCCAATAGCCTTAGAGCGCGCGAACACTCCTTTATTTTATGCTATCATACGTAAAAAGTGCTTGACTTACGAATAACTAAGGCGAAAAAAGAGGAGCATTTTTACTTCAATATAACTATCTATTAGACTACGTTCTGATTATATCTATTTTCAGATAGATTTTAGAACATTTTGCAAACTTTGTAATTATTATATATATATTATAAAAGAGCTTACTTTATTTTTTTTTAATCAGAAATCTAGCACTGTAGAACTTTCAAAGTATAATATATATAACAAAAGCAAGGATTTCATTTTTGCTTTTAAGGCTTTTGTATAAATCGGGGGCATTTTCTTATGCTGAAGAACTCGTAATATGCGTTTTCTCACAAATTTGAAAGAAAAATATCGGAATTAATAGTTTCTGTTTTCGCAGACTCAACTTTTATACATCAATTGTCAAAATAAAAAATGTGAAGTCCAGTTTCTTACGCATTTTATAAATAAAGTTGAAACTAAAACAGATAATTTTAGAATCTGTAACGAATATTTCTGTAATTTTCTTGTTGTTGCAAATATCTTTTCTTCTTTTCGTTTTGTTGTTTATACGCGATTAAAAATAGGCTTTTTTATGTTTCGATTAAAATTAAAAATTTAAAAACTTCTTCATTAAGCATAACGTAAGATAACTTAGTAAAATAAGTTCTTGTACAGCAATACCTTGTGTAATAATGCATAAATCTTCATCAAAAATTGAATGCAAAATTGCTTAAAAGTTCTCCACAAATATATTTTAAGTTGTTTTACAGGTATAAAATTAATAAAATGTGAACACAGTAGTATTTTAAATTTGGCAGATGCATAGAAGAGAGCTATGCTTGTATTTGTAAAAATATGCATTAAGAAATGCGTAATGACATTCTTTGGTATGAAAAAATAAAATAAAAAATCATTTTAAAAAATCACCAGTTAAGTTAGAAACTCATTTTGAATTTTTTAAAAAAAAAGAGAATCAGGGTAATTTAAAATGAAATGATTAAGTAATCGAGATGTAAAAATCGCTTGCAAAAATAACTATACACTCTCCTTTAGTGAGAAATTTAAGCATAAAGAGGGGAAGAAGAGGATTTTCAGATAAGGGTGAAAGAGGGAACTGTATCCCCCTCCTTTTTAAATACAAAAGAAACCGGTCAAGCAAACGATGTTCCAAGCTTGTAATAGGCCTCATGCTGTTTTCAGCTGTTAAAGGGAAAGCATTGCGTAGCCGATACATCAGCCAGAGCCGTCTTTTAAGGTCTGTTCCTGTTGGCCGATATATCGGCCAACCGTCCTCAAAAGGTTAATATAAAGGCCCAGTGTCTTGAGGCCATGCATTTTGAAACAGCAGTGATTTTTTGAATTCGCTAAAGTTGATCAGTACATCAAATATTGAGTCTCTGGATCATTATACGTACGAGTAATATTTCATAAAAAACAAAGGGGAATTTTTTATTTATAAGATTTAATGCTACGTGTATACAAATGAAGACTATAGGTCAGGCGTCTTCAAACTGTGTTCCACAGACCCTGGGGTTCCATGAGTCAGTAAAAAAATCGTAAAGGATCTCATAAATGTGTATGCAAAATGGATTTCCGTTCTCTATGAAGTTTGTATACATGAAATAATTTAAAGTTCATCCCTGTAATTAAGAAACTGAACATTTTGTTCAATACACGATAGCTTTATTTTGCAATATATTTTAAATAATAAAATTCTTTTTAATATAATAAAATACAATACTTTTTGATATAATAAAAGAATATTAAAACATTTAATCCTTATATATTTTTTCCCTACTAGATTGGGAATATTTTATTGCTTACTATCTTGGGTTAAAAAAGGTAGTTTTATACTTGTTAGTGCAATGTCTTGTAAAACTGAAAAGCTTTCTAACGGAAAATACACCTTTTGTATTTGTGGGTTGATTGATTGATTGATTGATTGATTGAATATTAACGCGTCGCACTGTTCAGCTACTCGAGGGATTTTGGCGACGGACCACGTAATTTTGAACCATGTTCAAGTGACGTGGACAACACCTAAGCTGGCACCCCCCTCTCCTAACTACCACACCACACCAACGGAAGGACTGGTATTTGTGGGAAAAACACCTAGAGTAAAAGAGAGGAGACAACTTATCGACATACATTCATTTCCAAAAGTTAAGCACGAATATGCAAAATGCAAAAAAATCAACAAATACTGCTTTGATTGACACAAAATTTGGCAGTAAATTAGCATATATATTTATACATAAAACAAAATCAATAATTATATACAGAAATGAAAATTTTTGTAAGTTATCAGATAATGTCATACTGGAGACTTAAACAGAATTATGTATAAAGTGAAAATAAACAGCATAAAATGAAAAAAAGGACATTAATAGGTTATGTGACCCCCCTCATCTGTATGCAAAGTTTACATCTTCGCCATGCTTTCAATTGGGTGGGCAACCACCGCAGAATTAAGCAATCGCCATTCTTCTTGTAGAGCAGTTTCTGGCTCAATAACGGGTGGCTGGAGGTGGGAAACGTGAAGATACAGCACGGCCGAGAGCATCCCAAAGATTTTCAACGGGATTAAGGTCGGGCGAATATGGTGTCCACGCCATACACGCAATCCCTTCACTCTCCAGGTAGTCATCGACGATGTGAGCTCTATGGAGACGTGCGTTATCGTCCATTAAAACAAAAGTAGAGCCAACTGCTGTAGCGTACAATATCACAATGGGTTCTAGAACTTCATCTCGATACCGGACAGCCGTCACAGAGCCCCGTTTAAATATGTGCAGGTCGGTGCATAATCTTCCGCCTCGGAATGCGTGATATTCGGTGATGTTTTGGGGCTGATTGCGTGTTTCTTGTTTACGCCATATCCTTATACGCGTGTTATCTGGCTCCAAAGCAAATATTGACTTAACAGTAAACATGACATTGCCCCAGTCAGACACAATCCAATTGCCATGTTTCCGGCACCACTTTAATCGTACCCCTTCTTGATTGGACAGATAGAGGAACACAAAATCGAGGTACCCGGGCATACAGTTCATTCATATGTAATCTTCGACGTACAGTAGCTGCAGATATAGCCTTACCAATGGACGCTGTAATCATAGATGTCACAGGTGTGGAGGTCGCTCTGCGATTCCGCTTGGCTACAATAGCAATATATCGATCTTCCACGGGGGTTGTAACCATTGGGTGAGCGCCTACGGGCCTTCGGACAACTGTCTGTGTGGTTTGGAATTGCTTCCATAAACGCGTGAAATTACAGAATGATGAACGCCGAAGAAAAGAGCAACATCTCTGATCGACTGTCATGCTTCAATGCGCTCCACAGCACGCCAGCACTCAGAATCTTCCATTCCTTTTCTGAAAGTCATAGAAACACGTATGTCTAGAAAACAAATTGTACGAAAGTTTTAAACACCTTCTATCAGCACTTAAAATCATTTTCTGTAACCCTTCATAAAGCTGGCTTTTTATAAGACTGCCCCTTTTTGCATATTTTTTGACATGAAAACACGATTGGCTGTTACCTAATATATTTGCGTACTTCCATCTACCGCTGCAGCGAATTGCATCCTCTTCAATTCTGATTGGCTTCCGGAAATTAGTATTTTCCTCTCCATGCCTAACTTTTGGAAGTGAGTGTAACAATAGATTCGATATTGAAAATTTAAATTTTAGCAAGAACAGCTACTAAATTATAAGTCGCAAATTCATCCAAAATACACAATATTTCTCACACAGCTACGTACATTTGAATGCCATTCAGAAAAATGTGTACAAAGTGAAAAAAATATTTCTCAATGTGAGTGGCTACAAAAGAAAGTATTAGCTACCATAAACCCATTGGTTCCTTCTTAGAATACAATTAATTCACAAATATGATTGTATAGTTCGCAAAATATATTACTTTATGAGTACAGACATATGAATAAATAATTTTATAGGACAATACTAATATCCCCTTGTTTTTTATTCACCGAACTAATCCCTGAAATAACATTACAAAATTTGAAGTTATCACTTCTATCGTGTGATCGTGTCACCCACACACTCTTTTTTAAATCATCTGACTTTCTAATTTCTTCCAGCTTATTTTCAGTAGAGCTACATGCACGTTGTTATGTAAATTTATTTACTTTTCTTTCAAATTTTGTTTTGATTTAATAACTTATTCATCGTTTCGATTTTCAAGTTTTACCGATTTAATTTGGTAATTTAGTTTCTTTGCTTTTGTAGCTTCATTGGTTTGTTTTGATTCTTTTGCTTTGATATTTGCTCTTTTTTCTTTTCTTTTATACTTATATGTGTAACTCTCGTGGGTACTTGTGGAATGAGTTATGTTTACAACAAAAAATAGGCATCAAGTGATTTAAAAAGGAAATCTACTGATCATTTTTTCTTTTAAGGCTTGCCATTTATTTTACTTAAATTAGTTAATGGTTTTATGGGTTTCATCTGTGAAAAAAATGTAAAAATAATAATTTTACATTAAGTTTTTAACACGGTTTTAAGCAGCGTTTTACTTGTGTAACTGAGTATTTTAAAAGTCTCATTTTATTTAAATACTTGATAGATTTCATAAAGATAATTATATTTAAAGCAATCTAAAATTCATCTTCTAAATATTTGAAAAACATATAAATATTCCTATGGTTTTATAACAAATACATTCTCATTCACCACAAAATATTTTCAAAAAATACCTGAAAGCTTTAATTTGTAGCATATTTTAAAACGTTTTATAAAAATTTACAATGGTTTTTTAAATTTATCTATGTTAAATGCAATATTAATTCATATCAAAAAATTAAGTTACAATTTTTAATAACATAGTTTTTTTACCTCTTTCAAAATATTTCTCGATAGCCCGGGAATATTTCGCTCTTGAGGCGTTCTCGGTAAATCTACTAGAAATACTTTCGCCAACCCCAAAACTTTTCTTCTTGGAATCCTCTCAGCTTATAACTTTGGAAATCATGGTTCTTGGATAAAAAGTTCAAGAAACTAACATTAGATGATATGGTCGAAAGATCTTCCCTATTATAAAGGATATATAGTAAGCCTCTGGTGGTATATGGAACAGTCTTCCCATCTGCACAGGAAATTCTGTAAGGCGATTTTGAAACATGAAATCAATAATTTATTTTCCTTCTTTTTCCTGGGGTAAGTTGATATTAGTGATGGATAAAAAATTTTTTTTCCAGTACTAGACAGAAACGAATGTCTACTAGCTTGAGAACTAAATAAGTTTTATATTGTAATACTTGAATTGTACCAAATGTAAGATGCAAATATATAATAAAGAGATGGAAATACATACTTTTTGAGAGCATATGAGAGATTTTATGAGTTTTTTTTTCTTGTTTCTGTTTTGTAAATTTGGATTAGATATACTATCTTGTATGGTGTTTGAATGCTTACAATTATGAATATTGTGACGTCTCTCGCGTCCTTCTGCTAACATAACTCCTATGTTCTTTGACGGCCACGATTAATGGCAAAACTTTTCCAACCCAATACCAAGAAGATAAACGAAGATAATATGTAAATGAGATATACTATAAAAGGATAGAAGCTTTGATGATAAGATATAGCGCGGCAAGCTTAGAGATAGTAGTGTGGAATCATTCTGATCAATAG
The DNA here is from genome assembly GCA_019973955.1 of Trichonephila inaurata madagascariensis. Lineage (NCBI taxonomy): Eukaryota > Metazoa > Arthropoda > Arachnida > Araneae > Nephilidae > Trichonephila > Trichonephila inaurata. The sequence continues at coordinate 32,098 of BMAV01015233.1, forward strand.
CACGGCAAGTTTAAAGATAGCTTAGTGTGGAATCTTGTAGATCAAGAGTTAGCAGTCCGATAGTTTTGGAAAGAATAGAAGCCCAATATAAAGAAGTTGGAATCTTCATATATAAAGTGAATTATAAATATCTCTATAGGTGAAGGAAGGAGATCTGCAAAAAGGTAATATTTGATATAAGTAATTAGATGAATCGGATTATTAATTATAATTGAGATAAAGGATCTAGTTGCGTGATCTGACTTAAATACAAGGTTTAATTGGGTGTTAACTCTCACTTTAAATATAGTTGTCAAATTAGAATTAAGTAATATAAGTTATTCTTAATAAAAGTTGTATTAAGAACTACTATGTCTCATCATTTTGATAATCCCACACCTCTAGCTTACGCGGAACCGGAACGACATAGTCATCACAGGATGGCTATGTCGCAATACCCGAACGTATATAATTCTGGGTTAGGTAATGTAGGTGGAAGTACTGTTCTACCTGAAATGTACTTTTCAGGGTCAGAGAACATTGCAGAGTTTATCGAGTGTATTGAGAATAACATACAGTTACTTGAAATCCCAAGTAATCTGTCATGTGCTTACTTAAAAAGTCATCTCAGGGGAAGGGCTCAAGATTGGTATTCGATATTTGGTTCGTTGTTAGTGCAAAATACAGCCACGGATTTTGCGCAGCTCAAAGCTGAATTAGCGAAGGCTTTTCCCGCGGTCAAAAATAAGAAGAACTACAGTCGCAATTCTACAGTCCCAGCAGGGAAGAAACAGGATCCTACTGATTTCGTTTATAGATTACTAAAAATAGAGAAAAGTTTAGAATTAGGAATGTCCCAAGCAGAGTTAGTGGATCATATTTTAGTTCGACTCGAACCACAGATCCAAGACTATGTGGAGGTGCGCAATCCACAAAACACGATACAACTTTTAGAAGTCTTGGCTAAATTCGAAGAAAATATTCTTACCAAATTACAAAGGGGTTATCAGAACGATAATATAGAAAGACGAGGTCAAAATGCGCATAGGATGCCTAATTTTGAAGCTAATGGTAGAAACTGGAGAATTCTGAAATAGGACGTAGACCAAATAACAGTAGAAATGAGTTTTACGAGAATAGCCGTCAAAGTAATAGAGGGTTCGAGAGGAATAGGTTTCAGAACAATGATCAGAGATTCAACAACAGGGTTACTCATTTCGAAATGAGCGAAATGATAATTTTAATAGAGGGACCGTAGAAATAAGGGTTCGAGTGAAAATTTCAATCGAGGCGATAGGACCAAAGGGGGACGATTAAATTGTAAAGGTTAATGATCAACCTCAAGGGGTGTCGACAAAGAGAACAATTAGACTTTCTCCGATATGTATATCACCCGTAGAACTTCCCCACGTTCCTTTTTTTATTAAATAACACATTTTGAAAGCGCTATGGGACACCGGAGCAGATAAATCATTTATATCGGAAGAAGTATATAGAAAATATTTTTTCTATAAACAAATTAAAAATCATGAGCCCAGGTAATAACAGCACAAGGTGCAAATGCCAAACATGGGGATCGTAGAATTGAATATTCGCATCAGACAATTCAAAAAGAAATTGGTCATTTCATGTGCTGACAGATTTAAAAACCCATTATTCTGGGTATCGAATTTCATAAATTGGGTCAAAAAATCGTATTAGATTTTGATCGAAATCGTTGAAAATTCAAATCGCTGGTTGAAGATAATAAGATAAATAAGGAATTTACAAGTTAATGGGTCAGAAATGAAGTTAAATATGGTGACTAAAGTTTTACCAAAAAAGCATGTGGAAAGTACAATTGGAAAAAAAAGTTAATTGTGCCATAATCAAGGATTTGTACTTACTTCGCGGAACAATTAATAACAGAACAGAAAATGACCCAGATTAGGTCATATCTATAGATATTTAGAAAACCCGGAAATAACTCGGTTAATGCAACGATATGTGAGAATTTCCCATTTCCGTTTAATTGAAGGATTGTTATTTTATGCGAAACACGCAACGTCATTAGGTGAAATCGTGTATACATTCCAAAATCTTGGAATGAAATAATGAAGAATTTCATGACAAGCCAATTGCTGGACACTTAGGCAGATTTAAAACGTATCATAAAATTCGGACGTTTGTTATTTCCCGTACATGAAAAATTCATTGATCAATATGTCTCTACATGCCATATGTGCCAAGTTAATAACTATAAAACGCGTTACCAGCTGGTCGATTAAATCAATTATATCGAATTATCCCAATGAGATAGTGACGTTAGATTTATTAGGCCCGTATCCCATATCGAGAATAAAACGGAACCGCTATATTTTAGTAAAACTGATCATTTCAGCAAATTTGCTGAAATTATACCTCTTAAAAAGGCCTCATCTCGTATAATAGCGGATATTTTTTGATAACTTTATATCGCGTTATGGAGCTCCAATAAAATTAATAAGTGATAATGGTCCCCAATTTATATCCGAGATTTTTTAGCACTTAAGTGAAAGATTAGGCATAAGGCATGTGAAGACTGTTGCATATCGACCACAAGCAAATCGGACTGAAAGAGTTAATCGAGATATAGTGAAATGATTGGAAAATTTGTTAATGAATCAACACGATACTTGGGATCAATTCTTACGTGAGTTTGCTTACGCTATTCGTACGGCTGAATGAAACAACGGGGAAAAAAACCTGCTGAATTAATTATTTTTAGGTCGAAAATTGATTACACCATTTCAAAAACTGGGTTTTGATATCGGAAAGTTCAAAATTCAAATTCAAAATATAGAGAAAAGCTTTAAGGAAGCTAGACTAAAGAAAACATATAAAAATCAGGTTGTATTGTTTCATTTTTTATGATCTTCCAACAAGTGGTCGGAAGAATTATTGCAAAGAAGGAAGTCTCGGGCGGTGCTTAAAAGTTATAAGCCAAGTCAAACACTACAATGAGTGTTTATTTAATTTTGGAACTTTGACTTGTTAAAAAATTTTTCTGGAGAAAACATTTGTAATCACACATTTGTTTGCTTCAATGTATGACTTCGTGAGATGCGAAAAGTCCTTTGGTTATTTGTTATAATAGTTTATTGAAAATGTTTGTAATTGTATAAAATTTTTATATATATATGTTGTTGTATTTTACGTATTATGAGGC
>BMAV01015234.1:34691-69842 GCA_019973955.1 Trichonephila inaurata madagascariensis
TAATCAATCAACTAAAGTGCCATTAAACGGTTCGGATAATTTTAGCTCGGCATGCAATTTATTTTTCCTTGTTACCCAAATAGCAGAGCATTCAAGAATTATTTCGTTAGTTGAACCACATCATCTACGTTTTATCAAATTCATGAAATTCTTTGGATTATTTCGTTTCACTTGTAGGCATAATTTTATTTATCGAAGTTCCTTAATATCCATCTAATTTTTAATGTCTTAGTGATTTTAAAAAATTAAGTTCATTCATTAAAAATTTCGCTTTTTCGCCCTAGTTTAAATGTTTTTAATTCTTTCAATATTTTGAAATAACAAGAAAAGTGGTTTTACGTTCGGTAATGCTACTGTGACAAGTTTTATTAGCAATGCAGAAAATATTTCTATATAATACTTATCTAGAATGCCTTATAATCATGTTATCTGATTTAATATTCTACCACGTGAAATTTAAGGATAATTTTTTATGTATACTTTTCGAAATTTGCATCTTTCATGATACATGAACCAACAGATTTCTTCTTAGCTATATGTAATTAAAAATAAAGGAATATTTATTTATTTATTTCACGTAACTTTAAAATTTTGTAGGTAACATTTACTTCGCGTAAACCTTTTTAAGACCGTTTTTTTTTTTTTTTTTTACTCTAATGCTATGTTAAAAAATCTGAAGAATTTGATTTAAATTGATTTATGAAAGTTCATTTAGCTTATTGCTTAAAATTAATTTCAATTTTAAGATCATTTATTCTGTTGGGGAGTATGTTTCTCCCCACTCACTGAGGGCTATTTTAAGGTAGCACATCTAACATTTTGCTTTTCTTATTATATTCTATCATATGATACTTAAAAAAAGTTGTTAGTACTAAAATACACTGAAAGGATTATTAATTATATACATTTTGTATTTTAAAATTTAAAAACATATACGTATTACTTTACATTTAATTTTAAAAAAAATCAGGGATCACTACATATTTGGACATTGCAAACTATACAAACGCATCTATTTCTAATCTGCTTTAGTAGAGCACAAACGGCAATGTTTATATATTTCTTTGTGAAATTGTCACAAGGTCACAAACTTTAGTCAATCTTTCGTTATCCATAACAGTTGTCTTGCTGCTCAGAATATTTTCATGTCACCCTTTGCGCTTCCGACTTTAAAATTCATATGTAAGTTGTTATTCTGGCCAAAGTGCCGCCAACGCAACTCAAAAATGAATAGTTTTCGATGGATATTTGAAAAATAATTCAGTTGTTGGTAAGTATACTTGCCACGATCTTATAAAGTATCGAATAAATTAATGTATTATAAAATAATCCTTAATATTTGGAGTATTTTCTTCTAATGCTAATTAAGTACATTGCGATTTAAATTAATCTGCCTCTGCCCCTTAATATTTTAAAGAAAAACCTTACCAAATGTCTTTTGGCGTCAAAACCCCAAAGATGAGTATTTTTTCTCCTCAAAAAATAAATGAATATCATTTTAAAATGCATACAGAATAAGAAAGAGAAAAATAAAAGAATTTCCCAAGGAGAAGTAAGCTCTAAATGGAAATGACATGTGCTTCGAAAGTGAAAATTGATACTCCAATTCAATCTGACAGCCTTAAAAGCATGTGATAAAGCGAAAATCCATATATCTCCATGGATGTTGATAATAAACATCCAAGACTGTAAGTTCAAAATGAAGCAAGAGTGGATTATTAAGTGGATACTTTACGTACATGGAGTTTGGTATATTTCTATACAGAAATCTATGAATGGTGACTCATATCAAATGACTGTTCGAGATAAAATCATAGATCGAGAAAAGGCAATTTTACATACATATATCAAAATAAATGAGACGATTGATGACTGAATGTAAAAATAATCAAGCTATTACATGGAATAAGTAACACAAACACATTTCTTCCCGGTATTTGTAGGAAGATAACATTTATGTAGTGTTTTTCGTACCTGTGTTGGCTTATATGGTCGAAAATAATTTAATCAAATGGAGTATTTTCAATTAATGATTTTACTGTAAAGAGATATTGTCATACTCGTAACACTACAGGTATTTTTCAAACATAGTGCACTATATATAAAATGTTCAGAAAACTCATATTTTCATTAAATTTGAAAAAGTGTTCACTATTCCCTATTTCACAAAACTATTTTTAGTTAATATTTTAGTACATAAATTTTAATTAAGTTTTATCCAATTTAATATTATGTTTATTACAAACGGTAAAATTATTTTTTTTAAAAAAAAAGATAACTTTACATTTATTTTAATTTAAAAACAAATGTGCGAGTAAATAAAAATCAATATTGGTTTCAATAAGCTAATTTGTTATATTTGATTGTAGTACTTTTATTGTAATGCATATACAAAAATTCTTAATAAAAAAAACCAGCATAACTTACATAACTAGATAAAGCAAAATAAAATAAAATAAAACTTTTCTTATTGTACGTACACAGTTTAATAAAAAGAATGCATTTTACTAACTTAATAAGCAATTTAGGGATTTACAGGTTCCAAATTTAGTATAAAGAGCTGCAGAATCTAGCCACTAAAACGTATTTACCCTATAAGAGGAACCGAATCGAAACGGGTTTAAATGGCAGATATGAAAAAGTCATTCTATTCAACTTTAACTGTATGCTTCAACAATAGTGATGGCTGGAAAACCATGAAAATCTGATTTCTTTCGGCTTAATGTTTTCAATATTTGAGAGATTTTTTTTTTGAAAAGGCAATAATTGAGCCTTTTCAACCTCGAGACAGTTCAGGAAACTATGATCAACTTAAGTTTTTATGTTCTCTTGTTAAAAGATTACGTATACAAGGCATAGAAGATAGGGTACTTGAACCAGCCTTGATACCTAAAAAATGTAAAATTGCATATTTAAATTATCAACTACGGAAAAATGTCAGTTGCCGAGTATTCAGTAGCAGCATGTATCTTCACACCAGGTTCTGGCAACATGTGATTATGTTAAATGCCAATGGGTCACGTACATTTTCCTGGGTACCTCCTAAGAGAAATATTTGGCCACTACGATGCCCGCAGAAGCAGAACTCGTAAGAAAATGCGACATGTCGCTGCTGTTGCATCCATTTTTGTCGTTGTGCATATCATTGTCTCCGTGCTTCTGTATGCTTCAGTGCCAAGAAAAACTGCAAAGAAGGTCGTTTCACAGATAGTCCATACTGCTCCAGTTATATAGCAGCAAGGACATGGATATTATTGTGCTACAAACCCAACCAATCCTTGATGCAAAGGCCGTGATGTTTAAGCACGATGTCCCAAAGCCGACCTGGCAACACGCCTGTCTTATCGGTTGTTACAGGATGAAGGTTATTATGATTTTCTATTGTGTTCACAATATGAACACCTTTAAGGCATTCGTTCCATACTCTCATGAGAATTATTGGATTCCCACCATGGCGAGTAGCAATATTACGATGCAATGAACTGCCCACTCATTAGGCTATTATCTTGCCACTGTTCCGAAACGTTTTAGTAGTCCTTTTTCTACCACTGATACAATAAATTATATGTTACATATAACTAATAATTAATTGCGATATACGAATAAGAAACCCTCTGCTTAACTTCCTTTTTAAACCGAGCTTTAGATGCCTTTTTTTCCACCGGAATAATTATATTGAGCTTAAAAAGTAAATATTTTCATTCCAGTATATTCTTCCTTCACAAGATTATGACTTTTGTATCTTTGTGTCACACTTGCTTCAAACGGTAAGTATATGACACCATTACACTTATCTTTCTGGTGCTTAAACCGTATACACCAGGTCACTAAATTTGAACATTTTCCTTAGTTTCAGTGATCTACATATTTTTTTTAGCAACTGTTACTACTTTCATTACAGAATAAAAAAAGGATAAAAATGTTATTTTTTTAATAGATAGTTTGAAATATTTGTTCCATTTGAACATTTTAATTTTTTTAATACTCTAATAATATTTGAAACATCCAGACGCTACATTTTCATCTACATAAAAGTTATATTATGCACTATTTCAAATGCTTACTTTCTTCAGCGATGAACCTAATTTTAGGTATGAAAATTACATTTTTGTGATTATGTATCCCTTTTCCGGTTTTCCCGCGCTGAGCTCGGGCAAGTGAAACGTACAATCCAAGGAAAACCCGAGCGCAGTTTCAATCGGTTTTCTCGAATTTTTTCACACGCTCTTTTTATGGTTTCAAACAAATGAAAAGTACCACTCAGTGGAATTCTCTGAAAATGAGAACGTCTTTCTACGCAGTACCTTCCCCTTCATGCTTGTTTGAAAACACTTTGTTAACTATTTTACCCCAACAGAGAAAACAACTAATCCTACACGAAAGTGTATTATTTGCTTCTCAAAGAGAGACAGTAAAAGCAAAAAGATAAGAAGAGAAATAAGATTCTAATGCCCTGATTGTGCGATGTTGTATTATGTGCAGTATCGTGTTTTCGAGTTTATCTTACTCGACCAAATTTTGTTTAATAATTGCATTAACATTTATGTAAATGAAAACATGTCCAAAAAATATGTAATTCAAGATAAAAACTATATATTCTAAGCTTTTTTTTTATAGTTAGAGTGAACTGGCTCTACAGCCTAATGATTTTTGCCTCACAGAGCCAACTTTAGTGTAAAATTTCTCATTTATATAAAAAAGATTTTCTTTATATTATTTTTCAGAACATTTTGTATGGGAGTGGTGTATCTATGTTTAAAAATATATGCATGTTTATAAATGTGCATACAAAAATTAGCATTTTTTATCCATAATCGAGAAATAAAAGGAGCCTGGATATGCCTATTTTATTTGTACTTGTAATCGTTCGTAATATATTATTAGGAAATTTTAAACATTTTAATTTTTGTTCGCAATAATGATCTGAAATATTATACAATATTGTTAGTTTTAATTTTAAATACTATACTGTTCGAATTAATTGGGACAAACTTTTTTTTTTCTTGTATGAGTTGGTATGTCATTACCATTAATGCCCCAAACTGTCTCAAATCAGTTACATCTGCTTAGAGGTAGTGTGATGGAACGACTTTGACTATAGTTTACTCGTTTTGAAAGGTTTTATTGCATCATTAGCTCAGTTACAGGCATTTCAGTGTGGCAGCTGGTGGTGTAACACAGTGATCCGCAACCTCCGGTCTACGGACCGGTACCAGTCCATGGATCAAGTGGTTCCGGGCCGCCTAAAGAACATTAAACAGTTGCTATTTTATTTAAAGTGATGAATTTCTCTCGGATTTCTGCAACTTTCCACGGAAAGCCCTTTATATTACACGCTAAGTCACTTTTATTCATTTTTAGTGTAACTATATTTTATTCTGAAGGCATATTTAAATGTAACTAAATTAAAATTATCAGGCGTTGACCGGTCCGCGGCAATAAAAAGGTTGCGGAGCACTGGTGTAACACATTTACTTATGCATGTTCTAAGACGGATATTATTCCAAGGATGCTTTCTAAAATAATCGCTTTTAACAAACAAATTTCTATGACTGTGAGAGGTATAACTACGGCAGTTAGTGTGAAAAAATCATGTGTTTCAAGAACAGGTGATAAAAATTGCTTTTCAAGTGTATTTCCACGATGATTAAGTCAAGGTAACGTATGCTATACAACCCAATAAGTACCAAAACGTATTCAAGAGGTCAGTTATGCAAAAATAGCATATATTTCGTACTAATATAGAGATTTTTCAGTCATATTGATATAAGTAATAATTAAAAGCTAAGGTGTTAGAAAAAATCGTTTTTTTTTCATTTGTTCCAATTAATTCGAACAGTATAGTAGTTGGTTTTATTTTAAGGCAATTTTATAATATATTTCATATTAAGTTTATAAGCAGAAAATAGCGTTACAAATTAAGTGCAGAAATCAGTTAATCTGCATATTAAGTAAGGTGATCCGATCTGTTAAAGTGCTGAGCATTGTATCATTTCTCAAAGTGCCTGGGTAATCTGTGAATTACATAGATAAATACCTACTAGGCACTAGTTTATCTGCTCATTACATACTAGACAATAGTTATTCTGAACATTATATAATAAGCATTCATTAAATTGGAAATAAGATCTTTGGTGGAACACAGCAACATTTCTGTAAGCTTAAGTTAAATGTTATTTATTTTTTGATATCTCAAGAATCACGTTAATACAATCAAGCGAAAAACAAACTTGTTGGTAAAATGAATTCTCAATAAATTTGTGTACAGAAGATACTGGTTGTCGTAATTGAATGTATTCAATGAAACTTTTATCGAATATATTTACTGTCTCTGCCACTCTTGTTTCTAAGTGTTTATGATAAATTTAACAGTGATCAGTTAAAGATTTAAATCAAAATTCTTAACAGAAAGAATGAGAAAAAAGTGTGTGTGTACCTATGTACGCACGTAAGAAGGTATACTTCTTGGGCGTAACAAGATTAAGATCTTTTTAAAAATATTTAGCAGGGCAAGCTGGGCCAATTACAAAAGGCGGTCACAAGCAGAGTTGAACGATACTAACCTTCAGTCAATTGGACTGGCCAAACCTGAGATAATCATAATTTAAATAAATTTAAACATCCCCGCACAGAGACAATAGGACCAATAACATGGGGGGGGGGCCACGCGGACTGGAGCTGGAGATGAAGTGAGCCGAATGGGACATCTGAGACTTTATATTGAATGTCTCGCCGGGAAGAATCGTTCTTGAGAAAAAATTAAGACCTCCGCCTGAAGAGCCCCTGAGTTATGGTCATTTTAAAATAATTAAACCATTTAAAACAATTAAATAAAATAGAAGCAGGGCACCCAGCAACTCGAACCTGGGCCTGGTTGTGAGTAAACACAAGAGAAATCCATTAGAATCCGGTCCGGAGTCTTTAGTTGCAAATAGGGTGGTGCTAGCTCTGGAAAGGAAAACGAAATTAACTCCCCCCGGAGTGGAACAACTGTGACGTAAATGGTCACGTACATTCCAACGATAAACAGAGTAGTATGTGATCCCAAAGTTTCATCCTTCTATCTCTGTAATATCATTACGTCATCAAAAGATCGAACCCTATAGGGAAAACATGGGGATTCTAATTTTAGTGATAACGCCCCCTCCCCTAAGTCCACTATCTACACACGAATTATAACAGTTGAAACAGCTGAATGAGGAGAGCCTATGGTCCGAGTTTCATTAACGAATCTCAAAAATCCTCGGAGCTTTGCGGGATTTAAAAAAAATATAACTTTAAAATTATTTAAAAATGTTAAATATGGGTAAAGAAATGCGGCTATGGTCCTGAAAAAATATATCTAGGATGCTCATAAAAATAACAATCGAATCCAGCCGATGCGGTCGATCAAGGTGGAATAGGATTCGAGTTATCTCTGAAGAAGCCCTGTAGAGGGGAGGGGCCAATTCCACCAAAATTTCGCGCTAAAACGAAAATATGGTGGACCTCCAAAAATCAAGTTCCAAGCTCAATTACTTAGGTGGGGGTGAAATTTTTTCCAGTCCTTATAGAATTAACATGGGAGCATGATATTTTAGTGCTTAAGCCCTCCCCATGCCTACACAATGGGAATGAAGCAGATGAATGGATGGGACTCGAATAGTGGAACACTTGGTTCAAATCTCGTCCGAGACTCGAATAGGAAAAAAGATATTGTGAATTTAAACAAATTGAAAAAGTTTAAGACAATTAAAAACTACGAAAGAAACAGACCTATGATCATAAAATTACAATAACTGGAAGAGCAGATAGAGAGGGATTGAATGAGCCAGGTCCTAATGGACCGTAAAGCTCCGGTGCCGAGATATTGGCCAAAAAGCTGTAGAAGGGTAATGCACAAAGGGGATGCGTCCCATCAGATATAGTTTATAACAATAGTTATTATGATCCCAAAATATTAGTCCCATAGCACCACAAAAGTGGCCTGTTAAAATATTAGACAACGGTGTGCTCGCGAGTATCGGTGTCTTGAAGATATGCGCACGCATCCTTGACGGTGTGCGCGTGCATCGTAAAAATTACCCTCATCCTATTTCCCTAACGCCCCAAAAAAAGGATAACTTCAAAAATAAATATACGAATACAAAAGACTCTTATAATTTGCTACAATGTAATAAATGTGTTTATATTCATCGCAATGCGTTTGTAGTAAATACATCTATAAACATATACTTGCAATTGTTATTTAAATAGGTAAACTAATACTTACTCTTATGTTTCATGTACATGAAACACAATTTAAAGATTAACTTACTAATTTTTTAAAAAAATTCCTGTGTAGGTATGTTTGGTTTAATAACAAAAAGTGTTCAAACAAATGCATCAGAGAAGCTCCGTAGTCGAAAGACAATCTCTCTCTGCTAGTAGTGACGTCACAAATCAACGCAAAGCAAAGTCTCGCTGACACTGGTTGTATAGCGCAGTGGTAGAGCATTCGTTTGCAAATCGAGAGGTCCGCGGTTTAAACTTGAGTGTCCTCTTCTTTATGGAAGTGAAGAGAAATATTTTTTTTGAAAATTTTGAAGGCGTGAATGATCTGTTCCGTTCTGTATATTTTTTGAAGGCGGGAATGATCTGTTCCGTTCTGTATATTTTTAGACACAGCATTTTCGTACCCGTTCCTACGGAATGCAAGGCAAAGGTTCGCTGATGCGGGTGTATAGCTCAGCGGTAAACTATTTGACTGCAGATTGAGAGGTCTCCGGCTTAAACCCGGGTGTCCGGTTCTTCAGGGAAGTGAAGAGAAATATTTTCCTGAGATTTTGAAGGCGGCAATATCCTTTGTAACGTTATGTATATTTCTAGACAAAACATTTTCGCATCAGTGACGGTGTGCGCGCGCATTGAAAAAATTCACCCTCATCCTATTTCTCTAAAACCCAAAAAGAAGTGTAACTTCAAAAAACTTCTGAACTTAAATTGTGTATGCGCCCCTCTTATGTGAAGATTACCATGTTAAACTGTGGAAAACTTTTGATTCCACACTTTAATGGAGCAAATCAGTGAATCTTTAGATTAAACAGGTAATCTGCACAGTAACGGCTTTCGAACTTTAGGAGTAACATATGCATCAATTAGTTAAAAATGGCGATTGACATACACAAAATGTGGAGTGAAATAGGTTAAACCACAAATCGGTTTCAAACCTGGTATACATGATTTATGTTCTATCTATTTCTCTGTTGCATACATTTCCATTTGAAGCACACATTTTTATTTTTTCATTTATAAAAAAACTATTTATCAAAATATAGCTGCATTATAACTAAGTAACCTTTCTAGAGTTCAGTTAAAAAGTACATAGAATATTGAAGAAAAAACTATCTTAAAAAGTTCTTATTCTTAATATATTTTAAAGATCTGTTAATTAAAATTCTTTTTGAAAAATGAACTTTTCCTCTAATGCGTTCTTAAAATATGCATTATCATTCATAATAAATGAATGCTAATAGTGATTATTTATAAATAAGAGAAGTTATGTTAATATAATGAGAGAAACGAAACTAGTACATGCATCTTAATACTAAATAAACTGGCAAATTTAATTTTGCAACTGAATGCTAAAAAGAAATAAAATGTAAAGACACAGGAAATATTATTTCCATAATAATGAATAATTCAGGATCCCCATTAAGAGTCAGGAGCTGAAAATATTCATGTTGGTATTATGTATATCTGCAATAAGGAGTACTTGCTAAAGTGCTGTTATTGTCACTGGACCGTTGTTCAAAATAATAACTTCTGCCTCTAAAACCCCACCTGTTTTTCAAATCTCAAAAATTTCTCAGACGAATCGCCATGCAATTCCACATTTAACCAATAACGTTTCTTTGATTTAAGATATGTATTTTTATATAAAGGCAAAAATAAATTTTTTATTTAAATTATCATTTTCTTTTATTCCTTTCCTTTTTTAAGGGTTTGGTAAATGTTGTTTGTGTGTGTGTAAATGTTAATCTGAGTTTACATGAAATAATATTAATTCACAAATTTCGTTTTTTAAGGGTTTGGTAATTGTTGCTTGTGTGTGTGTAAATGTTAATCTGAGCTTACATGAAACAATATTAATTCACAAATTTACTTCAAATCGTTCCGCTTTTTGAATGTTACCTTTCTAAAAAGAGCTACTACTTTATATAAAAAAAAAATCAACTCCTTATTATGAATCGATAAAATAACAGTTTTTTAGTTTGTCTCTCTTTTTTCATATAAATATCATACAGATTCTATTTAAATTTTAAATTTAAAATTAATTCATAATATATTTTTAGGATATAAAACGTATGTAAAAATACATAGACGAGCCAAGAATATGTGTAGATATTTTAAGCTAATTTTACCTCATGTATAGCTGATTTAATATACAAGTACTTCAAAAACAACTTAAAATAGTTTTGAAATATATATATATATATATATATATATATTAATATAGTAAGATAAAAATAAATTTTAAACTTACTTTATATTTCCATTTAGCTATATTATTTAAATTTGCTAATTAAACTTACAGCTTCAAACTTACTATAACTTACTTAAACACAAACAGAGAATTTTGCATCTGCTCTCTACTAACGTTATTTTCTTTTTAACTTCCTTCTTTTTTTAGAATTTGGTCTTATTCAGTAAAATTAATATTAATTATAATATATATTTTTCACTGAATTCATATCAATGCTGTAAATAGAAATTTCTTATTCTTTGCATTTCTCTCTTGAAATGTGAAAAATATATTGAAGGAATTTAATCTGGAAATCAGACTTATGTCCTTCTTGTTCACGTCATTCTTTTTGTCAATTTAGTCACTCCCTGAAATCTCTTTCCAGAAATGATCAAGTTAACAGTGGGTCCACTCCCTATTCACAAGAACACATTATCATTACTATTTAGGAATACAGAATATTGAATTTAAATGAGCATAGCTCCATTGAAAATCATAATGGAAACGAACTTGATATATTTGTGTATACTTTTGTTGCATTTAAATCTAATTTAAACCCAGGAATGTGCAATATGTTTAACCTATTTTGCGCTTCTAGTGGTTATGAGCTTAAATATGGAATTCACTTGCATGTCTATGTTCAGCAGAAAAAATACATAAAGAAAATATATCTTGATTTAGAAAATATCAGATTAAAATACATTGATACCAAGTGATTTTTTTTATTATTACATTAAATGCATTCTAGGGATTTTCTGCTGAGATATACCTCTTGAAGTTGTTTTTTTTCTTTAATTAATTATTTTGTACTTTTAAATATAACTTATATTTAATGTATTAAAAACTTTTAAGATTTATTGTCCATTTAAAAAATGTTTTTGAAATATAATAAAAAGATTAAACATATATATTTTAAGAAACAGTACTGTGATTTTCGAAGTGTATATCTTGATTATAACTTTTTTTATTATTATTTTTATTTCTTGAAACGGAAAATTTAATAAACAATTTAAATCGTGTTTCAAGTAAAATTGTACTTTTTAAACAAAATATACTTAATATTAAAAAGAAATATTTATAACAGTAATGAATTCAAACATCTTATGTAGGATTTAAGACTCATAAAATATTTCAGAATCCACCTTACTTAACAACTAATATTAACTGCTTTTATAAGCTTTACTAAACAGAATAGCTATCCAAATTTAAAGGTTGTAAGCCTTTTGGTGATATTTGATCGTCAAATGTAGCCGAAGTCATTCTTATTCATTTACTATTTTTAAATGATTAATAACTTACTTTAAAATAGGAAACTTGGAAGCGATTCCCGAGTATTTTAGCTCTCAAAGACAGGTGATAAGGGTTCAAAATAACAAAGTGCTTCTCACCCATATCACATAATTGAGTGGGAAATATTTCCTGATCCACAAAACATCTTTCCGGCAGCGAAGCAAATATAGCTCAAATCTTTTGTAAAAATGTATAGGCGCAAATAAGTTTTAAATATAAATTACCTCTTTAATTTACAAACATTTACCAATGACTGACTAGTCTTTTAAAATATAACTGAAATGCTTCGAGTTCAAGTATGTTAATACAATGATGATTCATTTAACATCATAGTTAGAAATTATATGTTTTTAATAAATTATTCTTATGAATATAAGTGGCCTAGCAATAGAACTTTTGTGAAAAGAAAAACTTTATATTAGTATATAAAAAAATGTTTTTTGAACTATCGCGTTTAGCAAAAATAAAATTTTTACAACAGCAATACGTTTATATATAATATATAAACTCTCTCTCTGTATATATGCGTATATACATATAGAATTGATCAAAAATAGAAAATGAAAATATTGATCCAATTTTATCTACAAACGTTTAAATGTCTCTTTATATAACATCATCTAAATCAATTATCAAACAAAAAGACCATATATAAAATAAGAACTATATATAACAACACAAAACACTTCTATTTCCTTGAAAAAGTTTTCAAAATAGAATGTTATCATTAATTTTCCAGTAAGAGTCTCCACTTTCAGAACCATTTATTCTGACCGATGTAAAAAAAATGCCTATAAATAAAAGAATAAGGAAAGCTTCTAGTATAATATTGTAGGAGTATACGTGAAGGGAGAGTACAGCAGTATTCCGAAAATCGATTTTCATATCTTTAGCAAAGAAACACGTCAGAAGTTTGTAGAAAATAAGTATAATTTTATTTTCACTTATTATCCGCGTGAAATATTACACATAATTTTACCACTATGAATTATTTTGAAACCGAAAAGAGATAATGCATATGAGAATATAGGATAAAAGCTGCATATATCTTTCACAAAGCATAAATACAGTTCAAGAACGAAAGTTAATTAGAAGCTAAGCTCAATGCCTATTTTATTTCTGAAGTACTGCAATAAAAGAACTTGACCCTTTGAATTGGCATCTACCAAACTATCTATACTTTTTTTTATCTGACATCTTGGCAGTCAATGCCAAACGCATTGGACTGACACTGGATAATCACATCTATTCTCATAATGACCATTAGTGGAAGAAATGATGTTACAGTGTCTATTTCCGAACGAAGGAGCAATATGTCAATGTCAGATGTACGATGCTTTTATTTGGGAACGATAGACAGTTAGAATCGGTTTTACTTAACGTGAAATGTGAAATTTTAAACTTTACTTAAATATATAACATAAAAAATCCACCTTGTAGTATATATATATTATGTGCTATATTATTTCTTATAGAATGTTTAGAACACAAAGATAGATCACTAGCTACGTGCAAAAAAATGCACGACGATTCTAACTAGGCTTGATGTTATTTATTTTTTTACTATTTACTAATTTTATCATATAAAATATATTTTCTCAAAAGTATAAAAGTTTTGCATAAGTTTTAATTTCATTTCTATGTTTATGTCTTAAACTTGAGGCTCTTTTTATACTCTCTAATTTTTATTTTATTATTCACACTATTTTTTTAATATAATACAACCATGTTTTTCTCTTCTTTTCTATTAACTCAAAAAATAATTTGTCAATTAGAATATATTTTTAGAAATTAGAACCGTATGGCACATAAAGGGGAGGATTACCCAATGAAAATTTTCATTAATCCAACGAAAATGTGATTCACTTAATTTTTGAAACATTAATGCCATATGAATTATGACATCAAGCTTACTATTCTCGAAGATGACTAATATTTTCCTAATTTCTTAACTTTTCCATAGATATCCTTGCACTAGCCGCATTGTCTGAAAATTAACATCTTATTTCTCAGTCAATGAAAAGTTTCAGCATTGGAAGCCTCTTGAAAATATTATTATGTATATAAAATATAATTTGTGCTAATAAATACACTAAATTACGAATAAAACTGCCTGGAATTAATGACGCCAAATGATTTGAAGAATATAGTAACATATCAATTGTGTACAAAAATAACTTGTGATATCACATATTTTTTTACACTCTGAAAATATCCAATGTCTCTGAATTATTTGCATGAAAGGGCATGTGTATTATAAGACATATAAAACGGTATTTTACTAATATATATATATATATATATATATATATATATATATATATATATATACTTAAAACTTTTAAGAAAGAAAACTATCGAAAAGCTTACCTTCCGAATAAATGCCTTAAAAAGCTTTAATATTTTGAATACTATCTCAAAGACGGAATTTATTATTATTACTATTATTTACAAATAATCAAAGCTGCAAAATTAAATTTTAAAATAATTTATACGAATAAGTCACCTTAGTTAATAAAAAAATTCAAAATATTAAGAGGAAGGATAGTACATGGCTTTTTTTATTGTAATTAACTCCAGTCGTTTTATACAGAAATATATACATAAAAGTAGTTAAATGCCACACACCACACACACACACATACAACGCGTGTGTAATTTAAAACAAGGACGAGTTACACCCATCACAGTTTTATATATATATATAATTCAATTTAATATAACTAAATGCACAAATTCTATTGATATTTTCTCGACTATTCTTATACCTTTTCTATATATGTACTATATATTGTCTTATAAATTTATCTAATTGAATAAATTTATGAAGTACTTATAATTTTCGGGAAATTGGTGTCGAAATGTAAGCGCTGTTCAACAATGCAAAATAATATTTTGTAAATTAAAAAAATATATTAATTTAAAATTCCTTTTATACGTAATATATGTTTTAATCATGATCAATATTCTTTTTGAATTAAATTATTCATTACATTGCATCAAACAAATAGGTATATTTTCATTCTTAATCAAAATTTATTTCATGTGCAAGCTCATATGCTTTATTTTATACTTTTTTGAAAATTGTATTTCGTTAAACTAACATTTCAGATTTATGTACTAATGAATGTTGTAGAAGTTTTGAACATAAAAAAGGACCATGTGTACTAAAGTAAAAAAAAATGATGGTGGCATTTTTTCTTATGTTAATTAAAAAATAGGCATTCAGTTCTGATAACTTGTGATCCGAACACAACTACAATGTGTGTGTGTGTGTTTTATTCTTAGCACAAAATTTATCAGTGGAAAAATTTACATTAACTAACGATTAATTGAAACTAAACTTGTTTAAAAGACTAATTTTAAAGAGAAAATATATTTTGTGATATTCGTCAAAGGTACAGCTCTTTATATAAAATGAGTACAGGCAACTATAACAATATCTATTATATGGGAGGGGGAATGTCATCCTAAAAGAAGTAGTTTTTAAACACTAACAACTTAGAATCCATTTTTATTTAGAATTTAATAGATAACACATAATCGGTAAATTGCCATACAAAAGAAAAACTTTAAATGTATAGTATTTTTGCAACGATCAAAATTAACCATATATTTATTTAGCACGATATCTAAAATATAAGGAAAGTTTGAGAAAATTAAATAAATTAGCACTAATAAAACAACACATTTTGGAAGATTTGATTCGAATGATAGTTTAATGCCTCTAATGTATGGTATCTTAATAAAACTCTCTCTATGAACACATATTGCCAAATGATTACTGTGTAATCAGTGATTAATATTTTATAACATTGGTCCATTTTAAAGAAAATTTTATAATTAAGGAATTACAATTCTGCATTTCAAAATAGATGGCAGTCATAACTCTATGATTACAAATATTTTAAGAATGAACCACTCGAAAGTAATTTTTCTTACAATAAAATAGTTTTATTTTCATAAGATAAATCTTGTAACTATAGTGGACATTATAGATTTCATGTAAACAGAATCATGTTGAACTTTTAGAAATTTTAGGATGCTCCAGTGATAAAACAAAAAGAGATGAAATATTTTTGATCTTACGTATTTCAGATTAAATTCGACATTCATTCGGCAAGCTAATTTCATGTTAAATTGTTGGGAATAAATTATGTTCAAACGATTTGTAATGGTAGTATAGCACAGTTAAATAATATTTCATAACATTGAAGATAAATCTTAATAAGTTATTATATGCAATGCTATTGCATTCAAGTAAATTGCAAGTGCATCCAATCACAAACTATCTACAAGACAGATGATTGGCGATTTAGAAATGTATCAATGATTATGAATTAGGAATGATGTGCAGATGTGGAACAGTAATGCATACATATTACATATTTGATAAATCAAAAATATTTCATTATTGTATTTTTGTTTTAAAAATATATATCGAACCTAATTATATTCATTGTACTTGGTCATTATGAAAAATGCAATCCTTTATAGTATTACTTAACTATAAACTTTATAATTAAAATGAAGCTACACACACATGTGCTTTCGCAAATATCTTCTTCATGAAGTTCCAGAAATATATTTAAAATTCATTAAAAATTGTCAATAAATTTTAAAGTGTATTGCTTTTAAGATTTATTCTCTTCAAATATAAAATGGCAATTGTGTGTATACCTAATATTTTTGTGTGTGTGAGCTTAAACATTTACATCATACCTATTTACTTTCAACATAATTCAAATTCTTTTTCAATTCATTTTTTCAGAACGTTACTTAAATCTCTAGAGAAATCTATTTGTTTTTAAGAATTACAAAACAAATTTCTTTTTAGAAGCAGGTACACCAATGAAATATTGAATTTTACTTAAGAGAGAGAGAGAGAGAGGCTGTTGTAGTTATTTACTTGTAAAGATATGAATAACTACACAGCATATAAGTTTAAACATAATGGAAAACAGTTTGTGTCTTAAAAAAGTTTCATCATGCTGTACGCGAACAGGCAAGAGTTTAGTTATAAGTAATTAGTATACATGAACTGTTGTTGCTTATTTGCATACTGTCACACATATAAAAAAATTAGAGAACAAATAATTCAATACCGATTTTTTTGGGGGTTGAGGACTTAAAATTATTGACCCACGTTCAGTTACTTTTAATTTTCAATTAATTATAGACTCAAGTGCTACTGAATAAGAAACAGACAGTGCTATGCAAACTGTGAATGCCTAGAATTCACACAGGATTATGTGCACAGGAAGGTCATATGCTGTAACACTAGATTTCCCAAGGAAGTTATTTTGACTGCTTTTAAATTTCAATTAGAAAAACAATTACATATACAATGCACAACTTCTTAGAATATATTGTTTTTTCCACATGAAGTAATTTTTTTTATTCTTAATATTTACCAATAACTTGTTATATAATTGTAAATAATATAAAAAATATCAAAAGTTAATTTTAAACAAATTTTTACACATTAATCATTCTTTTACAATAACAGTTTGACTGCTATTGGGCAATATAGGTATATTCTAAATTCCAGTCTTTCTAGTGTTAAATACGACTAGTTCTGGGATTGTTGTTAATCAGCCGTTTAAACTGTTTGTATATGCAACATTTCTGATTTAGATGTTTTTGGTCTCGGGTAAATAGTAGGCGCTTGACGCCCAAGCCATTCATTTTCCGCAATCGTTAGAGAACAAGTATTATCAAGGGTGATGGTCTCAAAAGTGTACCGATAATACAGAGGGAAAAATCAGAGGTTTAGCAAATTGTAAAGGATAACCTTGTAAGAAAATGGGTGTGAGACTGCCCAGCTGTAATCTTTGCATCGTGAAACTATCAATAGTTCAAATTAAAATCTTCAGCTAGATTCATTCTTACAGCGATAGTCGAGGAGTCAGTAAACGGACCTGTTTTGTGCAATGTACCCTATGAGTGAAGCTATCATGGATTAGCCCTGAAAATTGAATAATATACACTCTTGACTGAAAATGGTTTATGAGCAGAATCTTGAAGAATTTCGATTATTTTTTTTTTTTTAAATTTAACCTTTTTTGCAATAGTTTTTTGATAATATTGTACAGGGAAACAATATTCTCTCAACGTTTTCAAAATTTTTATATATGTAGATTAATTAATTGCCCTTTTTTACAATTTTTGTTTCAAAACAAATTTTAATTCAAATAACCTCAATGCAATTGGTGCATGCTTTTGGTCGAGGAAGTATTTCTTGTTTGCTTACAGAGCATCAATATTCTCAGCGTAGTATGTAGACAGTTGGGTGAGTTATCATTTATATTTCTTTCAAAAAAGCTGTAGAGCTCATTCCTAATATTGCAAAACTCAATCAGCTTACGAATTCAATCATTCTTTTATTTCTTGAAAAATATCACAATTTTTATGTTGGAAAAAGTAGCCAAGAGAAACATTGGGTAATTATACATAACTAAGAATATTAAGTTGCAGTTGTCAAAATCTTACTTCAGATCTTGCACATTTGTTAGCTACTATGTAACAAAAACAACAACATTTTTTTGCAAGCTCTTTACACTTAATTATTCTTTGACTCCGCTGTTCTGTTCATATTTACTCAACGTATGTAATTTTCGAGTCAATATGGACCGATTTAAAAAACTAACTTTTCTTGGCGTAAATGACAGGTGTCACTTAAGAAATGGTTGAAACAATAGAATTGTAAGAGAGAGTTTAAAGTGAGTGGATATTAAAGTCACACTGTCCAGCTACTCGAAGGCTTTTGACGACGGACTTCTTAAGTTTGGACTACGATCAAGTGACAAAGAGGAAAACTGAGCTGGCATCCCATTATTCTAACTACCACACCAAAGCCCTACATGGCAGGTTTTCAGCGGTACTAAACTCGAATTTATGACACGCCAGCTACGAGTCCGTTACCATGACAACTAGGATTTTGCAATCACTCGTAAATTTAAAAATAAGGAACCATATATGTATATAATTTTATATTGGATTGTGCTACGTTCAAAGCAGCGCTGGTTGGCGAGTGATATTGAATCCAAGCAGTTAGAATATAAATAAATATTATATTGAAAGCAACCAATATCATCAAAATAATTAACATTAATTTATTATAATAATAATTATATTATGTAATATATACTAATCCGCACAATATAATAATTATTATATATTACAATGATTATATACATTATATAATAATATTATTTACACATTTTCATAAAATAATTACATAATATGTATTAAAATTAATTAATAATGAATATTAAAAATTGCTAATAACTTGCGAATTCCAAAAACTGCGAGTTCCTTTAATGAATTTCATCGTACAAGGAACGCGCGTATAAAACTGCACTACGTAAAAGCAAAATGATGTAGAAAAGAGTTATTTGTAGCAATATTAAAAGCACAACCCTCGTATTCTTAAAAAAATGTATTCTTGCACTCATCAATAAATTATGAAATATCCATATTCGAAAATAGCATAAAATACAACAGTAGATTGAAGAACACATACAATGAAAATGGTTAAATTTTTGAAGAAATCAAATTTAAATCACTTGGAATTAATCGGGTTACCTTTTGGAAAAACTTAATAGCAATAAACTCTAACTTGTGATATCTTAATCTTAACCACATAACCACACCATGAAAATATCAAGGTATTGTAATATTATCATCCATCTTGGCTAATATAAACAACAACTTGGCGCCTAGAGCACCGACATCAAATTAGTAACAGAAATAGATCCAATAATATAAACATCTATAAAAATAACTTAAAAATCGTTGAATCTAAAACTTACCTTTATTTACATTTTTAACAGTAATGGCTCACATGAGACTTTCAGATGTAGTTCTTACAATTGTAACATAACATAGAATCTTTGTTAAGATATCTTGATGGACAAACTGTTAGGCGCCTGCAGATCATATCAGCTTTTTGACCTTACACGCGCTGTCTAGTCATATAACCAAACATTTACGCCAATTAACAGGTTTCGAAAATGGATAAATTAAGAAAACTATTGTTATTTTTTTCTTTTAAATTATCCCAAGCAAAATTGAACATGCATGAGTAAAAACAAACGATTTTTTAGCAAAAGGTCATACATACACGATCCATATACATTTGGTATAAAATTTAAAAATATAGCTTCAAAATACAAATAAACATAAACTCCTCTAGTTGTACATTTTTATATTATTCACCAACAATATCAAGATATTTAATGACCTATCTCTGCACTATGTTTTTTTTTATGAACGCATAAATATTTTAGGTCATATAGACCCAAATAGTACACTAGGGTTAATATTATATCTTCATTGAACTAAATGCCACACATTAACTGATATTGAAAGGAAGTTAACGCGGAAAGTTTAAAATCTCCCATTTACTTCATTTCTGCATATTTAAGTGAAATTCGAAAAAGAAAGTAATTATACAGAGAGAAACACAGTGAAAATATTTGAATAAAAGTATTTAAAATGATGCATTACAAAAAAATTAATTGTGATTTTTAATTATATTATTATAATTTCATCTCCATCTTCTTTAAACAATCAATTTCGAAATAATCTGATAGTAAAGTTATGTAAGGAGAAAAATCATAAAGTCATTTGAAGTATTCAAGTGACTTTAAGGTAATAATGATTAATTTTTTGTATGTAAACATATATTTCATCAGATAGTTTGTATCATTTACGATCTGTTTCTCTCTCTCTCTCTCTCTATCTTTCCACATTATCACCACATTACTGTAAATAATAACTGTTGATTGTTTGGCAAAATACAATATAATTTTAGACTAAAGTATCAAACCAATTATTATAAAAAATTAATTAAAATTCCATATATTCTCAAATTTTAGACATTCTTTTAATTAATAATATTACTCAAAATTGGAAGTTTACCTGACTTTTAAATGATACAAGTTGTTTATATGGAGAAAAGATGCAATTTTCCCATTTCTTTAATTTACTTTATTTTAATTATTTCCACTAATTTTTTCAAGAAAACACAACTATCAAAATGCTCAAATTTTATCAATTTCTGTCATTAGTTCTTTATTATTAGAAAATGAAATTGCATAAAGCATTTACATGATTATGATGTGAAGAAATAAAAAATTGCTTGCATTTCAAACTCCTTTTCGGCATTTATTAAAAATACCCTTAGTTTGCAAAAAAATATATATATGTATTTAACCATAAACAGTAAAAGATACATTTAATGAATTACCCATATTTTTTTTTAAAAGCTTTGGGCATTATAGCAACGAAACATTCAGAGTAAATTAAAGCCTTTCATATCTGTCAAAACAAATTCTAACAAGGACGGAAAACTTTCCACCGACTGGATTCAGAATATATTTCATCCCCATTTATGAGTTCTAAAAATGCATCAAATAATGTTATTCAGAAAATAAACATTTCCTTTCCTTTTTTTTTATATATCAAACCAGGCAAGGCAGTGCGGGAAAATTCGTAATATTTCATTAAATCCTTAAAACATTTGGTTTTGCCCAGCTTTTATTTTCGAACATAAATAATACTTTTGGACTAGAGATTTCAAAGCCCCTTTATGAGTTTCCTTTAAAGTCATAAGGCTTCTCTGATGATAAAGTAGAATTTGGCAATGGATGAGCTTCTTCCTTTTCTCTTAGATCTTGGCAAATCTTGTTTCTGCCGAGCAAATAAGTGGCACATTTATTTGTCGAAACCGATATATTTTTGTAGTCATTATTTATCTCTTTCTATCTAAATATAATTTTTGATATTATATTTTATTTATATATATATATATATATATACGGCTGTATTTCAGAAGAATGTCCATTTTGCTAGAACATATGGATAAAAAATAATAAATACGAAAATACATTTCAACTTTTACTTTTTTTTCCTATTTTAAAAAATAAAATTCAGATTTTATAGCAAACTTATGTCGTGCGTTTTATAATAATTTAATAAAAATAAAATTAGTTTAAATTTATTACAATAATCCTTTGAAAACGCAAATATATTCACATTTTAAAAAAATCCGTAAACTTATTCTTAAATTTGTTATATAAAAAATGTACTTGTTTTAAATTAATAATTTATATTTATAAATGCTAAGCCTTATCCTAGTCTCTAAGTTTATGTCTACTCTTCTTCGGGTCATTAACTAAAAAATAAATAATAAAATGCTACTTTTCTAATTGTTAGTCATAAAGTTAGCTAGAGTGTTTTCCTTGTTGAAACATGTATCGATATGCTAATTTAAACTTATGTGTATAGTATTTTTGTTGTTTAAATTCGTGCAAATGTATGTGCATGCTGACTGAAAATCATGATATTCATATTGGAGAAATTTGAAAAAAAATTATTTATCCTACAAATGCATTTTTTTCTTGGTTTTTTTTCCTGAAAAGAAATGTTATAAGGTTTTCACGGGAAAAAATATTTCTACAAAAGTATAAATTATTTTCATCTCATAATTAATTTGGATTTCAATAATTTGGGAAAGAAGAAACTATTTTCATAATTTACTTATTTACTACAAATAATTAATAACTTTCATATAATACATATATTATACTCATTTAACCATTAATTGAAATTATTTAGATTAAAATGAGAACAGATGATTATAAAAATGAAAGTAGAGAGTCAGATCAGGGGTAACATTTTTTTCATTTGACTGTGGTCCAGATTGTAAGATCTGCTGCCTATATATTTAGCATTGAGCAACATTCAGTCAATTATACAAATAAATGTATGAACTATGTATGAACCATTAATTTGAAAAACTGTTGTGTTTTTAATACTGTTCTGTTTTAAAATATGTGGACATAATAATAATAAAAAAAGTTTCGTATTTCATTTTGGTCTTATGGTTGTAAATTTGTTCACAACAGCTTTACGAGTATTCACATGTGTGATTGACTTACATACAGAAATATGTTCCCCAATTTAAAAAGTAGGAGAGAAACCATATACGACTGACGATTATAATTGCTACAATATATATATATATATATATATATATATATAAGGCAGCATGTTTTTCACAAAATAATTGAATTTGAACGTTGTTTTCTGGTGCAGAAAACTCTTTTACTCCCCGTGTATGTGTGAATTAGAAATGTCTACCAGAACGTATATCACTTAGTAATAAAAATGCAGCCTACTATGATTCTTGGCTTATCGTATTGCAGTATTGCTGTTTACGGTAGTCGAAATTCCATGATTGTAGACAGCAAACGAAATTTATGGGTTCATAAGGACTCTACAGTAAGACATGCAGCCACTAATAAATGAGAGAACAGCCTCATGCTTTTCGCATAAATTTATAGGATCGTACAGCTACATCAAAGATCCTTTGTCATGAAATGGAAAAATTTTAAGAGCAGCTAATTTCTTACTATAAATCCAGCTACTTATGACGCTGCATCAAAGAAAGTTATGCCTCCATTGTTGCTATCAATGGGAAAACTACATAAGGGGATTGAGTCACGTTATTTTTCCAGATATAAATTCCTGTTCTTTTTCATGAAAAGTCTCATTCATGTAAATTGGCAGGGCGAAGAATGCTCATTGATGCTTTAATTTTACATCGCTCAAGTAAATCATTCGGTTTTACGGCATTACTTGCAATTGTATAAACCTCGCAATATTTTCCTGTTCTCAATTATCACATTTTGTACAAACGTCACATATCTGATGGGCTACGGCTCATGACTATGTATGTGCACAATCTTCGAAGCTCCTTTAAAAGTGATTTTCTGCAGATTTTCAGCATGACACTGCATGGCCACATACTGTTAACTCTGTTCTGCCAGTCTCTCATACAAAAGCCGCTCTCTAGTACGTTTTCTTGATATTTCACCTTTGATCGCTGAGTGATTGACACTTACTAGTGACTAAGATGAACTATCACATAGTGTTGAAACAGCATGGACTGCTTCATTTGTATATACCCTCAAATCTCAGGTTGGATTTGTGGACTCAGGTTGATGATTTTCGTTATTGTTGATTGTTGCTAGATGTCGATGTGTATATACTTGTTTATCAGAATATATACTTCGTTTTGTATTCTCACTCGTTATTCCCATTTTATGTATGTGTCCAATTTTCTTATTTCCTTCCTTTCCTAGTGAAATAATTTTAATTGGGCTGAACATACATATTTTACAGAAAATAATAATGTTTTAGAAATTGCTGGTTTGATTCCAAAATTAATTAACACATAAAAAATGTAAAAAAGCTAAATAAAAAAATTAAATTAACTTTTTGAAAATAGATATATTTCAAACGTAGGCTTGTTTTCAGTCTGAATTGTATAATAGAATATTCAAAATATATAATTAAAATTTTAAAAACCATAAAAATTGTATATTCATGAGCAATATTTAGTTATAAAATATAAACTAAAATATACAGTTTTTTCATACTAATATTTTTTCTACAGCAAATGGACTGCTATAAGGTAATTTCCTGCATTTCTTGGTTACATGGATTATCGCTAAGATATTTAAAAGTAACGTTTAATAAAGCTAATTTGTATGAGATAAATTAAGTGAATGATCTGTAGAGATAAATTAGAAAAGGACTAATTACAAAGATTTTTCGAACAATGGAATCCATTTACATGGCTGACACGAATTTAAACCATTTATAACCAGTCTTGACATAATGTGTCCTAGTTCGTTGAGTGCTAGGTAGTAATTATATATGGTTGCCTCAAGTATAATATATTTTGTAGAAATTTTGTGTGATATATGACTTCGATACTAAACGATTTACCCTTTTTGCTCAATGTAGTTGTCAATGCGGAGAATAGTTAAATATTGGAAAAATTAAAAAAGAAAATTATCTCTTACTATATCTAATGTGTTTACTTATTACAAATTACGTATTTGTTTAATCAAGACATGGGGAATTTCTACTCAATGGTGTAACATTGCGACGATATATCTGCTATGTACGAAGTACAGTATTTTATTTCACCGATAAGTGATAAGACATGATTTACTGGTTGCAAATCATAATAATACGATCTTTAATTTGTATATGTAAATTAAGTACATCTTCTGGTTTTATACACAGTATAATTAAATGCTTGAAAATAAGAAATATGTTTTACAGCATATTTTTTGATAAATACATTAACAATTTGTTTTGGAGACAGCAAAAGACCAATGAACTTCTTATAATTCACAGTTACGCACTATTTAGTTTATTTATTCTTTGAGTAGTCAATATGCAAGCAAATCAAAAATAAAAAGCGATTTAACATAAATCGCGCTCCTACAAATGAAGGTAATAAAGACTACAAATTATTTCCAACTAAATAACATAGTTCTAATAGCAGAATCCAATTCAGACAGACACATTTTAAATCTCATTTTGAAGAGTTGCTCTTATTTCAGTATTGTTTCTATAAAACTGTGTGCCTAATTCTTCCCCTCTTACAACCCATCTTTCTATTCTTTTTAACTCAAATATTATAGCTTACTTGCATAAATCCTGCGTCTTTCATTAAATCAGGCTACATTCTTAAACATCGCATTGAACCAGTCTTAGAGGTTAATTAAAAAAAAAAATATGCGTATGGGGAAATCTTACAAACCCTCCTTATAAAGGACATGTGACTTACTGATGGAGCGAAACGCGACGCAGTATGAAATTACATTAAAATATCCCATATCGAAGGATCGAACGAAATATATAAATTTACTAAATTGAATCCCTAGATATACTCACCTAACTACATTTAATCTGCGTGACATTATTTTAAATTTATCTTTATGCCGTAATCCCTATTTATGCACCTAATGCTGTAAACTTTGACTAGAAACTTATTCTCAAATTTTTCCTTTAATATCTCAATAATCACCAAATAATGCCATCTGCACATTAATTTATATTTTTGAAATCATTAGTTACAACATACTAGATCCATAAACTTAATAAGTTACGAAACGTTTACATTCAGATGTGCAATTCCTTCGGACATGGGCTCAAGAAAAACCACAAGAAAAGAAAAGTACTGCGTCTAGACCGAGAAAGAATTTATTATCAGACGTCTTTATAAACAACAGCATTACTAGAAGTTTATTCCTTCCGAAGATGGCGCATGGTACACAGGAAGTATTTGGAGTGTTTTTCCGCATCAGAAATAGTAGTCGTTAACACAACTACATGTTGGAGAGAGTGTCGAATTTAAAAGTCGCTCATGTGGGGATGTGTTTCCAATGTACGTATATATTGCAACTAATACAATCTTCCAATTCAAGACGCTATACTAATAATCTTTCGGTAAACACACATTTATAGTAATAATTATATGAATATTGACATACATCAAATGCATATATGCGCAATTATACAATTGATATGATCGCAAAGCTCCGGAAATGCAATCGTTAGAGCACGCAATTAGCATTAAATTAGGGAATTTAGTTTGGCTACGAGTTCACTATCTTCACCGCGTAAATCACTCATTAATACACTAGATCGTAACATACCAAGTATATCTATAATAGTCCATCCACAATATCCAGTGGTGGATATTGACTGTTGTTGTTGTTGTTGACGTGTGTTTATTACTGGGATACATACGAACAACGTGCGATAGATGAAGATAAATATATAACACAATCACAGAAGAATACAGATCTTATTACAAACAATGATCCCAGCAAATAACAGATAATAGGTACGCTGCTTTTCTTTCGAGACGAAAATCCATTTCATGCGAAATTCCGATTTCTATTCCTGAAGATACATCAATGCCTTACTCGGGATTCGATCCCGAACCCACTCTATTACAAGTCGAGTGTCATAATTAACATACTGGGTGGGACGGCATAATGACTGTTAAATCACTTAATTTTTTTTAAACAATCTTTCTACATTTTTAAGACCTACAAATTTTGGTTAGAACTTGGGTACAATATGATTTCTCGCTGAACTCAACTGTGGGTCTCTTGTAATATTTGATTATTCTATTTGTGGTATTAATTTCTGCTGTACTGTAATACTGTTTTGTTTCATTGAAACATTACACTGCATTGCACGGAATTTATTACTTTTTACATATTTTTTGCATATAAAATCTCTTTGTCGCAGGACATTTATAAATCATTAGAATGACGATTTTAAGTGGCAATTCTAAATAATTCTGGCAAAGTGTCACAATGGTTTTATAATTGCGCTACAAACAGTATTTGAGAATTTCGTTAGAAATATTCACTATATTAGACTTATCATAAATTGGTATCATTTATATTCTTGAAGATTTATATTTATTCTTTAAGGTTGACTTGACTGTTTAAATATACTCTATTATCAATACATTATATAAATCTGAATATATGTAATATGAATAGTGAGCATCATTGATACTTTATTTAGAGCTTCTCATTAGGATATATATTTTGAAATAATATATTTGCGATTGTTTTTCCCACGCTGTTTTAAAGAAAATAATTATAACACTTTCTTCTCTTAAAAATGAGCGGGCAGATTTTTGGTAATAATTATTATAATGCATCGGCACAGTTTAAGTTTTGATACATATATAAGGCAAGGACCTGATTGCTCTCTCTCTCTCTTTTATAGTTTTTTCATTATCTACAATTGTACTTAACTAGCCTCCTGATAACTCGTTTTTATAATTGCATTTGTTTTACCTCTTATGGTTTCAGGTATGTTAGTAAAACATCAAATATTTAATTCTTTCATATGTTTTCGTATACCAATGTGAAATAAAAGTGCATTTCCAATTAATCCATACAAACATAATTTCATAATGATTTTGTAATATATATGCTTATTTCATTATCAGAAAATAAATATTTCATACGGAAGAGATTTCCATTAACAAGTTAAAATCTCAGATTATGTTTCACGAAAATGGTTATAAAACTAAACTATTTTGAAATTATTCATCGGCGTAACCTAATTTCAATTAGCCTTGTTTTCATAAAATTAATTGGTACAATAATCTAGTGGTGGTTCACAGAGGAGCAATAAGACACAACAACCCCAGCATTGGTTTTCTAGATTGGGCATCCGTATGTTTGACATTATCTTTCATTTAAGTAAATGCATGTAATTAAGTTAGAATCATATTAAATTGCCTACCAATTTCTCAAATCAATTTTCTAGACTTTGTTATTCATTGTAACCGAACATTTCACTTACACATTATGCAAATGTGCAATTACAATAAATATCATGAAGTAAAATTTTTTTGTTGATAGATAACTATCTCTTATATATCTTTACTTTTAAACAATAAGAAATTAAACGTATATTTAAAAAAATCTGGATTTTATTATGGAATCTGTTGTTGCGTATGACTCAAGAACACTTATTTTCCTAGGTGATGTTCGTTAATAATACGTTCTATAACAGAATATAGTCTTTATTACGGGTGTGGAGGTAGTTTTCACATCGAAATTTAGCAAGGTATTTGTTCATAAAGTAAACCGCAATTAGGTAAGTGTATTATATTTTTATTGTTATTGATAACTACCGTTCGTATTTAAGTTCTCGAATCCTTAATGTTAATTTCACTTAATGTTTTCTAGAATCCTTAATGTTAATTTCACTTAATGTTTCCTCGAATACTTAAAGTTAATTTCACTCTAAATAATAAATTCTCGAATATTCTCTTAATGTTAATTTTACTTAAGTTCTCGAAAACAAAATGTTTATTTGTTTTAGGTACTTTAGTCGTACTAATTGATACATTAAATGTAAACTGAAACCGTAAAAAGAAAAAAAATGATATAAAATCTACAAAAAAAAATATTTTCTAACCCAATATCCCTTAAAACTTTCAAAAACGTATTATGTAACAAAATAAATATATCACGTATTTATATTTTATACGTTTTTAACGCATTATGCATCATTGGAAAAAAATTAGCTGCCAATGAGATCCTCATCTATTCGACCAATCTCCACTTATCTCATAAGAGTGATTATAGTAGATATTATATGAACCAGAAGGTCGGTATCTATTTTTTGATATATATAATTATATTATAATAATTATAATTTTAGTGAGAGTACTTCTTTTATCAGGAAACCTACGACTTTGGACGTTACACTTGTTATTACAACACAGTCTAAGCCTAGGATTTTGTTTTATTTCGAAGGAGATAATTAAGCTATTATATAAAAACAATCTTTATATATCCAAACTAATTGAATGTGCCAAGCCATTTAAATTAGTCAAATTCTTCGACAAGTCGAATCTTTTACCTATGAATTATATTCTGTTTGACATATAATTTCATTTGTTTACATGCTAAATAAAAACTTGCTTCATAACATCGGTTGCCGCTCCCTGCTCAAGTGATTAATTAATTACCTAAATACTAATGATTAGCTTTTCCTATCATATGGATCTATAAATATGCACATTGCAGTTTTGTTGGGATATTGTAAAAGATAAAGGGATTCAATAATATTTCATGTTCTGTTGAAAAACTTATTCTCTTTAATTTGCTATTCCTAATGCAAGGATGACAATTTTGGAAACCATTCGTTTGGTTTGCATTAAAATTTATATTTACTTAGAGATGGTTACGATATATCTTCAACAAATGTATTCAGACTTCGAAAATCAATATGAAAATAAATGAAGTACACGAAGTGGTAAGTTCCACTCGGTTTTAATAAAGAAGGGTAATAATTATTTACCTTGCAATCGCTAAAATAAGAGAAATCTAATAATACGATCCATTACAGAACGTAAAAACGAATGCACCTTAAACCTCCATTTGTAAAGTATATCTCTGACTTACATCTCTTAACTCTGTTCATTTCTTCTATTTCTCTTTTATTATTCTTTTAGAAGATAAATTTAATTAAATTTATATTATTTAAGTAGCATCTAACGTAAACATGTTCTTACATATTTAATTCCCCACATTTGGTAAACCGTTTATCCAATCACATTTTTATCGATGCCGTTTCTTTTTCCTAATTCCTAATTATAACAGAAAAGCACATCATTGTTTGCCATTTTAAAACTATTTAGTTTTAAAGGATCTCAGAAAAACATTATATAGAATGTTATATTGAGAGTGCCATGATTTGTAAGTTGCAACTCTGAACTATGCAATTCTAAACTGAAGTAAAATTACCCGTAACGTATTTTTTTTTCGTCATTCAATAATCTGACACAATTTACAAAATGAGGTATATTAATTATAATATAAAATTTTACAATGTAAGTCATTTATGATTTAATGTGCAAAATAAATAATAATAATGTTTTTTTAATCATAATCCATTTCACATCACCTAATCTTGTGCTATAATTCCATTTAAAAATATAAACTTCTTAGTTACGCATCCTCTTAATTACTTTTATAGCCTAGTACAGCATCAGCTATATTGAACAGAAAAAATACATTTGCCAACATGTGATTGAACGATGTCTACTGTGAGCAGCTGTATATTTATCTCTTTCACATCCAAACCTTAACATTCTTTAAAACTATAAATCACGGGGTAAAATATCTTTAGATAGCAAATATAGAAAACGAAAAATGACCCCTTTTTCTTCGGCAATAATAATTGAAGCCTAAAAAACTCTGGAAAAAAATTGGCATTTTGTATATATGAGCCTCAAATATTAAGCTTCCTTTATTGTGTCACCAAACTAAAAGAACAATTTTCGACAAATGGAGCTGTAAAGGAAAGCGAGTTGTGGAAACTACATCAGTAAGTTTGACAATTCTTGAAACGTTTTGAAATGGGTTTTAAATGGGAAGATTTTACTCGTTTTTTTTTAAAAAATTATTTTAGAATTTTTGTCGAATTTCAAATACTTTCAAAACAGTTTTCGGATAAAAATTTTTTTAGCATCATAATAAAAAGTTGAATATATTGTCAAGTCTGCATTATATATATATTTTTGATTTTCCCTTCTGTAAGATATACAAATAGAAATACTTTATTATTTTGATTTCAAAAAATTAAATTCAAGCAATATGAAAATTAATAAACTGATTTTCCGATCTAAAATTCTATCCGATTAGCAATTTATTTCTGTCTGCTGTACTATTTTTTTTTCCTTTTTTCAAATTAAAGAAAGACGTTAAGTATATCTTGTGAAAGAGAACATTGCATTGTTCTATTCATTTAAGTTTCAAAATGTTTTTTTATAAATCAGTAGTTCACCATTATTTTTTTTAAAAATTAATTTTAAAAAAAATTTTAAAAATTATTAATTTTTACAAAAATTTTTTTAGACCTCGAAACCCATTTCAACAAGTTTACGGTATTAGCTTTCCCATAGATATTTGATGAAATTATTTCCCTATATAAATTTCATCGTTGATAGGCTAATATGAATAATAAATCTCCTCTCTCTCTCTAATTAATAACGTTTTTCTTAATTTCAACGTTACTGGTTTTTTGGGATTCATCCCCAAAATTAAAAAACGCATTTAAAAATGGCTGCAAAAGTATTTAACAATTCAAGTGATAGGGACGTATTCAAATACAGTATTCAAAATAAGATACAAAACTACATAACCGGGTGCGGATATTGTAGGTCACATGCAGTGTAATTAATTGTAAATATTTAACACAGGTTGGAAGTGATAACGTTTAGTATAGAGCTAGCAACTATGTAATGTAATATATCAAGCTTTACTCATGTAATTAGAGTGTTCCAATTAGAAATATTGTTCAACAGTTTATTGTTCACAACATATTTCAAAATTTATGACTTTGTAAAACTGTATGTTTTTTTTTTTTCATCAGAAAGAAAATATGGTCTATATAAAATATTACCTTAAGGTATCCGACTATGTTCTGTACTGTGATTAAAAAGCGTATAAATTTATAATCTTCATGATATTTAGTGTCACTTGGAT
This sequence comes from Trichonephila inaurata madagascariensis, assembly GCA_019973955.1. Classification (NCBI taxonomy): domain Eukaryota; kingdom Metazoa; phylum Arthropoda; class Arachnida; order Araneae; family Nephilidae; genus Trichonephila; species Trichonephila inaurata. The sequence goes on from BMAV01015234.1 coordinate 66,369, forward strand.
AAGAATACATTAAGAAAATTGTTTTAAAAAATTATTATAATAAAAAATTATTTAAATGCAATATTTTGCCCCAAAACATTAACTTAGAATTACATATTTTCTATATATTATCCTTTGATGGAAAATGCGTCTATAATAATATTATTTTACTTATATAAAATAAAGATTTCTCCAGAGAGCTTGAAATAAGATTGGAGCTATATATAAAAGAAATATTATTATTATAAAAGCATTTTCCTTAAAAGGAGAATGTTTTGAAAAAAGGTAATTCTATGTTCATTTTTTGCCAAAATATTATATTTAAATAATTTTTACTGTAATAATATTCTTAAAACAATTTTATATACATTTTCTGATCCAAGTGACACTAAATATCATAAAAACTATCCATTTATACGCTTTTGCAAAACAACAGTTCCGAACGCAGTCGGATACTTTAAAATCGAAAAATAATTATAATTTTTAATTTGGTACAAAAATACTTATAAAAAAAAGTAATTTTTTTATTTGCATACATATTTTTATGATTTCGATATTTTAATAAATTGACTATTTATACATATTTTTTTTTTATCGCTTCACAACTATATTAAAAACTTTATAGTCTATACGCACGAACTTATGCATCGTAGCAAATCTATATTTGCATATTATTATTAGAAATGTAACCATCCAATTTATTTTAAAAAAATAACTAAGCATATCTGGAACAAATGTACCCCAGTTTTGTTCGGTAAAGGAAATGAAAATAAGGTAAACAAGTTTACATTTCATTTGGTTTAGCAGGACATTTTATAAGCATTTTACAGGTACTAACATATTACTCTTGAACTGCCAATGTCTATTAGAACACAAGAAAACAATTTTGTCATAATTAAATCTGTCAGAAAATTCTGCATAAATATAAATGCATGCATTACATACACATAAACTTGTTAATTAATTAACTAAACTTATCAATGAATTAAAAATTAAAAAAAGACATAAAACTAATATAAGGAACACATGAAACTGAATATACTCGTATAATATCCTGGTATTTAAAAGTAAGATAACTCTTATATTTCTTCGATAATCCTTAGAACTGTTTGACAGATTTTAAGGAAGTTTGGTATGTATACAGGGCAGATATAATGCAAAAATAAGCATTCAATAGTCAAATTCAATATTTATCGCGGGTAACACTAATTGAAGTTACAAGATATGAAATAGCAGTTATGTGCAAAGTAAAACAAAAATAATAATAATAATAATTAGTTAATATAGGGTATGTTACCCTCATTCTCTCTCTCTCAGATACATGGTCTCACACTGTGATTTTAGGGGAGTTGTGAGCTGCGATTGCTCTCACTACAGCTTCCAAAGCATTCTCTTTACTTATCATGTCTGGAGATGTAACTGTGAAATCCATTAGGAGATCATCCGCCCTTTCCAGAAACCCATCGACCACATGAGCTATATATGCATCACATTGACATCCATTAAATAAAATCAGGGCCAAATGCACGCATGAGAAGGCGGGTTTCAAGACATCATCCCTTTATCTCACAGCATTTCACAGTGCCTCTTGCACACATGGAGGTGTGCTTGGCTATCCAACGGGATGCTTTCCCATACCATCAAGCCTCAACTATCGTAATGTTTGATTTCTCGGTCACTGGAGATCAAGTACCTTGTCTCTGGTTCTCTCCATATAAATGTACGGTGAAAATACATGTAGAGAACCAGGACACTCTGAGAGATGGGGGCGATTTTAAACTCTCAAACCCCCTCCGATAACCATTGAAGGCTTAAAAACAGGGTTACTGAACGAGCAGAATTGATATTCATACTAACTCATAAAGCCCCTTATATATAATTCCGGTATAAAACACACAGTGTAAGACATTTATCTGAAAGAGTCGTCCATTCTCTCTATTAACCAATGTTTTTATTAAAGCATGGTTACGCTTACGCTTGTTACGCATGTGCACTTTAAATACTGAATGACTATTTTTTTTAATTATATCAGCCCTATGTACATACCAAATTGTATTAAAATCTGCTTAGTAGCTCGATAATCAAAAAAATCTAAAATTTATCTTACTTTTGAACACCAGTGTATTATTGCACAGTGTTTTGCACAAAGTCTACTAAAGGCCTTTTTATAAATCTCTAACAGCTTCTTTACAAAGTTACCTTTGATTATTTTATCTTTTACATGAAACACTTTTTTGATTCAAGATACGACTAATTATTATGGGACCTAAGGGAAATAGACATTGAAACTCGACTATTTTTGGGCGTCTTATGAAGAAATGCTGAACCATGCTACTTCTCCCATATTTGAAAAACTCTTCCCAGTGCAGGATTTTATTAACATTAACTTTTTCTGTTGATGAAATCAATTAATACTTGCTACTTATTTTCTTAATCGATTCTCCCTGAATTGATTTTACAGTTTTCAAAAATATAGGAAAATGTGTTTGTTCCTTAACGTTGGTATACGTGTGTATATATATTTATAAATTTTATATGAATACGCTAAAATCAATTCATGAATAAAATATTTTTATTCATGTTGAATCATTAACATGGATACCAAATTGAATAAGATACGATTAAAACTGCAAAAGTAATCCTGCCTTTTTTATGACCATACATGTTTTCTATTTATTTATTTTTTTCAGGAAGGTATTCTATTTTGCTCTCCTTTCTTCAGCCGCAAAGACAAAAACATTTTCTTGAAATCTTTTGTTTCCTTGGATGTGACTCAGCAAAATTACTTCTTACACTTTATGTCCCTCAGTAGCTTTCTTTCTGTAATTTGTGCGAAGTCGGATTAAGTCAGGAACAGATTATCAATAAAATATTTCCTTGTACTTATAATTCGGGGTTGTTTCATAGAAGTAAGTAGCATGTGGATTTGACAATAAAACATTTAACAGGAAGAGAAATATCACTCACTATTGTAATTCTAGGTGCGAAAATTACTGTTCCGTATAATTAACGACATAAACTGCAGATTTTATCATATAGTAACTGATATTTTTGCCTGCTATGTTTCTCATTTTCTATTATTAACATTATTATTATGATTTATAATTTCTTCATTAGTTATGAAAAGATATAAAGCTTAAATCCTATACTAAATTTACATAAATTTTGCATATCTCACGGTAATTTGTGTGCTTTTATTTCTATTCAAATTACATACAGTTTACCAGAATGGGTTCCTGCATAGATATGTATTTATGAAGTGTTAACTGGTGAATTTTCAAATCAGATAGGAGAAAATAAATTTATCTAATATTTATTTTTTTTTTACTTTTATATACTGACTAAAGACATATCTGCATCTAATATGTCCCTGCCCTCATTTAGTATAATCCTCATTATCTGCAATGCAGTACAGTGAAAATCGTTTAAGATGAAACTGAAGGGACTGAAATATTTTTTTCATTTAAGGATATTAAAAAAAAATAATAAAACATT
>BMAV01015235.1:11801-40460 GCA_019973955.1 Trichonephila inaurata madagascariensis
AATATTGTTATCGATGCACTCGATAAACTCAGCAACATTCTCCGACCCTGAAAAGTACATTTCAGGTAGAATTGTATTTCCACCTACATTACCTAACCCAGAATTAAAAACGTTCGGGCGCCATTGAGACATAGCCATTCTGTGATGACCATGTCTTACCGGTTCCGCGTAAGCTAGAGGTGTGGGATTATCAAAATGATGAGACATAATTCTTAATACAACTTTTATTAAGAGTAACTTATAATACTTAAGTTCTAATTTGACAATTATTAATTAGAGTGAGAGTCGAGCCCAAATTAAATCACGTATTTAAGTCAGATCACGCAATTTGATCCTCTATCTCAATTATCCTAAATAATCCTGTTATCTAATTACTTATATCTAATATTACCTTTTCCAGTTTTAGTCCCTTGACCTAGAGAATATAATCTATAACTTTATATAAGAAGATTCTTGATCCGCAAGGTAGCTAATTCTTGATCCTCCAGATTCCACACTAAGCTTTGTCACGCTATTGATCAGAATGATTCCACACTACAATCTCTGAGCCTGCTACGCTATGCTATCTTATGTTATCTTTAGGTATGCCACGTTATCCTTTTATAGTATATCTCATTTACATATTCGATCCGTTTCTCTTCTTGGTATTGGGTTGGAAAGGTTTTGCCATTAATCGTGGCCGTCAAAGAACATAGGAGTCATGTTAATCAGAAAGACGCGAGAGACGTCACAATATATGAAACTTAAAATCCAAAAAAATGTTTTTTAATTTCCTTTAATTTTTATAAGTTCTTATTAGGACCTCTATATAACGAAGTCGCTACATCCCAGAAAAAAAGTTCGTTAAATGGAAAATTCGTTATATAAAGGTTCATCTTAAAATATACTTTATATAAACCACATAAAAAACGAATTTTAAATATATAAACACTATATATTAAAAAAAGTAATTATTCACACCTTTTTTAAATTAATATATGTTTATTTTATATATCTTATTAAAAAAAATTAGAAAAAAAAGAAAGAAAAAATGCAAGGTAAACAAGAAAAAAGAATGTCGTAAAATTCACTGTATTTTCAATATTAAGAAAATAATTTTATATTAAAATTTATGAATTTCAAGGACATTTCCTAATTTAAAGCATACAAGAAAAAATTAAACAAGCATTATTTTATAATTAGAACACGGGGACACGGGACAACTCCACTGAGGGTGAAAGAGGCTATAGAAGATGCTTTTAGTGAACTGAGCAATGGGAGTTAAAGATTGCACTTCTTGAATGAAACGTCCAGAACTGTATTGCTCTCGGCGCGAGTTAGGATCTAATAAAACCAGTTCAAGATTTATGACCACACCATAAAATGTGTTAAAGAGTGAATAACTTGAAATTTTTTCAGAAATACTTTAAAAAAAGGGAGACCGAAAATTGAATCACAAAAGAAAAAGTTCGTTATATAGAAAATACACTTCGCTACAGAGAGGTTATTTTACGAAGAAAATCGTGAAATGTTCAAGGTTCCAGGAAAAAGTTCGCTATGTAGAATAATTCGCAATATAGAGGTTCGACTGTATTTATACTTAATAGCATAAGCGTCAACCTTATAAATAAAATTTACAACCTAAAAATACTATTGAAAACATCACTTCACATAAATCAGTGCCGCCCATCCGGTATAGTGGTTAGTGACGCTGACTGCGGTCCCGTAGAGTATGGGTTCGAATCCCGGAGAAGGCATGGATGTTTGTACATATATAGTAACTTCGCGGCATGGGAGTACTCTAAATAGCCGTCGAGCCGCAAGTCCTCTCCTGAGGTTGGTAGAAGGGGAAGAAAGGTGGGAGGCCCTTGACTAACCCTAAGGTGGTCTCCCTCAAAATTGGGGTGGAACCGAGCAAAATCGTATTGTAACTTGCATGGTGCTCAAAGCTAAGGGTAACGACAGTGATAAAGACTTAGCCGCGATGAATTTCGTGGGCCTTGATCTGATGTTACTGTCGACAGGTGGCATGAGTAACAACACATAAATGAATTGAGGTTGTTTGTTTTTAGATCGATTGATAATATTGTTCAGTAACTCGCAAATGAAGAAAAAACAATTGTTTGTTAACCCAATCTTCATATTCATAGAATGACTCAATGAAAAGAGAATCACGTTTCTGTTGCCAGATGCAGTCGTGGTTTGCATTAGCAATTATAATTTTTTATTTTATACAATCACATTTCATATTTCTTAGATGTGTATGAAAATGTTTCGATCTCCGGCCGCTTGAAGCTGCTCATATAGCAAGTAGTAGTATTTAGTAATTTTAACTCAATAAATACTTAGTCAGAAAAGTTTAAAACACTTGTCTTCATCTCTAACGTGAAGGAAAATGAGAGAATAAAGCTTTTTCTTTTTTTCATACGGAGAAAATCTCCATTTCTGAAATATTTTGACTGCCACATGAAGACTATGATGGCTCATGGTCTAAGTGAGTGAGTGTACAGTAACGTCTAACTGTAAATCTACACGAGAGCTATTGGCGACGGACCTCGTAATTCTGATCCTCGGTCAAGCGACGAGGATAGCATACGAACTGGCATCACCTCTCCAAACTACCACACGACACCAGTGGTAGGACTTTAAGCCTCGATATATTTAATGAGCATCGACCGCCTCTACACGACGGGTCTTCAGTGGCACTAATCTCGAACTCACGACACGCCAACCACGTTTTTCAAAGGGAAAAAATGTTCCTGTACGAAAAAAATTTTGTCTTTACCACCAACAAACTGCGGCGTCTCATGGTGTTCACGGTCTTCAATGTCTCAATCCGTATGCGACTTCCAATCAAGGTACCAACAAATATGGGATTTTTTTTTTTTTTTTTTGTTAATTTAAGTTACACTCTGAGGCAACACAAAGGCTATTAGCTGCGAACCTCGAAATTTTAACCACGGTCAAGTGACGAGGACGACACCTGACCGTGGTTTGCTATCCTCTCCCCAAACTTCTACACCACGCCTAGCCGATAAATATGGTAGTGTGTGAGTGTATGTTGACGTCGTACTATATAAAGTTACTCGAAGGATATTGGCGACGGACCTCGTAATTTTAATCATGGTCAAGTGACGAGGATGATACCTGATCTGGCAAATCTTTTCTCCAAACTTTCGCACCACGCCAAGCCGATAAATATATGGGAGTGAGTGAAAATTAATTTCGAAATATGAAGCTACATAAGGGCTATTTGAGAAAGACCTCTTAATTCTAACCACGATCAAATGACGAGGACGACACCTCTCTCTCTGAGCGGGCACCACCCGCCCTAAAAATTCATACCACACGCAACATATATGGAAAACTGTGATGACTGTTGCATGTCAAACAGAATTGAGCTTCAAAAACCTCCATTAGGAATAGGCATAGCAGGATGCCAATTCTGGTGTCACCCTCTTCAGATGTCCCCAACCTCCAGGCCACCGACCGGCCGTGGAACATTAAATTATTTCCATTTTATTTACAGTGGTGTGTTTCTCTTGGGTTTGTACGAATTTCCATGTAAATCGCTTTATATTCTGTGTTAACATCACTTTAGATTCATTTCTTATTGTAACTGTATTTCATTCTGAAGGTATATTTCAATAAAATTTAATTAAAATTATAAAATCAAAACAATAAAAAATGCAAACAATTAACGTTCTCCTTCAATCGGCCGCGGTAAAATTATCAAAACGTTGAACCGGTCAGCGGCGATAAAAAGGTTTAAGAGCACTGGCCCTCCTCACTTAGATGTGATTTATAATTACGATGTGATTTAACATTATTCACCAGTGTATAATTTCTAGTTTGACCTTGATTCAAATAAAACAAAAAAAGATGACTTCATCATTGAATGTGGAAATTATTTCAACCAGTATGTGACGAAAGTCATAATCTTTAACGAAATAATTTCGAAAAGAAGTTTAAAGTATAGTAAGTGCATCCTGAGAGGTAAGGTCTGGCTAATGAAATATATTGGTTTTTCATCAGTTGCTGTGTGTGGTGAATAAAAATCGATTAATTTCTAAAATAGAAAATATTACAACATTTCTCTATGTGGTAAACACGACCAAACAAAGCAACAGAAATATTTCTTTTATTCCCCACATATTTGTGAAAAGCAAACATATCTGAAAGGAATATTAAAAATAAAAATCGATTGCGGCAGAAATCCTTGGATGAAGATTTAAGATATGCCTGTGTGAAAATTTGATTTTCCGAAGAAAATATTCTAACGTAAATCAGAAAACATTAATATCTCATTATATAACTATTAAGTTACAAAAAGAAAAAAAATAAATGTTTATATGTACATTTTATTTTTATGTTTTTTCGCAAGACCATACTTTTAAATACTCACATAAAATCCTTTAATTAAAAAAAAATGGTGCGAAATTCCAACTGCGATAAAAATAATTTTTTTACTTCCATCACTTTTTATAAGGAAGGGATAATCGCCTTTGTTGCTCCAAATCCCACATAAAGATATTAACTGTTTTATAAGCAAATAACAGACGATAATTTTAAAAAAATGAAATAAATGTAAAATAGCAACTTGGAAAAAAGTGTTTTGCTTAAATTCAAAGTGGGGGGAGGGAGATTTGCAAGCAATGTATCATTTATTTTTCTTTCTTAAATCTTATTAATTTTATCACAAATCTTAAGAGAACACGACAAATAAAGCTGACCAAATCAATATTCATATACAGCCAAATTGCATGTTAATGTCGTGTAATGGAATTTTACAACTGCGAATGCAGAACATTTGAGAATTATTTCCAATGAAGCTAAATTTTATAATTAATATTAAATTCCCCAGGATATTGAACTATCACGCCACACTACAAGTCCCCTAAGGGCACCTCTGAGTCACTTCAGGAACCTGCCTGTGATGGAAGTTCGCTAGGTCGTTCTTTTTCTTACGTGGAAAACCGATAAATTACGAAACCTTGACGGAAACTCACCACCATACAATTAAAACTTAAAAATGAATTACAGTCAAGAAGAGACCGATTACACTCTTAGCTAGACAAAGATAAAATTTGAATAAGTTGTTTTGTTATTCTCCACAAAAAACAAAACAAAAAAAACAACGGTAAAATTCACAAAAATAAAAATTCTCGGCCGCTTGGTCTTTTCTAACTCAATGTTGTTGCCAGGCTGGCTGGCATAAGGCGTGAATAGAGGTCTAGCAGCCGCTGAGAAGGAAGCTCGAACCTGATTGGTCGGCTGGCTTCGTTTCGTCAAATCTCTCTTGTTGTCAGGGTGTTCAATCCATATCGCTATACCAGCTGTGCGTACGGAGAGCGCACGGCGTATTTTTGTTCGTCCGCGAAAGGCAGTTTGCTCATCATTTTTTAGAGCTTTTCTTTATTTTTTACGATAACTTCACCTTATCATTGGAGAAAGAACGAGTTTACGAATTCCAATCTACATAAAGAGGACTTTGGTACGTTTTCTTTTCTTTTTTTTTTAGGATTCATTGAGGGGGAAAAAATAAAAATCTACATGAGAACGAAAATAATTATCAGTGTTTAAGTTATCTCCGTTTAAAATTGTGTATTTCACTACTTGTTTATTCAATGATTGATGAATGAATGTAGTATGTGTTTTAAATAGGATGATATGATATATTTCATCGTTGTTTTTTTTTATCGTTTGTATAATTTAAAGCGAGTACTTCGACGAGTGATTTGACGCACTGCGTGAAATTTATTGAATATTTGGACGGCCTGCTCTAATGCGAGGTCAAGAGAAGTTTTTATCGCCTTTTTTAGATGCCCGAAAGAGAATGTTTGTAAACAAGAAGAAATTTGAAGCGGTTGATGCGTAATTTTTGTTATTCTGTTTCGGTTTCCGCATCTAACGGACTCGGGTTAGCCATGGGATACTTGTTTTGACAGTCCGCTAGATTGTGGACTCTTAAGCGATGTGTATTTTATTTAAATTAAAAAATTATGTTTTGATAATGAAATTCTTCATTGGTATAGGAATATTATATTACACTAGATTTCTGTAGCATCACTGACAGATTAAAATTTTCATTTTGTAAATATTTTTTCCAATTTTAAATGTATCTGTAACCAAGAGTAAAAATATTTTTAAATCGTATAAAAAAATCTCATGAAGTAAAATAATTATGCTTCAAATTTTTAGTGGGTGATGTTCAAAGGCATTTTGGTTAAATTATAAATTTTTAAATGCTTCTATATTATTTTTTGTGCATTAAAAGAACACATGAGCTTAAATGTTTGTTATTTTCACTAAGGTTATTTTCTAAAAAATAAATTAGAGTTTATTGCATTTTAGTTAAAAACCTGATTGAACAATTATTCAGAACTGATGCAAAATAAAAATTATTTACATTCACGGGGATATATTTAAGTTTTACCTCCTTATTTATCTGTTGTGTTATGTGATATATGACAACTTCAATTTTTTTTAAATATAGCTATTCAGCATTACTCCCATAAAAATTGTACAAGTATATATTTTTCAATAATTTTTCCTATTAAAAGTTATTCTAGTATTATTATAAAGTGTATTTATTCCATTATATTCCACTTATTATTAGTGTGGTTTATTCTTTTTAAAAGTCAAGTTTTTATGAATAACAAAGCTATGTTTTATTTTATAACAGTATTATATCATAATATCTCAGTATTGATTTTTTTTTTGTGCAATTTTAAATTAATAGTTTTTTATTATTTGAATGGGAAAAAAAGAATTTTTATGACACATATTATTTGAAACCTTCCCAAATAAAATGTAATCAATTTTGGTTGCAGAAAAAGTTCATACTCCTAATTTTATTTATCCTTTCCATAAATTTAATACCTTTTCATTTCTAAACCATTAATTCATTAATATTGTCAGTTGATCAGCAATTATTGATGCTTATCAAGTTTGAACTGTTATTAGTGATCTTTTGAAAAATTCAATTGGTAACTCTAAAAAACACTGCAAATAGATGTTTTCATGCCCTAAAATTCAGTTTTCTCAAATTAAGAACTAAATAGTCTCTTTACAAAAGTCTTATGAGATTTGTCTTGACTTATGCATTAGAGACTTTGACATTGATTTTACGTGATGAGGAAGTTTTGGAAATTTTGGAGAGAAAGATCTTATGTTACATTCTTGGTGGGGTCCAAGTGAACAGATCATAGAGAAGATCTTATTTAGAATTCTATAAAATTTACAAACAACCTGATATTGTAGAATTCTCCTAATTACAGAGATTTAAATGGGCTGATCATCGGACTAGAATGAATGAAAATTGTTGCTGCAAGAAAATCTTTTTGGCAAAGCCTATGGAAAATAGACCTTGGGGCAGACCCCGCTAAGATGGATTGATTGTATCTAAAAAGATCTTAATATTTTAAAAGTTAAGAACTGAAAAACATTTGCCAAAAGTAGAGATGCCTGGAGAAGGACAAGGGGGACCCAGTACTGTTGAGCCATTGAGAACAACTTTAAAAGAAATAGTTGACATAAAAAGAAAAAATACTGGGAATATTGGCTATTTTTATGTATGTCAGTTTATTAATACTTGAGAAGTACCTAGTAATATAAATAGCAAATTACAAATATATTTTTCAGGTATTATACATTAGGATGTTTTTGTTAGACATTTATATATCCACATTGATGATAAATAACCTCAGATTGTGTGTTTGACACATTTTCACTAAAAATACTGCACTATTTAAGCTCCACTATTCATGTAGTGAGGCTGTTATAGTTCATCTGTCAGGGCTCAAAATCCTCAAGTTGACAATGTGAAATATCACCTCAGGTATTGGCATCATCAGTAGCCCTTGTATTGTTGTTTGGTGCAGTGTCAATAAAGAATCAATAAGCTGCTTTAATATTGAAATCCTTATTTCATAATAAAAATATTAATAGCATTATTAACAAAGGTAATTTCTATGTTTTGAAAATTGCTCACAAATTTTGTTTTTAAGTCATTTATTGGTCATACGTAATTACTATAAAGCATTAGAAAAACGAAAATTTATAACGAATTAAGTCTAAATATTGTAAATAATCTTCCAGTAAGCAAATTCTAGAACAAAAAAAAAAAAAATTCTAATTATATTTTTAAGATTTTAAGTGTCATTTTTATCTATCCTACTCTATTTTCTATTATATTTGAATTGTTCTTAAAAAGAGGACTAAAGTGTCCTCTAATAAAAAAATTTTTTATTTTCATGTCGAATGTTTCTTTTAGGAGTTCAGTAAAAAGTATGATAACTTTAAAAAAGAATAAAATTTCTATTAACTTTATCAAAAGATTGCTAAATTAGAAACAATATATTTTCACAGATCTGAAATTAAAATACTGTTCTTGTTAAAAATTTATTTAAAAAATATTAGTTATACTTTAAAAGTCTTGACATGCTTGATTTTCATTATGATATTACAGTGTTATCATAATCTAATTTAAAAATTATATAGATTATGTTTAACTCTTTTAATTCCAAATGCTATTTTATAATAATATGATTTTTTTATATAATTTCAGAGACAACTATGAATGTTGGTAAAAACTGCATGCAGATACATATGATATTTAACTTTGTTACGTGACATTCAGTTCAGCCTGATTTGTGGCCTGTAGTTTTAAAAACTTGTTAAGGCTGTAAGTATACATTTCTCTATATTTTTAAACCTATTAAAATACTACAATAATGCATTTTTTGGAATAATTTACTTGTTTTTATTTTAATACATAAACATTCTTTGAAATAATGACAAAGGGGAGGCTACAATTGGAAAAGAAATACATTTCATTTACAAATATTTCTGATTTTCAGAACAGAAATTTTAATGTATATATATATAAAAAATCTTAACTTAATAATAATTATTTATTAGGATCTATCTTTAGAAAGAAAATTCAATGATGAAATTTATAAATATCCTCTTGTAACATGTTATGTGTATTTTCTTGCACATTTTTAATTTAAAAGATTATTTATTTTGTAAAATACAGGAAATTTCTCACTTAAATTCAGATTGAACAAGTTTGTAAATATCTTCAAGAATTATATCAAATTATACTATACTTATAAATGATTATTTAACAATAGTAATGTTTTAATTATAATCTTTGGGAATAAAAAAAAAATTGTTGAAATATATTAGAAATAATTAAAATGAAGTTATAAGTGGTATTAATTAAACATCTATTTTATTTATAATTCAGTTATTATGTATCTAAATTATATTTAAGTACATATATATATAGAATTACAATTATATACAAAATCTTGTAATTATTTCTATAAATCTGTATTTTCTAAAAAATGTTCATTTATTTCTTGGATGTATCATTTCAAATTATATATAGATTAATATCAAAGTTAACCTAATAATAAATGTATTTTCATCCAAAATTTTTAACAAATCTTTAAATGCATAAATTCCTTTTTATTAAATAAAAGTTCTAATTTCCCCCCATATTTTTTTCATTTGAATTTTCTAAGGTTTTATTATTATAAGTTCAAAAGGTGTCATCCTCAAAATTGTTAAATTTAAATTTAATTATCCAATATTTTCCCAATGTGCAAGTTTCAATATACATAAGTAATTTATGAATATTTTTTTGCAGACTATGTGCAAACACAAATCAGGTGGGATGAATAAACCATCCGGAGCAACTTCCCACGATGGCCTCTCGGAAAGAACAACTGCCTCAATCTCTAGTCAGGGCTGTCCTCATAGCACAAGTGTAATGTCCGATTCTCAGATCTCCGACCCTGCAACTCTTAACCAAGATATCTCCTGCAGCTCTCAAATGGAGAAATACTCTGCAGCAGGATCAACAACTGTCAATATACCACCACCAAGCTGCAGCAGCTCATGTGATACATATGGTTTCCTTCCAAGTAACGCTAATCCACCATGCAATTCAGAACAATATGAAAGTGGCATGCCTTACATGCCTAATGTCCAAGAAAGCCCACATGAATTTCTGGAATCTCAAGATTCAGATGAGGATGAAACAGAGCAATCGCCGATGCTCTTAAAGGAAGCCTGTGGCATGTATTGCAGTCTGCCACAGCCATGGCATCCTAACATATTGCCTGAGGAACAACTTAGCCAAGATATTCTCAATCCTAACCACTTCAGTGCTTGTGATCCATATCCTTGTTCAGCCATGGACCGGAGAGACAAAGCAACCAACTGTGATAATTTTCCATTGTATCATAAATATCGACCACGAACTGCAATTCAAGAGCCAGTATCGTATATTCAAACACCATATCATGGTGCCATGGCTTGCCCTAGTTACTTTGAAAGTACAATTAATAGTTTTGATGAGCATCATGTGATAGACTTAAATGAACACAATTATTCTACTAAACACAAGAAAAAGTGGTTACTGAACCAAAAATGCAAGAGTGCTGACAGTGAACCAGATTCATTCAGCAGCAGGCTTTCTTCTGCTTGCAAACGAGGTGTATCTCCAGTCAGTTACAATTATGTTCAAGGTCACAGTACAAATGTATTAGAAACGCACATTAACGAGTGTAACTCTTATTTGAAGCCCATGTATACTAACAATGGTGATCCAATTGCTGGGCCTAGTGGATTACAACGTCCTTGTAGTATTAATTGGGAAATAGGAGCAAATAGTGCTGACAGTGAGTTTAGAAGCAGAAGTTACAGCTTGACTCCTACAATCAATTTTGCTGTTTTTGAATCAGAATCTTCAAGTGAAGCTGAAGATGTGCATGAACCTATGGTGCCTGAACCTGTAGAGGCATCACCAACTAATGATGTCAATGCAAAGACTATTGATGATCCATTTGAGTTACCAGTCATGTCCCAGGGCAAAATTCTGCCTATATCACCTTCAGCAGCTCAACTTAGTATTGCTAGCAGCTATGGTGATAATGGTTCACCTATTTGCAAGATCTGCCATATGACAGCAAGAGAAAATGATCCGCTTATTTCGCCTTGTCGATGTTCTGGAACAATGCAGTATATACACTGTGGATGTTTAATGGTAATTATAAAATGTTTTCTGATTTAGTGAGACATTAGAGCTGTTTAAAATATAAACCATATAGGTTTAATTGTAATTTTTTGCATAATGTACATAAATTTGCTAAACTTCTTTAAAGTAATTATCAAAATAATAAATACATATAAAAGGGTTTAATATACATATAAAAGAGTTTCATTATCCTTAAAAAGGTGTAGAAACTGAAGAGGGAAGGATAGTTTTTATGAAAAAGAACTATTCTGTTTGAGTGTAATAAAATTAAAATGAAATTTATAAAATAAGAAAGAAAAGATATTTTAAACCATTTTATAACAAATGATTAGCATATAAATAAGTTTTAAGAGATTCTCAAAAAGCTATTTTACCTTTTTATGTGTTCATAAAATAAGATCAACTGTTTCATTAAATCTGTGTAAAATTCTGGTTTTTTTTTAATTTACGTAAATTTGACATTTAATCTATTATGTATTAAAATTTAATCATCAGATATGTAGTGGAATACAATTTCATATTTTTGATAGCCCACATAAATCACAGTGTAAAGACAAAAAAAAAAAAAAAAATTTCAATATAAAATAAATCTAAAAAAATTCCAAAAACATGCAAAATTTCTTATTTAATATGTGTAATTGTAATGTATTAATAAAATTGAATAAGTAAGAAATAATCTTAATATACAGTGGTAAAAATTAATTATATATGTATAAAAAATGTTTTAAAACAAAACTAAGACATGTAGATGTCTTAAAAAAAGAATGTATTTTGCACAATTTAAAAGGTAGTATTTCAAAAAGAAATAATTCTAAAAAATTAAATTTACATCAGAATTTAGAATAATTATAGTAATATTATGTGAATAATTTAAGACTTTTTGTAGAATTTTATCCTTAAATTAAATAATTTGAATCATTTTTTCAATAACTGGGTGGAAAATCCCATTTTTCTTAAATTAAACAGATTTCTGAAATTGTGGTTATACAATTAGAAATTTTAAACTTTTATAGAATCACAGCATTAATTTTAATTAAATAAATGTAATTTTATATAGAAAATATTTGTTACAAATAAATGTGTTTTTGTTTGATGGAATTAAAAAGTACTATGACTTTTCGCGATACAATCAAATGAAAAGACAATTTCACTCTTTAATTTCCAGACAACACAACATATGAGGAATTTGGTTAAGTATAAATTGAAATATTTTAAATGGTAAGAAAATTTTGTACATATTTTTTTTATTAATTTTAGAGGTGGCTTGAAGTATGTCATAAAAGAGGACGCAGGCCTGCCAGTTGTGAACTTTGTCAATATCAGTATCATTGGCATAAAAAATTTAAGGTAAATATTTTCATGAATAATTATATTTTAAAATTCTTATATCTTTATACACATTTTTTTTTGTAGAAATGTATACTAAATGCAATAGTAAATGTCTGTACTTAAATGAATGACTGTGTTTCAAAAAATTAATGCAAAGTGCCTATTGTATTCCATTTTTTATTATTAAAAGAGTAAAAATATACAGATAACTATGCACAAGCAAAAAATTTAAATTTGGGAGCTTTTATTCCTGTATAATTTTAAAGATGAAATATCAATATTTACAATGTAATAAATTAAAAATACATTAGAAAAATTGTGAAATTTTGAGTCAATTTAATTATGCAATTAATATTAATTTAAAAAGATTGCTTGAATATTATACTTTAATTTCTTGGAATCTGAACTAACATTTTTTCCTTTTCAACAGATTAGACACTGGCAGTTTCCATACTGCACCAGAAGAGACAAAATTCTCCACTTCTTGTTTATTCTCTCGGCACTGTTGATGATTACTTGTGCATCACTGACTGTAATGTTTTTTAAACAAGACAAAGGGACCAAGGTGGACTTAAATCAAGAACTGACTCAGTCAGAGATAGGAAATCTTGTTTGTGGTGTATTGTTCTTTGTGGCCTTTTTTGTAGCTATTTATGTTGAAGCAAAATCTCATATTACTTTGTATAAGTTACTAGTCAAGTTTATACAAATTAATCAGCAATGGTATATTGATGAGTATGAAAAGAAAGAACCCTCGCCTGTAGCAGTTTGACATTAGGTATGGTGTGAAAGTACATTTACTTTCACAAATGACATAATATTCATTAACAATATGCATGCTTTGCATACATACACAAAACTGTGTTAAAGTATACTCAATATTCTTTTTTTCCCTAGCATTTGTTCTGTCTCGATCCTTTAAAAAAAACCAAATTGAGATATTCATTCTTTTTAGAATGGGTATTATTCTAGTATTAAATATTAGCTTTTTTTTAAAAAAAAAAAAAATCTTTCTCATGTTGTATATTTCTATCATACTGTACATATTTTTTCAATTTATATTAGTAGTAGTTCAGCACTTAGGCTTGACTTTTAAACTCAAAGTTGTCTTCATTACTAAAAATTTAGTATATAGAGAAAAATAATAAAATTAAACATTTCATTTTTTTTCTTTCCATTTTTTAAAGGTAGGAAGATGATGCCACTATGTATTATATATTTTAAAATTGAAATAAAATTTTTAGATTTTATGTACATGGTATTTATTTTGTTATTTTATGAATTATTTTCCATAATAATTGTGATCGAGGTTGAATAACTTTTTTTTAACTGGCCTTATTAGTTTTGAGCTACTTGAGTTTGTGCTTTTCAATACAGATAAATTAGTTTCATCAATATCTTCATCAGCTCTAATTCGTTTTAGATTATATTCAAATTCTCCCTTGTAAACACTTGGATTTCCATTCTCATTCTTTGCACCATTTAATGTTGCAGTTTTTGGCTTACTTAAAGATTTATCAGTATTTTTCAAAATGGCATTTTCTGAATGCAATTCCTCTATTTCTTTCTTAAGCCGTAAAATTTCTTCTTTTGATTCTTTTTCAATTTGAATGTATTTCTATTCAAATTAATAAAAATTAGTATTTGAGCTACAAATAAAGTGATAAAATGATTACAATACTAGGAGAAATATGATTTAAAACATTAACATTAAAAAAGAATTCTGTTGATTGAAAGTAAAAAAGTTATAAGTTTTCTTTAAAAATTTATGCTGCTCTGTTAAATTGTATTAACTGAAATGTATGTTTTTTTACAAAAATTTATCTGAATTAGTTTTAATGTATTAACCCTCTAAGCGGTCTGCACTTAAAGTCTTGCCATTCTAGAGATGCTTCAAAAATGCACCGCACATATTTTTTTGCTTTCAGGTGGAGTTCTCAACAGCGGTTGAGCTGTATTTTTAAGAATGCGGCTTGGCCGCTTTTGGGAATCTTGCTTGAAGGCAGAAAAAGCATCTCTGGAATGGCGGAATTTTACATGCAGACCGCTTGGAGGGTTAACCGAAAAACCAGTTCATATATTTTTTAAATGTAATATTAAAATTGTTTATGAGTGTCAAAATATATATGTGACAGTGCTTATTTTTTTTTAATTTATATGAATTTAATAAAATTCTTATTTTAATAAAGAAGCAATGGTTAAGATTTCATTTATCTGTAAACAAAAATACTAATGATCCATATTTAATATATAAAATATGATTATAAATTATAATTAGGATAACCTAAATAACATTCACAATTCTTATCACAGCTGGGCAAAATTGATTTTAATGTAAATGGCTCAATAGAAACTAAATTATGAAATTAATGGATTAATTAAAATAATACAATTCATTTCTAACAAAAGAATGTTCATATAAAAAAATCTGGTCTCCCCATCCACCTGCAGAATTTTGTAGAAAATGGATGTAAGTTGCTGTGTTCTCAATTTCATTTCAATCTGATAATTAGATTTTAACATATTCAGAGGAAAAAAAACCATTTGAGAGCCATACATACTATAGACTATTTTTAGATTTTCTACATTTATTTTGCATTTTTAAATGTGTGATCATGATTTCATTTTAAGTTCTGTTATTTCCAATAATAGAACTGAGCTTGAATCTATGATTACAGTAGGTAATTTTATAAAAATTTGATTTTGGGGTTTAATGACATAAGGAATAATAACATAACAAGTTAACTTTTTAATACTTATAAAATTAATTCATATTTAAAAAATATTATATTTTTTATACAAAAACATAATTAGCTTTGTTATTAAATCAATCCATCAACATACTTTAGTTATCTTTTAACCATTAACAATGACAATTATGATATAAATTTTATCTAATTGTAAATTACAAAGATTTTCAATGATGTTGCATCTTTTTAACTATATATGAAGGAAACGTTTGTATTTTTGCAAATACTTGGAAGTTCCTTATATTCTTAAGCATTCCGTCAATAAAAGGCTAAATAACTTTCAAACATTTATGTGAGAAATTATAACTGTTACAAATATTCTATTTTTCCTGAGACCTGTTATACAGATATAATCTTTCTTAATATATGTACTAAGATCACATATTTGTCCATTAATTGAAAAGGTATTAATATAACATTTTCAAAATAATATTGATTAATTTGATTTCAGGTTAATGTGCAAAGATGTAATTTTAAAAACTTAATTCTAGTATATATTTAAAAATATTAATAGTCTACCTGTCTAAATATATCATCTTTTTTAAAACCACCTTGAAACTGATGAATTCTTCTACTTTTTGATAGTTGACTTTTTAATTTATTTATCTTTTCTTCACACTTTGGAAATGAAAAAAGAATACATTTTAAAATTTGGATGTTTTAATAATCAAAAATGCTTTCAGCATAGTTTCACATAATATAAATGTAAGAAACAAGTATTCAAATGCAGGAGTTTTTAAAACTTGACAAATGAATATTTCATATTTAATTTCACATTACTATATTACAATAAAACTTTTACAATAGCACCACAAAGAATATAATTTTGAGCCAATATAATGAATATATCTGGCCATAGCCCTGAGATAACATTGAAATTCTTACTTTTAACTTTTGATAGAATAAAGTTTTCAATTTCTTTTCTTCCAAATATATATAATTACAGAGAGAAGATTTTGTCTTTCAAATTTTTATTACTTTTGCTTAAGTAGATAAATATTTCAAAACACCTTTCACCAGTATATTTTAAAGACCAAAGTGTTAAACTACCATTTAAACACTTTTGTTAGACTTGTCCAGTAAACATGAGTGACAAAATCATCATTGAGAAATTAATTTATCATTAATGATATTAGGTGGATATTTTAGTGAAAAATAGCATGAAGCAAATGCCATAATATATTAGTTAAAAATTTAGGATCCAAATGTGACATTCTGGTAAAATAATTTTAATGTAATCCTTAATAATGTTCACATCAATAACTGATCAATCAAATATGAAAAAAAAAAGTAAATGATTTTAAATAAAATTAAAATTTTTTACTAATATCAAAAATCTATTTGAAGATAAATTCAATACACATCTTTACATACAATGTTTTTATTATAATAAAATTACATTAATACAATGAAATAAAACAGTACATATATTGAAGCTCTTTCTTTTTCAGAGTATTGATTTTAAATACTTATATTTACAGTGTGTGCAAAGCAATACATACTTTTAATGATAAATATAGAATAATAATCTATTAGACAGATATAAATTAAATCATCTACCCTAATTTTTTTTAACAAATATAAATATTCAGCATTTAAAGGTAATAAATTTGCATACTTCAAGTTAGACATGTTTCACTACTGATATTAAGAATTAATAATACTCCTAAAATGTTGAATAGAAAATATGTGATAAAATAAATTTGAGTTAATTTAAAAGAATAAATAAAAATTAACAATAAGATTAAAACTGAAAGGTCTATTGTAGCATTGAATCAATACTAAGAAAAATCAAAGGATAATTACATCTTGAGATTCAATTCAATCTCACGAAACTTACTCAAAGCTGGAAATAATGGCATTCAGTACCTTTGCACTTTCAAAAATTCGATTTTAAAAAATAGTTTGGAACAATATGAGCATTTTAACCTTTTGCATGCCAATGTTCTATAAATGGAACATATCTTTTAAAATTTTGTGAAATGTACAATTTTATTTGTATTGCTCTATAAGAATTATTATATAGAAAGAAAATGTGGATTTTTTTTTTTTTAGTACCAAGGAAAAGTTGCTTAAACAGAGAGCATCTAGATTAAAAGTATCATAAATTCAGCTTTTTTAAAACTTTGTGAAAATTCATAAAAATTCAACAAATGTTTTGATTAAATGACAGCAGTAAAAAATAATCATTCTGTTGATAGACTATAAGTTATCTTAAAAAAGATATTCTTCTGCTATTATGCAAGAGATTTGAATGTTCTATAAGCAGAACATTGGCATATAAAGCTATTATTTTCAACAGAATTAAGTTACTTTGATTACAATACATAGAAGAATGGAGTAAATTTTCTGAAAACCAAGATTTCTCAATTTCCTTACATTTCTCCTTCCATCTTACATACATTTCCTACGAATCTATAGTGGATTACTCATAGCTGCTCCAGAAAAGCATGTGTATTTGGTGGAGAATCATATGATAATATTTTTACCCCCTTTTCCTGGTCTCTGCATGTTTCTTCAGTCAGTGATTAGATACCTCATTTGAAACCATTTCAAACCGTAGAAAAAGCAATGGATTTTTATATATTATTAGATAACGAAAATTGTATTGATTTTTGTTAACTGCCTTCAGTAGAAAGTGATTCTTGACTTAAGCAGATGCAAATGAAGATATTTTTGAACCTGTTCTGTCAGTGGTTATGTTAAAATAGAAATTTGTGCAAAAACTGACAATGAAGAAATATCTAATAAAGCCACATTTGAAGAGACAGATACGTGTATACTGGAAAGATAGTGGTGTAATAACTATAGTATCTAGTTATTCAAAACAATTAGCCTGGCACTAAGAACCAATTTGCCAAGCAAAAGAGAAAAAAAAGTAAAAAAATTGCTATTTTTCAGCAAAATCTTATACAAATATACGAGGAGTAGATGGGAAAACTCAATTTGCTAGACAGACTTAACAGATCATATAGAAGAATGTTTAGAAGCAAAGAATGGTATTGAAATATATTTTGCTATGAACTAAATATGGCTATTTACATTCACATTTGCATAAGAGAGGTCTGTCTATGCTATCTTACCAAACACTGAGCCATGTAATCTGGAGAAAATATTTAGCCTTGGTCATATTCAAACGTACATGAATGCCAGACTTCATAAATTAAAATTTATGAATAATGGCAGGTTACTATCAAATGGCAAAGTTGGAAAAATTACTTGATTAAGTAAATTGACAGACAAATTTACAACCAAACAAAAGCATACTACATGATGGAATAAATGTTCCACAGATGATATGCATAAGGCCATATGGACCACTTTTTGTCCTTATCGTTCAAAAGATGCATTACTTTTGTCCAGTTGGTTCTACTTCATGGAGTAAATACCAGAGAGCAAAATCCATTAAAAATACTTTATACAAACATTAAAATACTCACTGCTATGGATACAAAGAAAACCATACTTGCAAAGTTCACCTAAACCAGTGGTCCCCTGCCCCCACAATGGTAGTAATAGGCCGCACAAATAACATTAAATTATTTTCATTTTATTTACTGTGGTCTATTTCTCTCAGTGTTTCTTTGTGCAACTTCTTATGGAAATCACTTTATATTCCACATTAAGTCACTTTATAGTCCTTTTTTGGTGTAATTATTTTATTCCAAGTACAATTAACATCGAAATCATTAGTATAAAATTGAATAATTATTTCATCTTACATTGTTATATAACAGCAATTAAAAACAAGCAGTTAAAATCAATTTCTGTCACAAATAATTAAAAATAGATACAAAAATAATCAAGGTATTAATTTTTAATAAATGCTATTTCCTTACCTCAATCTGAATTTTTAAAACCTCTTGATCTTTTTCATTTTTTAATTCAGTTACTTTTTCTTGAAGTAGCACTACCTGATTTTCTTTATCCCTAATTTTATTCAGGTAACTTTCAAGAGTTAACTGAGCTGATATTACAAGGGGAAAAAATTAGAAAAATCTTTAAAAAACAATAATGGAAAAAGTACAATTCAAGTTGAAATTACAATATGGTATACTGTACTAGACAGATAACTTTTTTTTATACTTTATATGAATATCAGACATAATTGTTTATTATATGAATATACAATTAAATGGAGAAAAAATTAAAAATTTATTTCAAATCCTTTAGTTACAAATTATGAACCTTAAATGGGTAAATATTTTTTTGTATAATATTTTTTAATACATGTATGAGTAAGGAAAAAAATGCACTTGACAACTGAAAATAGATCACTTTTGATAAAAACAGAATAATACTATACCATCATTGATATAAAGGCGATAAAGCAAAATAATATTTTTAAAAAAAATTTG
This sequence comes from Trichonephila inaurata madagascariensis, assembly GCA_019973955.1. Classification (NCBI taxonomy): domain Eukaryota; kingdom Metazoa; phylum Arthropoda; class Arachnida; order Araneae; family Nephilidae; genus Trichonephila; species Trichonephila inaurata. The sequence goes on from BMAV01015235.1 coordinate 31,268, forward strand.
TGCCTCTGAATAAACAAATACATTTTTTGAATAGTTACATCTGCCTCATTAATGTTATACTAAACTTTTATAATTTTGTATATAACATTTAAGCTGTGCATATTATAAAAACAATTTCAAAAAATTCTTTAAAAGTCAGCAATCAAAAATACACCTCCAAAATCATTGGAAACTATCTGTGTGGATGCAAGAGAGGAAAAAAAAAGAGCGATCAACTACACACTATTAGGCAGATAATGGAAAAAACAAAGGATTACAATACTGCACCTATCACCTTTTTATTGACTTTAAAGCTGCCTATGATAGCATCAACCAAGAAAAACTTTTGGAAGCTATGTTATTTAACATACCAAAGAAGTTGGTCAGTCTCACTAGAATGATTCTAAAGAGTTCTGTAGAATAAAAATTTTGTAAAATCTGTCAGTACCATTTTTTACTGAAAAAGGCCTTTGACATGGAGAATCTCTTTCTTGCCTACTGTTTAATATTGCTTTAGAAAAGGCCATTATAGATTCTGGAACTGGAAAGAACTGTTCAACTCCTTGCCTTTGCAGATGATATATGAGTAGATATCATTGAAAGCAGTGCTGATTTAAGCTCATTTCAAGCCCTTGGTGCAGAAAATCTACAGGCCCCTTAAATACAGGTGGATCAAAATTTATTATCAGAAAACCTGGTTAAGTCCAGCTTATCCAGCGGCCCACTGGATAAACCAGCACTGATTGGAAGATCAAAAAACACTGTTATCAATGCTTTTGTAGCACTTAAGAGTGTGGCAAAAGAGAGATGGGACTTGTTATTAATGTGGACAAAAGAAAGTTTTTAATTTCAACTAATAAATCTCTGAATTTGTCTCCTTTGAAAATAGGCAACTATACTCTTGAAGTTTACTGGAAATATGGCAGAGAGAGAGGACTGATATTGTGAGAACTATAAAAGCATTACGTATTAGGTGACTGGGCCACCTGTACAGATATACTGATGCTATTCCAACTAAAAAAGTAACTTTTTCAAAAATTGAAGGGACAAGACGCAGAGAACAACCACCAACATGATGGTTAGATGATATTGAAAAGGACCTCAAACTAATGGAAATCAACCCTTGGAAGGCCATCGTGATTGATAGGGTTAACTGGAGGAGGATCAGCAAGTCAGCCATGGTCTGCAAAGGGCTGTTGAGCTTATGAAGATGAAGAATCAAAAATACATTCTCATGTTATGTAATGACCAATTCCTAGTTTTAAAAGTATTTTATTATAGATATTATACAGTAAAAAAAAAACAGCCAATGGTTGCAAATCAAATCTCAGTAGTAGATATACAAGATGCAAAATATTGTAAAAGATAATACAGTTTTATTGAAAGAGAGATAGCAATTAATTAATTAATTCATTTAATGTTCAAAAACAGTACAAGACAAGCTACTGAAACAGTAAATGATCAGATGTAGATACTGATTTTTGTAATATCATAAATTTTTCCTTTTAAATTAATTTTTAAAATATCATTGTAAGACTAAAATATTTTTCTTTAAAACAAAACATTAAAGATAATAATGAGTATCCCATTATAAAAAAGCCAAACTAATAAGTAATAAAAGTTTTCTTTTCAACATTTAAACATACATCAATGAACTTTTGGGAGAAAAAAAGTTAATTGATAACATAAGTTACGACGCTAATTTTTACTTTAAAAATTAAAATTTTACCATAAAACTTAATTAAAATACATAATTTCATTAAAAAAATATACTCAGTCTGAAGTATACCTTTACATTCAGATTGTAACAGTTCTTTCTTTATATCTTCTTTATAAGTTGAATTAATTCTTTCTAATTCCTTCTTCAGTTTCTCAATTTCTTTTAGCTGTACCTAAAATAATATTTACCAATTTGTAGTATGTTTTTAAGTTATTTTTATGCATAGGTAAACAAAAATGTAGAATATTAGTTTGATTAAAAACATTTAATGCTAAAAGTATGAATTTAAATAGAATAGCTTTAATGGATGCTTGAGAATAAATAATTGGAATGCAAATTATGTATTATAGTTATGGAATTCAACTTGAGTTTTATTTATATTGCATGCATTTTTAAAAATTATTTTTTTATTTCTATTTCTAATGGGGTTGCAAATTGATGTTTTACCATGGCAAACCTAGTACATTCCCCGCATGGCACTATATAGGTGATATACCAATCACTGTAAATAATTCTGATGCTCATCTTCATCCCCAGAGGGAAGCACCTGAGGTCTGATGATGCAAAACCGTACTAGGAATTTAATTTTGCAAAGAGTACCCACACCAAAAAGGGATTTTTTATAGCCAAATAATCAAACATGGTGATTGTCAATTTTTTGCAGGATGAAAACCCACCAACTTGGGCATACAAGACCAGCGCCAAACCAACGACGTCACTCAGTCGGCTTTTATTAAATTATAATTTTACTAAAAACATACAAAACTAATTTTAATGAAATAATCAAAATTAAATTTTTTATGCAATTAAATAATAAAGGAAGAAAATCTTTCATTTATCAAATGTCAAGAATTTAAACAGTTCGTATGAAAAAGAGTGAGACAAATATTTAACACATATTATTTATCTCAAAAGACTATTAATATATCTATGTCAAGCAAAAATAATTTTTAGATAATTTGGATATTAAGAATTTAAACTGACAAATGAAAAAAAAATCTCATTAAATAACCCAGGAAATATAAGCTGAATTTAATTGGTCATAAAGAAGGAAATTAAAATATATCTGATCTGAAGTACTTAAGTGAGCAATATATTACAATTTTTCCTTAAAAAAAGTACGATATTACTAATGAATGATTTAAATAATAATGAACACAACATATTTAATATTATCACCCATAATATAAAAGGGAGAAGCACTCCTGTATGTAACAAAATAAATTTCTGAGTTACTTATTTGATATAGGATCTTCCACCTAATGTTTCCCATTTAAAACACATAATTAAAAAAAAAACTTTATAAAATATTTATATTAGAGGGTGATCCAGAATGAATATTGCAATTACAAAAAACTATAACTATTTAATTGAAAAGAATTTATTGATAAGAATTATGCAAGAATGTAGAAAGAAGTTTAACATTATGTTAGTTGAGGTGTAAGCACAATGAATCAGAGCCATATGTATGAGTAAGTTCAGACCACGTAATGGTCAGAAATCTGGTTTACTGTGACATAAGAGTTATAGTAAACATTTATATTGATATTCTTGAGCAACAGCTAGATTTAGAATTTAATCCATGAGTTACATTTTTTCTGCAAGATGGAGCCCGCCCCCCCCCCCTCATGTCAAAATGCAGGTTTGCATATTTTTAAGCCAACATCTTCAAATGCATTGGATTGGTTAGGATAGAGATACCAATGATGCATTCTGTGTGTGCTCTTGGCCACCCAGATCTCCAGACTTGACACCAGTGATTTCTTTCAATATGAAAGATCTTGACCTTGTATATATGCTTCCTTTTCCAAAAGCAATACCAGAACCCAAAATGTGTATGCCTAACGCTCTTGCTTTAGTGACTCCTGAACGAATCAGAAAGTATAGTGTGAAATGGACTACGGCTCACATATTGTCCATGTTACCAAGGGAAGACACATAGGTAATTTATAAAATATGTAAAAACCAAAAAAAAAAATTTGAACCTTTTTTTACAATCTATAAATTCTTACAAAAAATTCTTCAAAATCAAATAATTACAGCTGTTAGTAATCACTATATTCATTTTGAAAATTTTATAAAATTTTGTAACTATTTCGTTAAAAGAATTTTCTGAAGTCTATTTAAAATTGTACTGTTATATTAACAATCAAAAAACTTGTAAAAAGTAAAAAAAATTACAATTTCTAAATATTTTTTTTAAAAATGCATACTTTTTACATTACATTACAAAAGAAATTTATTATGAAAATTTTTAATTTTCAGAATGAAGTATTTGAAAAATAAATAATTACATACAAACATATAAATAATTTATAGCATAACCCAAAAAATCTTAGAAAATAATTATTAAAAAATTATTAACACAATGATATTGAAATATATTTGCAAAAAGTGAAAAATACAGTAATTTTTGACATAAAATCATTAAATAGATTGTTGCTGTTGTTGTTGTTGTTACCTGTGCCACCTAATTGACAGTAAAATCGTATAAAGGTCCACAAAATTCATCGCTGCTAAGGGCTAGATTTTTACGTCTGTTGTTAGCCTTAGCTTTGAGCACGATGCAGGAGACGGTACAATTTGAAGGAGAACACCCTGGGGTGGTCAGGGGCCTCCCACTTCTCTTCCCCTTCCATCAACCTCACCAGAGGACTAGCAGCTCGACAACAATTTAAAGTACCCCCATGCCACAAAGACACTAACATTTACAAACATCTATGCCTTTCATGGGATTCAAACCCAGTCCCTATGGCACTGCAACCAGCATCACTAACCACTATACCGGATAGGCAGCAATTAAATAGAAGTAATTGAAAATAATTATTTAAAATCTTTACAAGAGATGACTAAAGCATTTTACTAAACATTTTACTATAATCAAAAGTTTCAGGATAGAATAGTTCTATTTAAAAGTATTATATTTTCATATATAGATGACAATATTGATTACATTAACTTCATTGCTATCAGTTTACATAATATTTATGGATATACCTTTTCTTGTTCATCCAAATGATTCTTTAAATTTTCTCTTTCAATAAGTAAAGCCTTTCTTTCCCCTTTCAAATGAAAAGTGTTTATAAAAATGTTAGTTTTCAATTAAATACATTGAAAACTAAGTCAAAAATAAAAATACTCAAATTAATTTCTGAAATCATTAATTATATAACATAATTTAAAGTTGTGGATAAAAAAGACATTACTAACGTTCTCTTACTTTTTATATATTTTTTATATATACAACACTAAGCTATTCCTTCACTCTAAAATTAAATGGTATATTTGTTAATAAGAATATTTTGATATGATTTCTACATCTAATAATAAACAATTTTTTTTAAAAATATATCTAGTACTTTATAAATTCAAAATAATGAAGTAAAATACACATACTTCAAATATCAATAAGCTTAGTATTCACAATATCATCAGTGTGATATTGCCAATCCACATATTAATTTTTGTGATGTAATAAGTAATTTGTTTTGTAACACTTAACAACAATATTTGAAACTGTATCATTTTAATGAATAATAAATTAATTCTAAAATGAAACTGTATGAAAGATTCCGATTTCCTTCAGATTTTACTTTTTAACACTGTAATAATTACATAAATTTATTAGCAAATGCATATCAATTCAATAACTTGAATTTTATCATATAAAGCTCCTGCTTTTAAATACATAAAAATAGAATAACATACCTTCAATATTCTGCAGTCTTGAAATACTGTTGTGCAAATTAGATACAGCTTTATTTAATTGCGTAATTTCTAAAATGAAATAATCATTTTTCAATCCATACTGAATAAATGTCGGAAGAGAGTTATAAATATTCAAACAAATGGTACTTTCCTATTCCCCCGGCACATGCGATAAATTTGCCAAAAATAATACAACCAAAGCCGAACTGAATATTCCCACTGGCAACCTTTTACCACTACATTTTCAGCAAATTTCTTATCAGCAACATCTTTTTAATATTTCAAAAATATATGAAAAACCAACAAGAACTAAAATTTATAAAAAAAATTTTATGTGTATATTGTGTTTTATAGCCTATAATGCCTACTGGGAAAGACTTATGTAGGTGAAACAGAAAAGTACCAAATAAATAAATATTAAAAATATATAATATAGACAAAGACAAAAAATACACTTACCACTTAATAAAGTTGTATTAGTATCTTTCAAAGTCTTATTCTGTTTAAATGAATTTAACAGTTGACATTTCAGTTTTTCAATTTCATCATCTTTTCTTTTAAGCAACTACATTGTTGAGTAAAAAAAAAAATCATACTCAATACAAAAATTTTGGATAGGAAAAAAAAATGTAAAGCAGTATTTTATTGTACATGTGGATAGTGTATTTTTAAATTACTTTCCACACCAATTTTATATTGATGTTTAGTACACATGATTTTTAGAAACTTCTATCTTAGTTAATCAAGTTTAATTTTATTTACTTACATTGTATAGGAAAGAATTAAAAAAAATTTCACATTTATATTGCGGTTGATTGATCTTTTATTAATGTTACACTGCAGCACAACACGAGAGCTTTGCCAACAAAGCCCATACTTTTTTTATCTAATTTTTCTCTTATTGATCAAATTGTGATGAAACTTATAACTCTGAGCCCTAGTTAAGAGACAAGGGTTTTACCAGAGCTGGCACTTCACTGTCCAAATTTTCATAGCATGTCAACTCCTTTTTCTACAATAATAAGTGATTGCAAATCAGCTATGCAAATATATATATAGTTGTATCTGGCATTTCTTAAATGTATTATTTCAAAATACACACATAAAAAAAGGTGAATGGAGAAAAAGAGTTTGAAAGCAATTTATTATACCTTTGCTCAAATTATGATTCTAAAATGAATGCTTGTTTGTTAATTTATACCCACTTTAAAACAGATTACAATAGCTTGCATCACATATTTAAACAAGAGTAATATTTTTTTTTAAAATTGAAACCCACAATATACATAATTGGTTTTAAAACAATATTCATTAACATGTCATCTGATGCGCTTTTCATTATAAACCAAATTACAACAGGAATGACACCTATGTAAATACTTTCTCACTGCTTTTATTCAGTATAAAAAAACACAGTTAAAAGTATCTAAGGACCAATTTAAAATAAATCACTTAAATCGTGTTACGTTCAATCGTGTCGTGTAACCTATCTTTCATTTATCGAGTAAACGAAGAACAATTTTATAAAATATTTGTTCCTGTGTTAAGATTAATTCCTAATTTTTACATTTTAAACGTGACTATTTAAAAGTGACACACGTATAAAAAAATTTCTGAAAATTATGTAATATATAAGGAAGAATTAAAACATCTGCTAAAAAAAATTTTTTTAGAAATGTTGGGAATTTTTTAACGAAACTTTATTCATTATAATAAAAAATAAAATAATATTTATACAATTTTCCAAGAATGGATTTCTTCTAATAAATTGCTCAAATCTAACTTCATAACAATAATATATTATCTTTTTTCTCAAGTTACACTTCAATCTCGAATTATTGTTCTCAAATTTTAAAATAATAAACAGTCACAGTTAATAGCAAGCGTTCATATTTTAACCATTTCCTGATAACAAATCAAAATCTTTTCCAGAAGAATTTTTCAAGTGTATTAGATAAAAGGAATCGCTCAATGCAGACGAATAATGCTCGATTTTTACATGGCAACAAAGTTTAATCTACAAAATTCTACGCTTGGGCTGCCATATTTGGCTCTTAGTAAATTAATGGCTACTTTCAAAATATTTACCTTAAAAAAATGCAACAAATTGCATAATCATAACATGCTTTGTTGAGAATAATGCCAAAAATTTAGGGAAGTCTTCAATAACCGGAGTTTTCCGACACTTCAAAATGCGCCAAAACGCCAAGCTAAATCTCTAAATCTTATCTTCAAAAAATTAATATTGTTTCGAAATCAATCAAAATATTAAAGAGCTTGGGAGTATTAAATGTTTACATTATTTTTACATAGTATGTTACATTTTGAGATGCTAAAATAAATTAATTTGTTGAAATGAAATATAATTAATTATAACTGAAATTTTCTTGTTCTCTAAGTACCATGAAAAAATATTTAAAATTTCACACCGCTTAATAATTAAGAGTTAACCAGTAGAAATAAAAAGTGATGATTAAATATATCGATTAAAAAAGACCGCCTTCCCCCTTTCAAATTATTATAATTTCGCAAAATTTGTTTACTTAAATTTATATACGGTCAGATATAAAGTTACATTAACTGGTACCGCAGTTCAGAATTACGAGATCAGTCGACTATCCAAATAAAAATTTATATTTTTGTGTGATTCTGACCCATTCTCTTGATTCTCTTTTATGGTAATTAGTTAATTGGTAATTTTCATGCGGAATCAATAATTAAAAGAAAATTTTGAGAACGACTATCATAGTGTAAATACTACATTTATGCTAAAGCTTCGACTAAATGATACATTTCTGTGCTATGAATTAATACTCCTCATATTGTACAGAAGTCATCATTATAAATAATTATTACTGCAAACGAATTCACATGTTTTATATGCAGTCAATCCTGTTGAGAAATTTTTAAAGAACCAAATCACAGATTGGGAAGAACAGAAACGTTTGTGTTTTAAACATACCTTTCAGATTGAATTTAAATATTGGTTTAATCAATTTTTTCAAAGAAATTACTCCTTTTTAAAAGTTAAGTTTTTTAACGCTTTAATATCAACCACTTTCATTTTCTTTCTTTTATATATACATTAGAAAACCGCAATTCTTGATATTTCTGCAATACATTCCCGTGTATAAAAATCTATACTCTGGTGAAAAATTCTGTTGTTGGTACTTATGCCACCTGATCTACAGTAATCGATTGTAACATCAGATCAAGGCCCACGAAATTCATTGACGGCAAGGGCCTAGTTTTATACCTATCCTTAGTCTTAGCTTTGAGCACCAAACAGGTGATAGTGTGATGTGGCATCATTCCACCCCAATTGTGAGGGAGAACACTTTGAACATGATTAGGGGCCTCCCATCTCTCTTCCCCTTTCACCAACCTCACGAGAAGACTTGCGGCTCGATGGCTATTTAGAGTAATCACATGCCGCAAAGGCAATCTTCCTTTGACATATATTCATGCCTTATCCGGGATTCGAATCTAGGCCCAATGGCGGAACAATCAGTTTCACTAAACACTATATGTTTTATATAGAATGTATCATTTATAGAAAAATATTTACGTAGGTATTGGAAGAACTGTTGTCTACGTGCATCTAGCTTCCAGATCGTGCAAGGAGTTAATATATATACAAATTTTGCTTCATACAAAATCTTTATCTTTTTTCATCATTGTGACTGAATTTTTATTATAAAATTTTTCAAGTATAATCCTGAAAGGAATACTTCCTTTAGGATTTTAGCAATACTTATTCATTTGTATACAGGATTTTTTTTAAAA
>BMAV01015235.1:53430-63858 GCA_019973955.1 Trichonephila inaurata madagascariensis
AAAAAAGCTTTTTGCATATCTCAGCTGAACAAAATAAAGAAAAAAAAACACTTTTGTTAAATTTTAAGTATGTAGATCTAATAGCAGATAAAAAGGATTTTTTTTTATTTATAACTCTCCATAACTCTCTTGAGGGTCGATTTTTGAAAATACCTCTCTAGGATCATCTCTGCTCAGCAAAAGTAACACATTAAAAGTTTTGTGTAATTGTACGCTTAAAATAGTGTAAATAATTTATATCTGAAAGTGTAATACATTAGTATTACTTTATGTTGTATTTATTTTATGTTAAAATTGTAATATTCGCAAGCAACGACGTTTCTTAAATTTTAATGGCAATTCAATGAAAAACGTAGCAAAATGTTAATGATAGTCAAGTTGGCAAATGTTTAGCTACTTTCATAGCTCGAGCTTTATTAGAGCTTTGTAAGAGCCGTGTAGGGGAGCGATGTATGTTAATACTTTATATACCGCATAATGATTTACTGCAGTTTTTTCATACAATAATTGTTTTTGGATCACTGCATTGAAAATTAAGGGACATACATAAACAAAATACTCCACTTTGGGAAATTTAATTCGTTAAAGATAAATTAATTAAAGATATTCCACTGTAAAATTAATTATATACACCGTTCACTTAAAATAAATAGTCAAATCGTTTTCTAAGGTCTTCATTAACATACAAAAACATAAGACACTTAAATTTTGACATAAACTATTTATTCGGGACAAAAATAATAATCTTTGCAATGCGCTGAAAACGCAATATCTGCTACAAAACTATTCACCTTCCCCGCTAGAACTCGTGCTGCCATATATCTTGGAAGAGTGGATTTCAAAGAATATTCCTTCTAAGTTGGTGTGGTAGTTAGAAGGGGGTTCCAGCTTAGGTGTCGTGCACGTCACTTGACCATGGTTCAAAATTACGTGGTCCATTGCCAAAAGCCCTCGTGTAGCTGAACAGTGCGACGTTAATATTCACTCACTCCAAAAAATACAGTACAATAGTTATAATTATTTTTATACTTAAAAATGCAATATCTGCCTATTCAATTAAAATTATAGTGTTATAATATTAACTACTATCCACAAACAAATTTTGAAAATTTCTCCAAATGATGTAGGTTGAAAGAGAAAGTTTATTTACTTGTAAGTACCAGAATGGATAAAAGCATTTATTTTGAAAAAAGATCAATTTCTTACTACCAAATGTGCAAAATAAAATCATAAAAAAAACATTCAAATAAAGAGATTTATAACAACCCCTCCTTTCAAAACCTAGTTTTATTCTGAAATAAAAAAAAATTAGGGATTATGCTGATCACAGGAATTAATTAGAAGCAAGCGCCTTGCGTAGCCTAAACAAAAAGTGTTTTTTCACCAATAAAATATAGATATATACTGTTGTGGGCTTTTTTGCAGCCCACGCCCAGAAATGCTTGCAGATGGCAGAATTTTTTCCTACTTACTTGACAAATGTCGTTATATTTTGGACACTTCACACAATATCTTTATAAATTATAGCCTATGTGTTATTCTGATGTATAAGCTATATTACTGTAAAGTTTCATTAAAATCCATTCAGTTGTTTTTGCGCGAAAGACGGACAAACATCCTCGCGAACTTTAGCATTTATAATATATATCGAGATATCTAGATATTAGTTCTCATTGGTTTTTCATCCTTTTTTGATATAATATGTTAAAAAAAGTTATTAGAAAGAAAAGAACTCAACTTGTTTTGTAAAATGTGGTGGTATAAGGTTACAATCAGGAATATTCCGTTGGGTGCCAGTTGTATCACTTTTGGCAACTTAATCGTTTGCACCAGTGAAAGGGGAAAATATGCCTTTACTTATTATAACAACAATTCAGTCTTTTGGTATGAATTTTTAATGCAATTTTATTGGAGACATATGAAACAAAGCACATGGTTAACAATTCAGTGTGCATGACATGCAAAATCGGGGTTGCCATAGTAAGTACCAATCTTCTCTCTTAAATGAAAGAGGTAAGAAAGAAATGTCTGATTAGTGATTGAAGAAATGATTGATAGTATTCTAGTATGAGTATCTAAAATTTGGAAAGAATGTGTTTGAAAGAAATGGAGATCATTATTTCATCAACCTTAAGTATGCATATCATGTTTTTCTCCCTGTTGTATTTGAGATACAAAGTGTTTTCTCAGTATTAATGTCTGAAATTTGGAAAGATTTTGATTTCAGATATTTTATTTGATGTTTCCAGTGTTGTCTCTTTTCTCCCGACGTTTTTGGTCTCTTGATGACATTTTGTAAAACAGTGTCCCTTGGTGCCATTTAGTGAAACAAGTATTGCCAAATTCACCAGGGAGCTGTTACAGGATTTTACATTACTTTAGTACTATTGCAACAATGCCAACAATCAAGATAACTTGCCAAGTTGACAATGCCCTGATTTCTTATGTGTTGTGCGTGCTGAATTGGCAACCCTATTCTTCCTTTCATGTGATGTTGCTAATACCATTGGGATAATATGGGAGTGCCGATTTTATCAGAATTTTACTACTTCCAAGAAAAAGTAAATCTGTTACGTCACCAAAAATAGAATAAAAGGTAGAATACTTCTCATTAAATTTCTATTTTAAATTTAGAATGGAATTGTATCTCAAATGAAGGGATTGTACAAAATTGAGAAGCTTGTATTTTGAGACCGTAATTTCTTTTGAAATGAAATCACACATGGCTTTTTGAGACTACATATTCATTCTTGGGATAAATCCTAGAGGACTCACTTATGCCGCAAAATTGTTTTTGGCAATAAAGGTTAAAATATGGTAACCCTACCATTTTTTCCCAGAAAAGAGTTTTCAAACCCCCTAAGAAAATGGCAACCCTAAAAAGGGTGACACGAAAACGTCTCATTTTGGACAAAGTCCACTTTGCCCCCTTCCTTTGATTGAAAAGGTTGCTCTCGCATCGGTTTTGTAATGAATAGTTGCCGAAAAAAGGTACATTAGAATGATGAATTTTATGTGTTTCTAAAATTTATCTTTGCGAAATGCTCGTTTCATCCTTTTTTTTTTTTAATATTTAAATCATGTACTGCAAAAGGATTTTCTTTTTTTTTCAACTTTATCTGTGTGGAACGCTCATTTCCTTCTTTTTTTTTCAGTGTAAATCATGTGCTACATGTGTTTTAAAATTATGAATTTCATGTTTTTATTCAATTTTATCTTTGCGAAATGCTCATTTTGTCCTTTATTTTAATGTAAATCATGTACTACCAAAGGATTTTAGAGTGCTTTTTCAAAATGATGAATTTAATGTATTTCTTCAATTTTATCTTAGCAAAAAGCACTTTTTGTTCTTTTTTTTAATGTAAATCATGTACTACCAACAGTTTTCAGAGGTCCCTGACGCCATTAAGGAAACCCTGTTCATTTCATGATTTTTGACCATTTCATCTATCCCACCCCCCTCCGAAACACGGTTTTGAAGAGTTTTTCGTCTGACGCCATTTTGAAAAACTCGAGTTTCTCAATTTGGCACCAAAAACACCAGCTAGGATTTTACCTCATTCTTGTTAAAATATAAATTGCACTTAATTTGTTTTCTTCGACTATTCTTTCTCATCTAAATACAATGCTTATTTATTCCTCTCATGTTAACGAATAATTTCATTAATCAAATGTTTGTCATTTTAACAATGCATCATTGTAACATAAGTATTTTTTCTCTTGGGTTTCCAAAATTCTTTTTAGACAAGGAATGTAAATTTACGTATCGGTTATGCTGTTCAAACAACAACTGAATATACACTAAGAAAAAGTAATAAAAGTCCAAATCTTAAGTTTTTTAACAAAAACAATAGAATGGTAATGTAAAAAGAATTTTGTCTGTTCTAAGAACATCTGCCAATTTTAAATAACGAATAGCAATCAAGAGAACATGTGATCTTATCAGAACAAGTCCACATTTTATTGTATCTAGGTTACCAAAGTAAACAATACCAGAATGAAATTGTTATCTCACCATAAAATCTAATAAGAGCATTGCCAAATCCAAGAGATGCCCTAATCTACACTGCAAACAATGTTCAACTTCATTTTGAAAGAACTAAAAAGCTCTAACATTACTTTGAGCATTTTTTATAAACCTTTTAAATGTTGACCATGTTATCTTATGCACTCTAACATACATCATGAATGTTAGGTATGTAGAGTATTGCCACATTTAGATAATGAAATGTCATCTTTGTTTTTTAAGCATTGTGAAAAGTTTTAAATTCTATTGCTAGGAGCCTTTGTGTTGCTTCAGAGTGCAATGCTATAAGTAATCAGTCCATGTCCTTTCATTCACAACGCATATTTCCATTACATGGTGATTTTTAAAGACTTTTAATTGCTGATTATATTCCATTTGTAGCATTCCTGCTTCCTTTCTGACAGCATCATCTTCCACATATTCTTTTACTAACCATACCTATACTCACTTTTGAGTCATGGAATGTTGTCTATAAAAGGGTTATATTTTCCTCTCTTTGTGAGGGAAATTGACAGATATCTTTATTACAACATTGGGGAATTGGAGAAAAAAACATTTTTTGAGTTCAAATCTGGTGATGCTTATAAAGAAATGCATTGAAACCATTAAGGTCTGAAAAAGGTTATGTGGTGGTGGGATAACAGTTTTATTAAAGACAAATCTCATTTTGATTCTTAAAAATGAAAAGAACAATGAAATTATGTGCTAGTTAAACCTTTAACTCTTGTGTGTGTGTGTTCTAAAAACACATCTTTTATATATGAAGGATTTCATTAGCCCTTCAACTGCCACCAGCATATATGCATCTCACTCAGTTGTTTCCCTAGTGCAGGGGTGGCGAACCTTTATGGATCAGCGTGCCATTTTTTCTAAAGAAGTGTTTTATGAGGTATAGAAGTGCCGTCAAATAATTTTTACTTATGATTATTGGGAAAATAACAAAACTAAATGCTGACGACACCAAACTCTTTATTACGAAAAAATACCTGTTGCACTTTATATTTGTGAATGTTTTAGTTATATGTGTAATTCAAATTAAAATAAACATTAGTGTTTCTCCTGTTGTTGCAGATTGGATAACAAATAACTTAGGATTATCACAAGTTATATTTAGTAGAATGCATGCTGAATTGGAGTCATCTGCCAAATGGTTTCTATACAATTAATTATTTTTGCTATGGTTCACTTTTTTGACAAGAGGATTTGTGATTTGTTTGAAAAATCCATTTTACAGACGAAGTTCTGCTTACCACTATTACAGAACATAAAATATACTTCGCTTTGTCCTCTTTTACTAATGATGCCTTATTTCAAGAGTCACCAAATGTGAAATTCTCTGTTACACTTACAATCTTGCACATTCTGTTCTTTTGCTGAACATGTTAAATAACAGTTAAAAATCCTAAATATAACTCAGATTTTAAAATACAGTTGTGTCAATGAAATTGACTATGCTATGCGCAGACAAACTTTGCATCGTAAGCAATTGTAGTCCACGATGTAACTAAGGCAAGACAATAACAAACGAGTGTGCCCCATGACCGATCACTCGTGTTTGTTTGTAATACTTCACAGTGAACTTTGTTATTTTGAAATAAAATGCAAACAATTTGGATCACTGTCGTGCCCAAAATATTGTGTCACATGCCATCGCTTCGCCATCCCTGCCCTAGTGTAAGTATATATCTTTCTGGTATACAATATTTTCCTTCACTGCTTTCAGTAAAACTATTTTGAAGGCTCTGGAATGCAGTAAAATGACCTTTACAGTATTTTAAGCCTTTTTCATTCAATTAAAAAAGTACTGGTAGAAATACATATTTGTTCAGCCTCATAACTTACAAAAACATTACTTTTTTGCAAAATTATCAAAATCATTGTGACAAGAGAAGGATCATTAATAAATAAATAAATAAAGCAGCAATAGGATTGCATTTTCCTCTTAGAACAATAAGATTTCCAACTTCGCTCATTTACGTCACTAATTTGTTGATTTTTTCTTCGAGCTGTGAGTTCAGTTAGGGTCAAATAAATGTAAACAAGTTATTTTTTAAAAAGCTTAAATCAGTGATTCCCAAAGTGGTCTATATAGACCCCCAGGGGTCTATGATAACCTGCAAGGGGTCCACGTCAGCATCAAAATAATTTGGGGGTCCATGAGATATAAATGGGTCTATACAATAGTTATCTATACAATAGTTACTCGCATTAAACCAGATCGTGACCAATTTTAAAAGAAAATTTAATCAAGTGGAAACCAGATTTTACCTATTTAACAGATTTATTGAGTTTAATTTGCATTTACAAGTTGACAGCATAAATTTTATTTAAAACAAGGATCATCACTTTAGTGTTATACCTGTTATTTATCCCAAATTATGGAACATCTTGAAAAAGTTTTTAATTGCTTTTCCTAATCAGAAGGAGTTTCAGCATGGTTGCCAATCTCAAAAAGAAAGAAACAAAAAGACTGGACACTACTAACCAAGGAGATTTAGAGTTATACCTGACAAAATTGATGCCAAATGTTGAAAATTTGTTATTAAAGCACCAGATTCATTCCTCCCATTAAAAACATTTGTTTGCTGCTAAGTTATTTTATATATTAAGTTTTTATTTAATTAACATGTGTCTCTTAAATTTTAATCTCTTTACTTTACTACAGTTAGAAATTTAAATATTTTAAAGTTGTACTATAGCAGCTGTCAAAAAGACATTTCAGTTGATAAATTTGCAAAAATTCAATATAAGATAAGCAGGGGTCTACCCAAAACCAAAAAACATGGCAAGGGGTCCATGAGACAAGAATGTTAGGGAAACTTTGGCTTAAATTATTGCTTTGCAGGATCTGTTTTTTGTAAAATGATTTATTTTTCAATTTATTTTAGGTGGCAATGGCAACTGGACAAGTCTTATTTCAGAGATTTTTTTACTCTAAGTCATTTGTGCGCCAACCAATGGAGGTAAACTTTTAATTTCTTTTTTAAAAATTTTAATTAATTTTCTTTTTATTATATTATTGTATTAGCTGTATGGCTCATTTATTTTGAAAACTTGCTTATTAGTTCATCACATTTTTTCAAAATGCTGTGATATATAACCAATTATAAAAAGGCTTTCCTATTGTATTTGAAAATAATAACCTTTTTTATATGAGTTTTATTTTTTGGAAAAAGTTATTCAAGTATAAGGCCTACCTATCTTCTAAGAGTATGTTTATGGCAGAAGAAGAGAACAAACAAGGCATTATCTCAATAGATATTTCATTTATAATGTTAAACTTTTTTAGTTAAAATGTTGCAAATTAGGTAATGAAATATTATTTGTATAAATAAGCTTTGGTGTAAATTCTTGAAAATCTTTGCTAATTCGTTGGTCGATGGGCTAATGCGTACTTGTTTTATTGTTGTGTGTGTATAGTCCCCCCCAATATATCTTGGACCATATTTGAGTGTTTATCCATCTTTGATATTTAGGACTAAAGGATTTAATTTAGATTTATTAAATGTTAAGCATTTTTTATTCCCAAGGTAAAATTTTTGTAAAGGACGTGGAAACATGTAAACAGCACTATTAGATTGTTACTTTCCTAGGTGGTGATTTAAATATAAAGTCTTGCAAATTAAATTTGCACTGAAATTGAATATAGATAGATAATTGAAAATGTGTGTTCTTAAACTCTTTTATTGGAAATGAGATGCTGAAATGAGACAAGGAATAGCAAGTAAATTTGTCAAATTGCTTCATGGTAGCTTTGTGTTAGTACTTTTTCCTGTTTCATGTCGATTAGAAGTATAAAACTTTCATTAAAAGATACTAAATGAAATTTTTGATAATTTGTTTCAATATCTTAAAATGTGGATTTTTGTTAGGAATTGGTTTATTTTAAGATCAAGTACATATTTTTTCCCCTCAAATTAGTGAGCAACTAATTTTATTAGATATCTCAAATTTAAACTTTTCTATTTCACACATGAAAGCTGTTTTTAAAATTGCTGTTTCTGTGAAAGCTGTTTAATTCCCTTAATTTCTTTGTTGAGAGAAAAAGTGTTGGGCTCTGTAAATTCTAATTTATTTGCTCTTATTTTCTCTATTTAAATTTTCTCTAAATTTTAATTTATTTTAAATATTTTTAATATATAGCCTGACATAATTTTATAATGCTGATTTTAACAATTTTGCTTCTGTTATAAACATAATAAAAGTGTTAATTGTCAGGAATTTTTATGTGTGAAATTTGTTCATATATGTATTCTAAAATAAGTTTTCTCACTGAATGTTACAGTTAAAATTATAAAATTAATTATACATTGTAATTTTTTTCTTTAATGACCTTGTTCACTTTTTAGATTGTGGCCATGGCATGTGTTACTTTAGCTTCTAAAATTGAAGAAGCACCTCGTAGAATTAGGGATGTAATAAATGTGTTTCATCATATTAAGCAAGTAAGATCTGGAAAGTGAGTATAATTTTATTTATTAAATTTTTAAAATTTTGTTCTCTTTATGTTCTTAATTTTTAAGTAAATATTTTGCAAGAGACAATTGAATTTAACTTAAAATACTTATTCATTTGAAAGTGTGTTTTTAAGTCATTATTCCTATATACAATTTTAATCATTATTCTGTTTCAAAAAGGAATTAAAATGCTGTCTAATGTATTTTTCATAAATAGGTTTTTAAAGTTTTAAGCTGTTATTTTATACATACTTTATATTCATGATTAAAATGTAATCTCATTTAATGGCTAGGATTTAATTTTAGTTTAATTAAAATCTTTTTAGTAACTCATACAATTATTTTATTTCATAATGGAATGGAATTTATTTGAAATGTTCGTTGTGTAAATAAACATTTCATTATCAAAAAGCTTCTGATAGATTTATATAAATTCTTCCATTGAAATTACATTGGATGTTTTTGGAGAAAAAATTAATGTGGATTAAAGGAATAGGTCTTTGTTGATTTTTTTTCTGTACCAATCTGATATTAAGCTCTTGCAGCTAATTGAATTACAGACTAAAATTAGCAATTAATAAAAGTTATTTTATTTTAAGCTATAAAATGTTATTGTGGTATTTACTTTTTCTATGATACAATGAAAAAAAATTTAGGAACAGGAAGATGTATATAAAGTTATGAAGAAATTGATTTATAGTGAATGTCTTTTTATTAATCCAGAATGTATTTTTAGAAATATCCAGCCTCTTATTCTGGATCAAAATTATATTAACTTGAAAAATCAAGTAATTAAAGCTGAGAGAAGAGTTTTGAAAGAACTTGGCTTCTGTGTTCATGTGAAGCATCCTCATAAGGTAAGTTTTATTATTTATATAAACAATTTTAATGCATTATTAATAAATTTTCAATCATTGATGAAAAAGTGTAATTAAAAAAAATTATACTTTTTTACCTCATTGATTAATGTATTTTTTACTGAATGGTTTTTTGTTAATTCATACAAGCTATCCTTGTGTCTTTTATTTATTTAACATTGTAGAAATTATTGTATCAATCGTCCATTGCGTGCGATATATTTTGTTGCATGAAATGTAATTAAATATATCTTTAATGGAATTATTAAATAAAGTGGAAAAAATATTATAAGTACCCATCATTAATGAAAAAAGGGGGAAAAATTATTGGAACAAAAATAAAGTGCTTTTTGAAATTGCACTTGAACATTAAAACTTTGGTTGCTGCTAAGGATTATAAATTTCACCAAGAAGAATTCAGCATGTGGTATGTAATTGTTTTTTTTTTAAATATATATATATTATATATGAGAATGGTTTTATTTCTCTCTTTTTACAAGAATTAAAATATTTGTTTCTAGTAAGGTCCATTATATTCCTGCCAAAACAACTCTGATTGTGATTGTTATTTATTCTGCAGGATCATGGGATGAAGACAACAGACTATTTGAATGTCTCTGCTCTCACTCGATGGATCTGATTGTCTTCCGCAACCACTGCACATTAATATTTATACATAATTTGCATGTTCCTTGTTTTAGTTTTAAGGCTCATTCTGGATATTTTGCTTAATTTGAGTTTCTTTTGTCTGTTTTAAAGATGACACACAAACTCAAAGGAAATAATAGATAGTATAATAATCCTTCAAAAACAGTCCTGTCAAGCAAGGTATCTATTGTTAATCCCTTTTCCCACATTTCAGAGCTATAGCATATTGGCCATTTGTGAGCCCTATAGAGTTTAGTATTTATACATTAGTACACATACATACATTTTATACATTGAACTAAAGGCTAGAATTTTTTGGTGGAATAATTACATGTAAAATTATTATATAATAAAATTGTTTTATTATATAATCAATTATCAGTTTATTTGAATTCATCCAAATTGTAAAAATTGTGTAATTTACAGGGAATGTATAATT